>CM042428.1:40233610-40691007 GCA_023631565.1 Gymnocephalus cernua | reverse complement strand
AAATGTCACAACACCTCAACATTTTCTGCTACGGATGTGAAAAAAACGCAGACAATGTATCCCGATCTGAATTATTATATGGACGCAAAGTCCAGAGGCAGCGTGTGAACCTGATTGACATACGTATTTATTAATAAAGGTGCAAAATTTTGGACAAACATTTTGGACTCAGTGTGCAAGGACCTTTAGGATGGTGTTCCAGGTGTGAGGTTTGTTAAGAGAGAACTGCACTTTTGCTACAGTTTGCATCTGGTTGGATGCTAAACTGCATTTCACTTTACTGGTATTCAATGACAAAAACAGGCCAATATTTCCACTTATCAGAGTCAAACTCTTCAATTACATTTGTGAATATACTTTTAAATAATATCGTTCAAAAGATCCTGAGCGGTCCTCAACTTAAGCCGTTAGTTTTGGCTTTGCACGCGAGCTAAGAAGCCAGCAGGTGAATTGAATTAAAGGCTAATGTGGCCATCCGCTGTACGTTCTGCTCTCAGTGTGATGGTATGAGTGAGTTACATAACTTCTGCTCCCATTGGTCAGTCGGGGACACTTACTGCACTGTCAGCAACTCGGTCTCCCAGAGTGTCTGCTCATATCTGCAGGGAGCAGCAGGAGAGCCAAAGACAACAAACTGGAGCTCCACAGATATGCAGTATATATGTGTGTGTGTGTGTGTATATATATATGTGTGTGTGTATATATATATATATATATATATATATATATATATATATACTAAGTATAAATATAAGTTATATACATATATATAAATATAAGCATAAATAAGTTGTGTTGGGAGCTGGTCTATTAGGCGACTACGCAGCTATGATGACTTTCACCTTGATATTTTAGCGCGGCTGTAAAACAGCCTACTGACTGTAAAACAGTATTAATGTTTAACTGAATAAACAGTCAGTAACAGTGTTTCCCACACATAGACTAATGTGTGGCGGTGTGCCTCACAATCAACACCGCCCGCCGCACTTGCGTAGCCTATATTCATTTTTTTTTTAACGCTATTTAAAACATGCAGCGTATTCGTTCAGCAGCATATTTCCTTCCCTGCTCTCCTCCGTCTCTCTGTCACTTGTGTCTGCCAGTGTGTTAATGTCAGAGTCCAGACCGACTCTCAGCAAACAAGTGATTTCGCCCGCTTTAGAAAGTTAACTAGTCGTAGTTAGTTTGTGATGCATTCAGTGCATTCTGGAAACAGGAGATGAGCCCCTGGTCTAATGCTCCACCTGGCTGGAGAAACCCGTTCTCAAAGATTTACTTTAAGTGGTTAGGGTCTAGATTAAAAAAATGTATCTATGCCCACCACTTATTATATATATATATATATATATATATATATATATATATATATAAGATTATATATATATATATATATATATATATATATAAGATTTATAAGATATAAGATTATATATAAGATTTTATATATATATATATATTAAAAAAATGTATATATATAATGTATATATGTATATATATATATATATATATATATATATATGTGTGTTATTGAGGCAGAAGAACTGCTAACCCTCGGCCTCTTTCCTAACTCCTGCTTTCCTAACTCCTGCTTCACTATTATATATATATATATATATATATATATATTAAAAAAATGTATATATATAATGTATATATGTATATATATATATATATATATGTGTGTTATTGAGGCAGAAGAACTGCTAACCCTCGGCCTCTTTCCTAACTCCTGCTTCACTCTTCCTGCCACGCTTAAAGATTTTCACTAAATCCTTGGGATGACCAGACTCCCAAATCATCCAATAATCCTGAGTGTGAACTATAATTTATGCTCTGCATACAGCAAAAAATATTCTGAATACATAGAAATTACAGTGCTTTACTTTTCGTAGCTGTTTTGGTTCATGAGAACAGCCTGCCACGTTTACTTAGAAAACTGTGTTACTGGATGTATTGGTTCTTTAAAATGTATTTCAACAAGTGAAAATGACTAGGTGGATTATGATCTGTCAGGTGAAGCCTTATAAATATAATTAAGTCATTTTGAGGCATAAACAACCTTTCAGTGACAAAGTAGGAGCTGCAATCACTTTTTGGCAAGTAGAAACAAGGAGTGGATTGGTTGTAATCAAGAGCACAGGGCGCTCCCGCAGACGGCAATCACGTTTTGGCAGATGATCACTATTTGGCACGACACTTGACATTTTTATGCAGATTTGATGATTAAAACAGACATAACTTACTCCCAGAGACTAACATGACTTGTTTCTTCAGAAGAGGAACTAAGTTTGCAAAAAGGAGACTGTGCATGTTGCAGCTAAAAATAACTAGCAGTGCATAACTTACCTAAAATCTATAAAAAATACATATACAGATGATTATAACGATAATCAATTCTATAATAAAATCAATATTTGTTTGAGTGATCTGATATGGAATATCTGGAGAAGACTTGAAATTATTGATTAAGGCCATAAACTCTTTATGAAAATGTTTACTGAGGTAATAAATCATGTGTGAAGTAGGGTCGTTTTCTCAAAGTGGGCTCTGAAAAAGGAGCCAAAAAGATCTGTGATCTGTAGCTGCTGTAATCCTGTAACAACGCCCACCGATCACTGCCCATGGTAGGAGCTGCAATCACTTCAGTGTCAAGTGGAAAAAAGCATGACACTGTGGATCATCAGTGTCTTGGTTTTGCAACATTTCAACAGATAAAAAACATGTGGGAAGTGCTCCTGTAGCCTCTGAGATGTCCAGGACTGTATGACCTCTCCTGCTGCTCACACTCTTATCCCAAACTAACCCGCTCTGCCTTTGAACTCGTCTTTTAACTGAGGCCTTCTCTGTTGGAGAGTTCACTGTTGCGTGAGCAGAAACATTTCCTCAACCCTCTGACTGCTGCTGTGGAAAGGCCGCGCTGCCTCCATCCCAGCGGGAGGAGCGGGCACAACTGGACCATACAATATTGTGTAATGAGATAATGTGATATAGAAATAATACCACAGCAGGTAGACTGGCTCAAGAACTCTGAACTCTTAGCCTGAATGTCCTTTTCGGTCTCTTTTTGAATAGATTTTTTGAACAAAGCAACCATCTGCTGCGAGTTAAAGGGTTATTCAATCAGTTCACAGTTCAATCTTCCTCCAACAAAACACTGTGGTATGTAGCTGTGCAGGTTTATTATATACTGAGGTTTTTTGCAGTAGAGGAAAAGTTCTCAGAACCTTTGCTAAAGTAACAGTAGTAATCCCAGTATAGAATTACTTCAACACGTTCTCCAAACCATACGACCACATAGGTCGTTTGTTCCTCCCCTCTAATACGACCCACAGGAGCGCTTTCTGTTCTCATATCTTAACATGTTAACTCTGTGAAACGGTTGCAGTTTGGTTACATTTAGGCCAGTCTCGCATTGCCCAACCTCTGGCTAGGTCTGGCTACACGACAGGTACATGCTGTGATTTTTAAACCAATCACAACGGTCTTGGGCGGAGCTAAGCTCCGGACGCAGCGGCAGTGGCTCTGCTAAATAGTCTCAGGAAGGAACTTGTTTTTGTTCAACATTTGCACCCCACAAAAGAAAACGCCACATACAATATTAAATGAAGTGAACTGTTCACACAATACAGTAATGTGAGCTAATTAAATCAGCTGATACATGGTTAAACCTCATTGGCTCTTACCAGTGTATCTCCGTGTGGACTTCGTCCACAACAATCCCACCAATCAGTCCCAACACGTCCCAGTTAGAGAGGAAATGACCTCAACATATTCTTATTAAATCTTTACAATCATTCCCTGAAAGAACCAAGCAGCCTGTATTGTTGCACCATCCAAAAAATCGTAAAAACTTGACATTTTCAGCGTGTTGTTGTTTCCCGTATCGAAAGGATTTGAGAACAGCAACATCATTATATATCATATTATTGGAATATTACCGATGCTTTAACATGTTAGCAGCATTTTAATGTTTAATGTTGCAGCTGGTGGAGGTGAAGCACATTTTAATTACTTTATATTCTGCTGATAGTTTAATCTATAAACTACTAACATATTTCATAAATAGATCATGTTTTGTTGGAAAATGTTAACCTGTAATGTAAATTATCTTTCAGATAAATGTACTTGGTTACATTTTACCACTGCCTATCAGTATATGAGTAGCATTAGTCACATTATGTATTATTTGTCTTAAAGTATTGTAACATGTTCGATGAGCAGAAGATGTCATCGTGACTCGTGAACGCTGACTCAGCAACTCAGCGTCACGTTTGTTGTGAAAGATGAGTTGTACATCATGCAGGGAGGCCTCTCTGGTGCAGACTACACCGATGATTAAATGTCTGAAGTACTGAGTAAATAAAACAAAATGCAAGTCATTAAAGTCAAACTTCTGAAAGAGGGCTTTGACGTGTATTCTGGCTCTGGTGGAGCGAGTTCCAGGTGGTCTGTGTGCCGGTCGGCTCCAGGTAAAACCAGCGATGAGGCGATTTATTGGACATTAGATGCTAAAAGTACTGTATGTTAGAAAAAGTATGTTACATACAAAAGTCAATTCAACTACAATCTACACACTACAAAAATTGACTGCATCTCCGTACAAAATGGTTATTGTTTTAGCAAATATAAAGGAGTCCAAACTGATCTAAAACTACGTGAGTAACCAAAGTAAAACTCACTGACCTGACTGAAGATAGAAAACAAAGAAAGGGGGACGAAGTACTCAGAACTTTTACATGAGTAAAAGTAGTAATACTACAGTGTAAAAAGAATTCCTGCATTCAAACTCTTAGTTAAGTTAAAGTACCAGCATCAAAATGTACTTTGAGTACCAAAAGTAAAAGTACTCATTATGCAGAAGTCTATATCAGTATTTCTCAAAAGAGTGGTTTGCAAGATTTGGTAAAATATGTTTTTAATGTAAAATTTAAAACCATTTTGCCAGCGACTTTTACGTACTGTAAGTGAAATCTGGAACTTGTACTTGTAACAGAGTATTTCTTTTTTTACAGAGAGATCTGAGTACTGACCTGCATCATAAACTCACTCACTCTGCTCACATTAGTTTATGATGTATTTGTTTTTATTTGTATTTATTTATTTGATTAGGACAATGAACAGACGGCTAATTTTCAACTGTAGTCCTAGTTACCCAGCATGCATTTCTTTATGGTGGGAGGAAAGCGGAGCACCTGGAGAAACCAACCAAATCACGGGGGGAACATGCAAACTCCACACAGACAGCCCCCCCCCCCCGACCAGGGATTGGACTCTGCCCAGATCGGTGATCAAACGCTGCAGTGCCAGCTTCTGTGAGGCAGAAGTGCACGCACACGCGCACGCACACACACACACACACACACACACACACACACACACACACACACACACACACACACACAGCCTGTAGGAGATTTAACTCACATGACCACCCTGATGATGCTCTATCTGACCGAACTAAAGGGCCAACAGATTGTTGCTTCAGACTTTTTTTTATCTGATCAGAACTTTTTTTTTTTTTTTTAATTATCATTGATATTCACATATTACAACAAAGTGTTTTATATCACGGTGCTTCATGGTGGTTGTATGTGGACTAAAATCAATAAGCAGTTATGTTTGTTTAAGTTTATATTCTAATGACTACTTTTTCAACATATTGTAACATGATTTGTTTGCAAAGCTGGTTTAAAAAGTGAAATCCTTCACGAACGTTACAGAGTTAATAGACGCGTTGACATGTGAAACACAGCGATGGCAGCTTGTTAGGAGGTGGATGTGTCAAACAAACAGGACTTTCACCCAGGTGTTTGTAAAAACCTCATGTACGTACGTACGGCAATGTGAAGTAACGTAACAAACCTTTCTAATAAGTAACGTTGCATAAACCTAGTCTGGACCGACGCTAGTACATTTCCATGAAAACTGCCTGACATCTGGCACGTGTCCCTCTGCTTCCGCTCTCTGTGTGTTGCTGTTCTCAAACTCGGTTTGCTTCGGGAAACAACAAACTTTGAGCTAGCTGAAAAATTGACGACTGATCACGTTACAGTTAAGTTTAGTGGCCTTTAGAGTTACATTTAGTTGAGAAAGCACTGTGACCTTTCAGGGGCGGTGGCAGTTGAGTTTATCCGACAAAAGGTGAGCGTCATCCGCATATGACGACAGCTAAATTTAGGTATCAAAACGACAAGTTAAGATTAGAAAAAAAGATTGTGGTATGGATTAAAACACTCCTGAGACATATACACGCATTTCCTGGGGGAAAGACTTGCGTGTTCCCTTAACTTTTGTTTCCGGAAGATGAACTCTTCTGCTTTGAGCCCTGTGTTTTATGACCCAAACACCACCCGACCTCGTCCCTACACGGTCCAGAGTGTTCTTATACAGCAGCAGTCAATGTGGTGCTGACGACAATAAATACGTGGTTACATATGAAATGCGTCGCTTTACTTTTCGTAGCAATACGTGTGAATGGTTCATGAGAGCAGCCTGAGAGAGAGAGAGGCTCCACAGTAATAAACTGGAGGTCGTACCCTCCACACAGGCACCTCCTGGCAGGCCTCTCTCTCTCCTCTGAGCCCTCCGCTGGCCTCAGCCCTCCCCCTCCGCTCTGCACTCCTCCCTCCACCCGTCTCCTTTTAGGATATAAAGGGATGTCATTTTATAGCTGAGGGCCTCACAGGGTTAATGCCATATTATCACAATAAAATAATTCTCTGCTCTATCGGTCCGTACACTACAACTTGAATTATTTATTCTATATTATGAAGTTATCTTATATTTCGTAGGATAACTTAATGTAGAGGTGCACCTGGAATGCAGCACAAAATATTTATTTATTTCTGTTACTGCAGAAGCAGCAGCACGGTGCTGGACCGAGACACTGATGCTTGCAGTGTGTGTGTGTGTGTGTGTGTGTGAGTGTGTGTGTTAGAGAGCCAAGAGCTGATGTGCCGTTTGTCTCAGTTTGACTCGTCCATGTAAAATTGAACACAAACTGCGAGAGAGAGTGTAAGAGGGTGAGAAGAAGTGACGTGTGTGATTGTTCACGTGTGTGTAATGAGTTTGACTGTATGTGTGTATGTGACTGTGAGTGTGTGTGTGCGCCACTAACCTTCCTGGGCTGTATCCCTGTGGATAAATGCTTCCTGCCAGGAAATGGGTTCCCTGTCAGAGTGAAAAAACACACACACACACACACACACACACACACACACACACACACACACACACACACACACACACACACACACACACACACACACACACACACACACACACACACACACACACACACACAGTAGGTCTAGACCACACTCTATAATTTACAGAGACCCAACAATTCCCCCAAGAGTGGGGAGAGAACTGTGTATTCTTTGACCCTGACTGTATGTGTTGTCTGTTTGTTGAAGAGAATTTCTTATATTTCAAAGTCAGTGTACTTGCAATTCAGATTCATCTGAAGACAGATGAACCTCGTCTACATTTTTTTTAACAGAGAGCCAGTGTTGAAAGACAAACAAAAGATGCTTTGACATTTCATTACAACACATACAGGATCAAGTGTTTTTGTATTTTACAGCTCCTCTGCACTCCGGCTGTAAAATCAGACACTCCTGTCCACAATAAGCAAATCTGGGTCTCGGTTCATGGCGTTTGTCCGATTGTTTAGTTGTGTTTGAATCAATGTGTGTATTTGGGTCTTTCTTTTTCTGTGTGTGTGTATATGTGTGTGTGTGTGTGTATGTGTGTGTGTGTGTGTGTGTGTGTGTGTGTGTGTGTGTGTGTGTGTGTCCAGAGGTCCTGTGGCATTCAGTTCACAGGTTGACGGGAGGATGTGAAGGTCAGGAAGCTCCACTGCAGGTCAACGGTCATTAAAACACACATATTACACCTCACACACACAAGCACGCACGCACACACACACACAAACACACAGTTAAGTAGTCACTTCCCTCTCACAAACGTTTTCCAATAAGGGCATTCAACCTTGAAGATACAAACTCGGAACAAGAATCACATAGAAGAACTACATTAGCTTCCAATAAGCCAAACAACAAAGTGACCCACATGTTTGTAAGTGCAACATGTGAGTGACTTTATTTTTATAACCATCATCTTCATAGTCAAAGTGCAGTTGGAAGAGATGTGTTTTCAGCCTGCAGTGGAAGATGTGTAGATTTTCAGCTGTCCTGATGTCAAAGGGGAGCTTGTTTGAAAATCTAGGAGCCAGGATAGCAAACAGTCGGGATGTTACACCAGAATCTCTGAGATCATGAATACTTCAGTGAAAGTTCTGTGTTCAGGATTAAAATGAAATGCTTTTTACTTAAAATAAGATCTGGATTAGAGAAGAAAAATCATGTTTAACTCGTGCAAACCACCCAAACGTTGTCAACCAGCACCTTGGTTCCTATCAGTTTACTATTATATGTCTATACAATCCAGCACCACCAGATTTAAAAATGGCTTCTTCCCAAATGCAATAGTTTCCAGAAGAACTCACCGTCACCTCCTGCACTTCGATATTTGCACTTATCTGGTCATTGCTCTTTTACTGTTTTTATTCTATGTTATACGTCCTGTAAGGATTATGTATTGTATTTATTGTATTTACAGTATGCACCTAGTGGAGTAGCTCCTAATTTTGCTGTGTTGTAAAGTACATTGACAAAAAAGGCTTTCAATTCAATGTAACCGAAAGCTGCTCCGGTGAAACATCTGTCTGCCAGACACCTTGTGCCCTCTGAGAGGAACACTAAACTGGAGCTTTTCAACGGGAGTCTGTGGAGTAAAAACTTCAGACTGTGTGCAGTGAATTTACAGCACACAGCTTTCACACGCAGAAGAAAGTCAATCAAACAGAGGAAAACGGTGTGACCTGCAGCTCCAGTAACCTTTCTTCCAAACTTAACGATGCCATCTCATCATCCACTGACCTGTCGACCAACTTGTATGATTAGCTAACACGACTCGGCGGTATTTCCACATCCAGGTGACTTTCAGAACGCAGGCCGTTTGAGGCTTGTCTGACTATTGGATGATGATGGATGATATTCGCTGGTGGCTCGTAAAACACTTTTTCGCACCACGATACGAGGCGTTTCATGGTCTGCAGAGGCTCGTAAATTCTTCCTGCTCTCGGTCTAGCTCTACACATGACCCTGGCATCTGGGGTAACTTCCTCTACGTGCACAGTCACACAAACACTACAGCTGCAAAGACGAGTCGATAAGTTGTCAACTATTAAATTAACCGCCAACTATTTTGTTAGTCGATTAATTGGTTTGAGTCGTTTTTCATCAAAGAAAAAGTTAACATTCTCTGATGTCAGCTTGTTACATGTGAGTATTTCCTAGTTTCTTCTCTCTTCTGTGACAGTGAACTGAATATCTTTGAGTTTGGGACAGAACAAGACATCTGAGGACGTCATCTTGGGCTTTTTGGGATCCAAATTTTGCGACATTTTATAGACCAAACTACTAATTCATTAATCAAGAAAATAATCAACAGATTCATTTAAAATCACACACGCACGCGCACGCACACACACACACACACACACACACACACACACACACACACACACACACACACACACACACACACACACACACACACACACACACACACCCCCGCATGTGGCAGTGAACAGGAGGAATGTACATCTTGTACATCTGTATTTGTTCTCGTCGGGACTGAAGGTCTGTATGTTTGCTGGATGTACAGGTTGGAAGAGAGATGACATGACACATGGCCCCCTGGATACTGTTGCTACACCCCCCCCCCAAAAAAAATCTGATCTGGTTACAGGCTGTAGGTGTGTCTCACTCCACATGTTGTGGAAAGTGGAAACAAATACATTTTTCCTGAAACAACCAAACAAACAAAAAGCGTTCCATGCTTGGCTGAGGTGGAAGAGTTGGTGTTTTGTGAACTGAGCAAAAGAGAGAGATATGTTTGAGGAGTTGTAGAGACCAGATGTTAAACAGAGAGAATACTGTACATTACCCTGGAAATCCAGAGTTCCCGCTACAACAATTTGAATTTGCTCAGCGAGTATCTCTGGCATCGAGTAATGATGCTCATTAACTATGCCCTGGTAGCCGAGCTGCACCAATCACATCGGTGTATCTGATGTAGGCGGGCCAGAGGCGAGCTGCACCAATCACATCAGTGTATCTGATGTAGGCGGGCCAGAGGTGAAAATAAACAGATGACGATAGTTTAATCTACCAGTTAGCTCCGCTGGTAGCTGAGCATATGGGGCTCTGGATACATCACCCTGTGTATTGTTGTGATTGGTCGTAGTGTTATCCAATTGCGTGCAGTGAGATTTTCAAATGCACGCTTTCCTCTCTAACTGGGACGTTTTGGGAGTGATTGGTGTGATGGCAGTACACACGGCGACATACTGGTGACGGCCCTGGGCCTGTCGTACATGTGTACTGTGGTTTGTCTTGTCAACTTGCAGGTGTTGCACCTGGCCGGTCCTCCCAGGCTATTTAACCCCGCCTGACCCGAGACCAGGCGGCCGCATTCCCCGACCGCGCACCAGCATGATTTCTCTCTGTTTAGTTTCCCCCTTTCCTCACATTCTCCACTGCATCCATACACCCTCATTCATCACTGATACTGACAATCACACCTCATTTTTCTCTTGTTAGCAGTGTTATTTAATAAATGTCACTTTATCATTGTTACGTTACTGTGCATCTCCCTCTTTTGTTGTGGCCTGTGAGCCGATCGTAACAGGGGCCGATTGGTGGGATGGCAGCACACACGGCGATACAATGGTACGAGAAAATGAGGTTTAACCATGTATCAGCTAATTTAAATAGCTCACGTTACTGTATTGTGTCAACAGTTCACTTCATTTAATATTGAATGTGGCTTTTTTTTTTGCGGGGTGCAAATGTTCCACCAAAAGTTCCTTCCTGAGACTATTTTGCAGAGCTGCCATCGCTGCGTCCAGAGCTTAGCGCCACCCAAGACGATTACTCCACAGCACTGTGGAATACGGTCTGGCAATGCAAGACGAAACTAGGAGAACAAAAACACGTGTGGGGAAAAAAACTTTAAAAAGTGATAAGACAGTGCTGTGTTTACAGCTTGTTCTGCTGGTTGCGAGTGGAAAACAAATCAATTATTGGTGCTGCAGGTTAAGAAGAAGTAGAATAACACAGAATAAACCCGTGTCTGAATCGGGAGCGTGCCGATGTTCCCACATTTCTTCTTTTTTTTCAAAATTAGGCCCCATTATATGTTCACACATTTCCTTTTTCATAAATTTGTATTGGATTTTAGCCCAATTTGGTAGCCAATTACACCCAACCTATTACCCAGTAGTAATGGACTACAGATGGAATGTAACCCTAACCTAACCCTAAGGCCTAATTTTAAGAAATATCTTAGAAATGTGGGAACATAGGGCCTAATTTTCAGTGGAAAACAATTCTTAGAAATGTGTGACCATAGGGCTGACCCCTCTCAATCAATCACAGAATCATTTTGAGGGGAAAAAGAAGAAGCGGTCAGTCAGTGTCTACACAATCTTCCCATCGTCTTCCCCGAGTCCTGCTTTGTTCCAGGACATGACTACCAAACACCACCTGGGTATAATCTCTATTAACCATCATTAGCATTCCTCCCATATTTCCCATGCTCTGTTAGCTCCTGACAATTAGCATTCTGCTCATATTTCTTTAGTTGCTCTGACAGGAAGATTCCTCACTGAGAGCTCCTGTCAGCACCGGCAGCTCAACAGCTGTGAGCAACAGAGGACGATGTCCGCTGATGAACTCTCGTCCTCCGCTCTGAGGACAACCTGGAAGGGTCCTAATGTCAGACCCATCTATGGCTGGACAAAGACCATCAGCTGTTGCCTCCGTAACGAAACGTTCGTCCTGAGCTCTTTTCTCTCCTGTCTTTGTTTTGACGTAACATCTTTAACCAGTCCCTCCAGAAAAACACAGTTTTTTTGTGATTCTTGCGGCAAAAATCCTTGATTATGCGGCACGTTTTCTTAAAAAATGCGATGGAATATGAGAGATATTTATGCAATTTTATGCGATGAAAATGCGGGAACTTGCAAAAACTGCGGTTTGATGTAAAAGAGAAAAGTGATTCCCCAACAGTGTTCTCAGTAGGTGAAATTACGTCATTTCATAACGTTTCCATGGCAACAGGGGAAAATGGCTGCTTGTGTGAAGTAAACGCAACATTTTTCAACTTTCTGCTGAGATATATGTGGGATTTTTTTGCAACAAAAATGCGGGGATTATGAAATCATGCAAGCCCCGCATATTTTGCGCGGAAATCAGCAATTTATGCGGCGAAAGTGCGGCGTATTTGAAAAAATGCGCCCCCCCCCGCAGAAATATGCGGACTTTGGCTGATTATGCATTGAATTCTGCGATCGCATAATCGCGTTTTTCTGGAGGGACTGATTAACGTAACATATTGTCTTTAACGTAACGTCTTTGCCAGCCGTTTACTTCTCTCGTCCAAATGATCCATTTCTAATCCTCTAATCTTTTTCCGCGTCCTTATTCCGGCCAGTCTCTTCTTTATTTCTCTTTTCATATCCTCTCCTCTTCAGTCTGCATTTTCTCATGTTTTCTTGTCTTTCTTCGCCCCCCTGCCTTTCTTAATCTTGGACTGATCTATGACTAAATAAAGACCGTCATCTGTTGTCTGCACTTGTCTTTTATCTGCCTTTTTCTTTGGACATAACTTTCATCCTGAGCCCTTTCATCTGCTGTCTTCCTTCTCCTTTTCCGTGACATTCTCCTTCCATTAGCATCTTCATCATCTTGAACTCTTTTCCTCTTCTAGTCATCTTTCCAGCGATCTCCTTTCTTTATTTATTTCCTTCTCTTTTCATATCCTCTCTCAGTGCTTACCTCTTTTTTTCGGACCTGTCTGCATTTTCTCATGTTTCCTGTCTTTCTTCGCCCCGCTGCCTGTCCATCACAGTGATGTCGAGGTGATGACAAACAGGAGAAGGATTGTGGTAAAGCAGAGCCGGTTTGGACAGTAGGCTCCTTTATGCCACTGTAATACACAAAGAGAGCCCAGAGAGACAGAGGGGCCCCGGCCTCACTGTGAGGGATATGAGGCCGAGGGCCCCGGCATAATACTGCTCCTGTACACACGCACACAGAATACACACAGAATACACACACACACACACACACACACACACACACACACACACACACACACACACACACACACACACACACACACACACACACACACACGGTCACACACGGTCACACAAACCACGTTTTCTCTGGGAGGATTCAAAACTTTATTCCACTCCAATTTCCCTCCTACATTAACACTGAATTTAACCCCCAATCTTATTTTTAATGCTAAACCTAATCCTGACCTTAACCCCTTCACCTCTACTCTAAACTTCAGCCATACAAGGACTCAGTGATTTCCTCTTATAGTTTCTGATTTGAGTCCCAACAACAGCAACAGAACATTTCTATCAAGCTATTTTATTTTGTGAGCAGACACAAACGTTCACCTTTACTACTTGTTTTAATTAACAAAGAAAAGAAAACAAAGCTTTCTCATGAATAAGTTTGTATGATATCTTAACAAAAACCCACACACCACAAATCATATGATATCCTACGAAATGAAGGCGAACGCCGGCCGGTCACATGACAGTTTAGCAAGCAAGTTTAGTGGTCTTCACAGTTACTGTAAGTTTAGCCAAGAAAAGGTGACGACAGTTAAGTTTAGACACCAAAACGACTAGTTTAGAAAAGAGATTAGAAAAAAGATTGTGTTGTTGTGTGGAAGAGATCCGAGGGTGAAGAAGAAGGGTCATTAAGAGATGACGAGATTCAGGACGACGCTGAGATCATCTGACAGATTCAAAGACACGCAGTTGTTTTTAATCAAATTCTGAATAACGGTGTAATCATGGCTGCGTCCTGGCTTCTGCACGCTCTACCCAGGCGCCGCCCCTCGCGTCTGACACGGCCAATCTGCTGTCGCGTGACAATGTCCCAACCTGATCTGTCAAGACATTGTCCGAAGTTTATATCAGAAGATGGCTATCTATGGACAACATGACAACAGGCAACTTTAAGTCTATGAAAAGTGCTATATGACTTCAATTTATTATTATTATTATGACATACACCCAGGCTGAGAGAAAACATTTTTTGTGCTGAATGAACATCTGAACAGCTGCTACAGTAACACCAGAAATGTATTTTACCATATTTTATCAAATGGAAAACATGGCATTAAATCCTAAATCCTAACACACTGAATGAAAGGCAGACAAACTGTCAAAGATACAGATTTCAGTATCTCCATCATCAAGTATATAAATAGAAATGATTATATTAGATTTTGGTCAAAAAACAACGCTGTCTTTACACATTATGTAGCACAAAGAAAGGCCGTCGTTCTGTTTGTTATTTTGCTTAAAACGATCACAAATGATTGTGAAGAATGTATGTTGTGATGACAGATTGTCCTTCCTGTTTTTATTATATATTCAACGTGAAGCAGAACCGCAAAATGACCTTAAACTGCGGCGTGTTTAAAGCGGTTGAAGTCTTTATGTAACGGTGGAGAAGGAAGAATGAAGGTGTGTTCCTGCAGATGAGAAGCTAAGAATGGGTCCTTTCATATGGCTCCTCATTCATCAGGAGGGATGGAAGGATGGAGGGATGGAGGGAAAACGTGGCGGGCCGAGTCAGTGTTTTGGACACGTGAAGCTCTCAGTTTGAAGTTTCTCCCACATGATAGAGATTAGGAGCCCTGAGACCGACCGGTCTTGTGTTTCTCCCCGTCTCCTTCCTCCTCTCTCACACATGTTTGTCTTGCTAATGACGAGGAAGAGGAGGAGGAGAGGAAGGGATAAAGAGTACAGGAAGAGAGACGCATGCTGCTTTGGCTCCCCTCAGAATATTAGACACGGGAGGTTTGGAGGGAAGGTGGAGGCCTCCGTATACGCTGCCTCATGGCGACTTGCCGTCTGGGCGGCTGCGTGACGGACAAGCTACTGTACATGTGCTGGGCACTAAGGCCTAAAGTTTGGGCCAAGACCCCAAATGGGCTCATTGTCTTGTTGTTTTAGTCCAAAATTACAAGGAGCCTTGCAGATAATCTTACAGTAATTAAAGCTTGCGTTCAGAAAGAGTTTTGGGACACTGAGGTGGATTGTTCAAACCATTCAGGCGGTTTGAGACAAAGGCTGCGTTCAGCCTGCAGGCAAAAGGGGCCCAAATCTGATTTTGTTAGGAGTCAAGTGACCAGGTCAGACTCCTTCAAGTGGTGTGAACACTCAATTTTTGCCCAGATCTGATTTTTTTTTCAAATTTAGATTTAGACCACTTCCATGTCTAGTCCTGAATCTGACCCAGGTCAGATTCTTTTTTAATGCGGCCGCAGTGTGAACAACCAAGGTGGATTTGATGCGACTTTTACATCAATCTACATCGACATTTGTCACAATTATGCGCCGGCGGGAGTTAGCCCTAGACACAGACAGTAAGATTAAAAACTTGACTAGGCCTACAACATGGAGAACAGTGATGGAGCAAGTCAATGGAGGGAGAGGGAGGTGTTAGACCTCATTAGTGTATCAGTCAAAACTAGAAGGATAATACTGTAACCGCTCCGTTTTTGAAAAAATAGCCAACAAAATGGAAGAACGGGGACATTTTGAAATAAAAGTGAAAATGACCTCCCTAACTTTAGTGCAACGGCGTGCTGCATCTGATGTCATTTGGCAGCAGCTCAGTCTGTAGGGAGTTAGATGGGGAACCGGAGGGTTGCTGGTTCAAGTCCCCATACGGACCGAAGTACGAAGTGTGGACTGGTGGCTGGAGAGATGCCAGTTCACCTCGTGGGCACTGCCAAGGTGTTCATGAGCAAGGCAACAAACTCCCCCCCCCAACCGCTCAGGCTCAACCGCCATAGTTGATGTTCCAACACTTCTTTGTTCCTGAACGACAGAATAAGTCTTAGTCAAAAAGACTATTTACAGCTGCACAGTGGCCGTTTAAAACGTGACCGAGGTGGAAATTTTAACCATGTGACCGTTGACCAAACGAAACAAGTACAGTTTTAAACACGTATTTAAGGTTGTATAAAAAAGTTAAGTTTAGGCAAATCATTTACATTTTACATTTACTAACACGGATCTATGCTGGTGCAGCATTTGCGTTCAAAGATGGCGCCAGTTAAAGTTGCTCACACATGAGTTTTGTTGCTGAGTTCATCTCAGGTCGTTCACTTCACATCGGCCTGGTGCTCTTCAGGAAGAGGCGGAGTGAGATCTCAGTTTGCTCTCAGAGAAGATCTCTGCGACGGGATTACAAACTTTATATAAACACCGTCATGTTGACAGAAAGAAAACTTCTACTGATAATCTTAGTCTGAAAAGAAGAGAGGACTTCCTCACATACTGTCTGATCTGATAAGAAACGGTTATGTTGAGAATGAGAAGTATGCACCGGATGAAAGAACGAAATTTTGGCACGTGGGAGGTCCCGTCATGCTTGTGTGATTATCTCCTGCTTCACTTGTCTGGAACAAAAGAACCACACAAACTTCATTACTCTTAACTCAGCTTCCAGAGATCAAGCGTACAGTGGGAACAAAGTTGGGTGGTGTCAGATTTGTTGGTTTGAAGAGTTTCGCAGCTTCCAGACACTTTAATAATTGGATTAACAGAAGGAGGAGGAGAGCTTTAAGGTGCAAAATAAATGTGAGGGAGGCGTGGAGGTGTTGGACGTGAGCCAAAGGATTTCTGTCATCACTGTGCTCTGCAGCCTTCGGTTTAATAAACGTGTACAGAAGAAGATCACAGGCAGCGCAAAACAGAACACAATGAACCGCCTTGTTCCTGACGCCGAGCTCTAGCAGCTCTGTACTGGGAAACATTTTGGTTCTGCACACGTTCATCAGTCTCCTGATCTGATGATAAACTACTGAAATACATATTGGGCCTCATGCAACAGCGATTTCAAAATTATTATCCTAAACTTATCTTACTTTGTTGGGTGAGGTTTCCTCGTATCAGATTCTCTCTTAACTTCACAAACTTTGCAGAAAATCTTTTTCTTAGAATAGTTCTTACATCACTCACCAGAGTTTGGATGGTAAAGTGATTGAAAACACTCCGAGAGATCCTCCGGGAGGAACTCATGCTGCTGTTTCACCGCTAAACACACATTACAGTTACAGAGGCTGTCTCACACACACACACACACACACACACACACACACACACACAATCTGTTTCTCAGAGGATAAAATGGGAAGCTGCGGACTCCAGCTCGCGTGTCCCTCCCCCAGACTACAGCTCTCTATAACTCGTTATAGGGTTTATTGGAGCAGAGAGCGAACTAGCGGATCGCAGAGCTGATTTTTATAATGTTGGAGCCTCTGTGCCTAACATCCCGCTCCAGTACAGTTCCCACCATTAGTTCGAAGCATGCCTGAGCCCATCTCTGTATCCGAGCTCTTGGCGTGAAGGGAGGATGGGCGCCATTCATCTGATAAATAAAACACAGCTTTTTTCTTTCATTAGGAGCGAGTGGTGAGCGATTTGAGTAGTAGCGGAGTGAAATCTTAGTTGAGCTCGGAGTAGTCTGGCTCAACGGAAGTACATTTCCACGTGGCTCACACAACGGGTGTCAGGCTTTGCTTTCTCCAAAACAAGTTCCTTCCAGGGAATATTTAGCAGAGCCACAGTCGCTGAGTCCGGGCCTGAGTCCACAGTGTGTGGAGATAGATCTGGCAACGCGAGACTAAAACACGGAGCGATATTGAGTGGAGCGGCTCTGAGTGGGGGGGGGGGGCGAACAGCTCCACTTTGCTCACATGCTCTGAGTTTTTCCTGATGCAAATTCAAAATATGCAAAAAAGGAACACAGTTCTGTTTTTTGTTTGTTTTAATTGTGTAGCATAAAGGGACTACAACAACTGAATGTCGTTGTGCAACCCTGTCAGTGACAATAAATAAACCTTGATATTCTGGTAGTTCAGAATGGGGCAAAAGTTGCACAGCGTTGATCTAAAACAGTTTCTTATAATCAGACCTTTGCTCCAAACATTCACCTGAGGACTCAATGAGCTAACTCTGCATGAAGAGGTGGAAGTTGGCTCTGGTGAACTCCTGGTGGATGGTCTCTAACAGGCTGTCGTCCTGCTGGTCTCCCTCCATCCCTCCCTCTCTTTTCCCTCCTCCTGCCGTTCCTCGGATGGACGGCGGCGGCGGCGGCTGGAGCTCCGGGGTGAAGGTGAAACTGAAGGTCGTGCGATAGATCAGGCCGTCCGATCGGATGAGACACAGAGGGACGGTGATGATGCGTCGCAGACGGCGCCAGCCGTCACTGAACGCGGAGACGTCGGGGACGACGCAGAGCAGAGCTTTGGGAGACCTGGGAGGAAAAAAACAAGATGTAATGAAATGTGGTGGTGCCGGGTCGACCTGGAAAACAGATCCTTCATTTCAATGGGACAAAGTAAATGTTACAATGGCAGCCATCACCGTCCTACAGTTGAAGTGTTTCCTATTTTTCGCTTCAATGCCGTGAATGTATAATAAGAACTGGCCAAAAATGACCTGGATAATCGCTGCTGCTTCCACACTATGCAGCCCATAAAGCAGGCGCACTATAGACCTCTACCATGCATACATTATTTAATTGTCTGGCTCTTCTAGACTTTCCAAATGTTATTTGACCGAATGGATCAAAGTCTGATAGTAAAACTAGTCATTTCGCGGGGGTTGTGATGTTATTACAGACGTCTCTTTCTCCATGTAAGTCTATGTGAAAAAGTCTCTTTGAGCGTGACGGGCCGGGAGGTGTGATTCAACTGTTTTGGCCACTATGTTCAATTTGCCTCAAAGCCCGGCGTACTTCCTGTGGGCCTGACTCAACACGCTCACTGGCTGTTACAGGGATGAAACTGGTGGCTTCCACTTTAAAACCAGGGGAAATGGTAAACAAAGATGTACAGTTATGAAAACTACGCTAATCAATACATTTCATAGAATCATCACCTGACTGCAGCGCAAGAGAGCTTCATGTCTTGGTTTTGGTTTCTTTACTGTTTAGGTTGAGTCTCAGCGTTCTCATCAGGCGAATGTTTTCAGCCGATACATCCACCGTTCACTACCAGCTCACCATTTATAACCCTCCTGTTGTCCTCCCAGGTCAAAATGAACACTCTTTTAGACACTGTTTATGTTGCTTTGTTTTTGCTATGTTTGTTATGCTTGTTTTTTTTTTTCTCGTTTCTTTTTTCAACATTTTTGGCACTTTTTTTCCATTAACATTATTCACCACTAGATCTATTTATTTGCACTAGTTTTACACTTATTTTTTTGGAATTCATGGTAAATAAACCTCATTCATATGATTTTTTTTCATTTTTTTGTAAGAAAAACAGAAATAAATGAACGGCTAATGGTTAAGATCAGAGGAATGAAGGTAATGGATAATCACAGATCTGTCAAAGCTTAGTCAGTATATTACTATACAATTGAATACAACACCCAAAATTCTATAAAAATAGAGACCTGATCCTTAATCTCCTTTGTGAAGAGCGTCTTATGGAACCATCCGTGTTATTTTGGGGCAATGTGGTTAAAAGAAACCCACATTTATGATATAGAAACTTTGAAAACGGGTTAAATTTAACCCTAGGACAACATGCGGGTTAAAGAAA
Source organism: Gymnocephalus cernua (assembly GCA_023631565.1). NCBI lineage: Eukaryota > Metazoa > Chordata > Actinopteri > Perciformes > Percidae > Gymnocephalus > Gymnocephalus cernua. Next base: position 40,671,282 of record CM042428.1, on the reverse strand, counting down.
CGGACGTGACAATGTTTAACAATGTGGACATCAGAACAGAAAAATACTTTGCACATCTATAACATGAGACCGGTGGGGGACGAGTTGGTCAAAAGTTGCAAAGAAACTCCAGCACACCGTCTAACTTCTTCTTCTAGACCTTCGTCTAGTACAGAAAATGTTGCCAGCTATTCAACTTTTCTTTGCAAGTTAGAAAGCGTGCGCCAGTTGACAGCTGATTTTGATCTTTTAATCTGCACTTCTGTTGACTTTTCTGAGACTTTTCAGGAGGTTTGTTTTAAACCTGAGGAGCAACAATAACAACAGTGACAAGACTGAAAAATAAACTAAGGAAGTAAATAATTAGTTGGTTATGTCACAGACTAAACATACATGTAGCTCTGTGGTTGATATGAAACACGAGCAGCAGAAATCTTGAATGCTCTTTATATATATATATATATATATATATATATATATATATGTGTGTGTATAGGTATTTAAACAGACACTACACTTCTGGCTCGCATGGCAGCGGGGGATCGTGTTCCTAAATGGCTGCAGCTCCTCGTACAAACAGCACATTGTGGATGACTGTGTTAAATAAATACGGCTTTCCTCTACGCTGCCGAGCTGCTGCTGACGGGAGGGATGTTTGCTGAAGCTGGTGGCGAGCCGCTCCTAGCCAGAGACCCTGACTTACGATGCCTCAGCACTTTAGGTGTGGGGTCTGAGGTGGACTCTGACGTCAGAGAGGTTGTTTTGATCCGGGACGCGTCATAAGAGACGCCTGAATGTCAAGCTGCTGCCGCGGCCCTCCGGTAGCTTACAGACCCCCCGCACAAGAGTTAGAGAGAGGATTGTTCCCTGGAAGCCGAGCTGAGTTTCTCTCGGTGACTTTTGAATATAACATAAGCCCCTTTATGCTTCTCAGGTCCAGGCTTGGCTCCGACTCTTAAACGGATGAATGCAGGTAAGTTCAGTAGGAAAGTTCAGTAAGTTGAATGTCATAACTGTCGAGAATATTTTTAGTCAAACTTGTTTGGGAAACCTGCCCACCTTCTTTCCCCAACAATGTCCAGAGTCACGAACAAATGGGGAGATTCATGCTGCGTTCCAGGCAACCCGTAACCCGTGTTTTCACGACCTTCTACCCGTTAAAGCGCCCTGGAACGGCGGTCAAACCCGTAACTTACTACCCGTGAACTCGTACCAGATCGTTGTTCTCCCAGTTACAGTTTTTGACGTCACACACATAAACAACAATGGCAACCCCTGTTGATGCTGTACAGACGCTGGTGATTAACGGTGAGAAATAGAAATAAATAGAAATAAATAGGCAACGTAAAGTAATTCCGCACATTGTAATCAAAACAATACACATACGATTGTGTACTACTACAGGTTATGTTTATTAAATGAAGCCCAAAATATGTCGCTGACTAGAAATCGCTAGTATCAGCTAGCGCTAGCTAATGTCAACGTCAGGTAGCCGCTAACTAACGCTAGCTAACGCTAGCTAGAAGGGTTTGTCGTGACTTGAAGTCGTAACTTACGGGCTAAAGATTGTGTCTGTGAACGTAGCATCAGTCTCTAAACAAAGCCATAATAAAACTCTTTGAAACAGAATAAAGACGCTGAAACATTTGAATCGGTCGCTGGTTTTTATCAGCTCCCCTCTGCAGCATCCACCACCACCACATTATAAACACACTACCACCATTCAAAATGGATGGAAAGACCTGCGTTTTAACTGGACCGTCTGAGGACTTAGCTTAGCATAAAGACTGGAAACGAGGGTGAAAGTTAGTTTTTTTTACAGACGGCTATAGTTTGGATTAAACAAACAAGATAGAACGTGTTAATCAGAGAACTTCAGACGTGCTGAAAGGCAGATTTCACAACGTTTAGACAGAGCCAGGATAGCTGTTTCCATGTTAGCAGTCTTTGTGCTAAACTAAGCGGCTTTCCCTTTCCGAATGAGTGAATACATTTTTGACATATTGTTACATTTTGTGAGTTATACATCAAACTTATTGGAGAAGTCATCCCTAACTGAAAGCCAGACGTCTTTTCCTAAAACCACAGACCTCTGCAGGACGACATGCTGCAGGTCTGAAATTCCTCAACAAACGAAATAACTGCTTTCAAATTCTGGGTCAAATGAAATATAATTTGGGTTCAACCTGCTTGGTTACATAATATTCGGTGGTGAAGTGCCACTTAATTTGTCATAAAACGTTTATGAGCAGCCAGCTTCACAGGCGTGAGCGGTCTCACTTAAAAAAAAAGACAAAAACTTTAATTTGCCCTCCGTGCTGCTCCGCCCTACACCTGGAGCCTCTGTGGTAAAGCAGCATGAGAGCAAACGGCACGAAACAGAAGAAGTGGGGCCCCAAAAAAATCCCCCTACACAGAAGCTACTCACGCACTCGCTGTCATACACGGGTTAACATGTAACACTAAAGTTTCTTATTCCTTTAAAGTCTATATTCACTACACAGCAAGACAACTCACTTGTACTTGAGTAGGATATTAAACGCAGGACTTTTACTCTTCATGGAGTATTATTTACATGACTTCCTTAAAGAATCCGAGTACTTCTTCCATGACTGCAGGGAAAAAACTTTGATGACACTTTTGAGGATTTCAGGATTGAATTTAAAATTGTATTAATTGTTTTCAAGATTTTAAATGGGTTGTCGCCCTCTTATTTATCGGAGCTTTTACATGTCCACACTCCCGTCAGAGCACTGAGGTCGTCCAGTCAGATGCTCCTCGATGTGCCCAGATCCAGGTTAAAAAACAAAGGTGACAGAGCCTTTGCAGTGGCTGCTCCAAACCTCTGGAATAGTTTACCTGTTCATATAAGAACAGCTCAGACCACTGAAACATTCAAGTCCTTGCTTAAGACCCGTTATTATTCAGTGGCTTTCAATTCAAGTTGAGTTTTGATACCTTGACATTTTATACTGTTGGTTATTTTGTATTGTATATTGTTTGTTTGTGTATATTATCTGGTTGATTTTCTATTTTTATTGTTGGAACTTGTTGTTAGGCACTTTGGTCAACTAGAGTTGTTTTTAAACGTGCTTTATAAATAAAACTGAACTAAACTGAACTGAACTTTGAACTCAAACAGACAAAATAAAATGCAAATAATGTTTCACCAGTTTTTTTTTTTTAACAACTACAGGTTTTTGTTCATCAAAATAATCATCATCTTCTGTCAGATCTGGAGCGAGACGTGTTAAATAGTCAGACACAAAGTATTTTCCCCAGCAAAGTATTTTCCACCAGCTATAAAAAGCAAGCAGACAACAGACGACCAATAAAAGAATAATGATAACTGTTGGCCCGCGTGTCTGCAGGTAATACTGTGCTGCACGCTTGTTAATAGACCGGTTTAGATTTATTTCGCTCATGTTTGGTTTCTTCAGAAGAAGTCGTGTTTACTGACACATGGACACCAGAACTCACATTCAGTTCCCAAATGAATCCTATCAGGGTCTGTTTGATGATTGATGAGCTTTATATCTGTTGCTGTACGTCACATCAAAGCTCCGTTGGCTCCGTATGACCCAGGCTGTGACTCATTCTGCATACTTCCATCAGTTCACTGCTAATGGTCACTGACTACTTCCTGCCGTAGTGCCCACTTTGGATGGTTAGTATTGTCCCAAAAGCAACACTTGTGTTAAAACACCGGAAATGATGAGCGGGATGAGCGTTACGAATGCGACGAACGCAACACATGTGAACGCGATTTTCCAGCCCGCCGAAAATACAGGCTTTCGTGTATGCAAATGAGTAGCAGTCGCTCGGCTCGCCGCCTCTCAAAATCTGACGAAAATCTTTCAAACTGACCTTTCTCGATCAAAACAACAGACAGATTCAGCAACTGCATGGCCTATTTCTCTCTTAAAATGTTTTCAGAAACACATTTTGGTGAAGTATTTTAGTAAAATACGAGATCGTATTCCGAACGAGCCGCCGTTATGGTCGGTTTTGAAATTCGGGAGTAGCCAGATCCACTTGGCACCGTTTTTAGGGGGTGTTTTTATAATTATGATATATATACTTTTGTCTTATTATTATTGAAACTGTTTGCATGGGAAATACAATATTATACTGAGTACTCTAAACAAGATAACATGGAGCCATCGACTGTCCTTGTGAAAGGCACAGGATGCTTCTGAGGAGATTCCCAGACTGAAGATAACTGACGACATTGACTCTTTATTATGACTATAGACATTTATCACAATTCACATTGTATTTCAAAAGCTGTTGTTGAGAGCTATTCGATGGTCATTTTTCTGTGCTTTTGCTGTAAGTGCTGTAAATTTGACTCTACTTGCAAGTAAACAAACTTTGATATAACTTCAGTGGGTTCTCTTTATTCTTTATAATGTCATTTTCTTAGCAGGGGGTCATCCGGTACTTCCGGACGTTTTGCGTTATAGACATTATATACTTAAAACTAAGTGTTTGAAGTGTGCAAGTAGGCGGTTTGAGACACAGCCCCTGTCTCCCCCTCATCACTTCTCGAGTCTCTGATACTCTTCTCCTGCGCCCTGCCTCGCCCTCCAATCCAGAAGGAGGAATCAAGCTTACCTGTGGTTCCAATATGGTGTCAGATTGTCACTCGCCACAGCTGGGATTCTACTTTCACAGCCAACGTAACCCTGGCAATGTTTTGTGTTAAATCTTTGTTACATGTCACATGCACATGGTCAAACAGAGGTGCTCCTGAGTTTGTTCATTTTATTTAAAAACCACCTCCTTCTATGTTGTGTCCCTTTCCCCTCCAAGCTGGGTGGCAACACCCTTCATCTCCTCTTATGGTCTCTTCTTACCATCAGATCAACTTAATAAATCTCCTCTCACGCTGTCTTTCTGTCTCCTGTTAACTCACTTGAACATTGTCTCAGCCTCGCGGTTTCCGAACCACACTTTGAGATGAGGGCTGAGGTTTTCTCCCTGGATCTCCAACATGGCAACGTGTCCTCCACCATTCACCTGCAGGAACACACACACATGAAGAATTGCTCATAATCCGCGTTCACTTATATGTGCATATACTTCACAAATATTTCATGTCTGTGTTACGATTTACAGAGACGATCTTGTAGGTCACATGACCAGTGAATGGCAAGCCCACGTGACACATATACAGGAAACTACTCTGAGTTGGGCGTCTCGGTTCTAAGCGGTCTCTGTCTATATGTATGGATGTTTCATGAGAACAGCCTGTAACATTACTAATAGTTCTAAATGACCATTCATTAATATGGGGATGTTTGTTGCCATTTTAATGGTGCTGTCTTTGCAGAGAGGGGCAAACTGTAGAATATAAGGTGCCGGGCTGTAGAGGTACGTAGGCTAAGACACACATTTTAGTGAAATTAAATGTTATGTCCATTGATTATGTAAGAATGACTTTGGCCAACAATGATAAACAAACAGAAAAAAATAAATATCCGTTATTTACTTCCACATTATTTTTGTCAAAGCTATAGCCGCTGGAGAGGGGTTGCAGTTTGCAGGTTGCAGTCCCCTGGTCTAAGTCCTGGTACCTGTCCAACTCACCTCTAACCCGGTCATAAAAGGAAAAGGAGTAACTGGTGTCTGGATGCAGGCGGGACCCTGATTAAAGGTGAATTCCACTGCTTCCACTCCGATGATGGTCCAGCAGGACCCGTCGTTCAGCACCACTCTGCCCGGGTCTCTGCCGCTGGACGGAGCCTGGAGGGAAGGGAAGAAAGAAACAGAGGGAGGAAGAGAGGGAAGGGAAGACAAAAAAAAGGAATGAGTGGAGATAAGGGAATGGAAGGATGGAAGAACAGAAAAGGTAAGAGTGAGAGAGGGCAGAGGAAGACAGAGAAGGAGGGAGTGAAGATGAAGAGAGAACAGAAAGAACAGAAAGAGGGGGGGAGTGAGGGAGTGTGACCTGGTGCTGTATGATGGCGTCGTTGGATAAACACAGGTAGGAGTGTGGATCGTCTCGGAACTGGAAGGCGCACTTGTGGAGCTGAGAGACCGGCTCGTCCACGTCCAAGATGGCGTGCTGCTTGTTGACCTTACGGATCACCTGCAGACACGAACGAGACCAGATCAATAACCTCAATTGACAAACATGATCAAATCAACAGAGATCTGTGTAACGGAGTTTCTCCACAAAGAATCATGCAAAAAGCACCACTTTAGATCTTGTGTTTACCAGAGATGTGATCAGACGGTTCTTAGAAATTAGTCAATAACTGCATTGAAAAAGCATTAAAAAAATGACTAATTGACTAAAGAAATCTTAGTCGACTAAGAACAAAACGACCGGTTAGTCAACTTGACTCAGGAATGTTTTCAGGACAACAGGAAACATAATTCCCTCCGTATACTCAGGATGATATTGTCATGAAACAAGGAGCTCTTAAATTTGTCACACATATAATAAATATGATAAAAGCCAATAAGATTCATCGTCTGTGGACCGTGACTATATGTACAAACATCAAATAGTTGTTGAGACATTTCAGTCCAGACTGACACACCCACACCGTCGCCTCACTAAAAGAGGACATCATTTGCTATTAGGGGGTTTGGGCTGATGTTTTATGGCATCTATGTCATAAGGAATCTTCCTTCTGAGAAACACACAGTACATAAAAAGACAAACTTAGAATCACATTTATAGTAGACTTAGTAGCATCTCATGTGTGTATAATGAGCGCTGGGTTAGGCTGACATAACTGAACTCTGACGGCTATTGAGGGAAATTAGAACTATAATTAAGTTATCTTTCTGCTTTCCCTTGTAACAAAGCTGCACACTTTACATCGAGAGGAAAAGGCTTTTTTTAAGATCATTAGTCGGGTCAGAAGTGACAGAAAGAAGTTGGTTTAGCTTACAAACATACAGAGAGAAAGAGAGTTAAATCAAACAGGACAGAGGCGCCTTCAGGACACCAGGCGGTCTGCACCAGGGAACATACTGAGCACCCACGTGTGCCAGACTGCCAGTCGGCTACATTCATGTCAAATTAAACATTGCAGTTGGTGTTAAGTGGAGCGTCTGTCATAGTGTGATTGGTTATGTAGCTGTCAGTCCCCTGCTCCATATCCGATCCACCAATCACAGCGTCTCTCGGATGAAAACGCCTCTTCAGTGATTCTTAATTTCCCACGAAGCTGATTGCGGTTACGTGTCAGTTAAACTTCTCATCTCCAATCCTGTCTGTATTTGTGAGACGTGGCGCTGTCCTGAGTTGAAAGATACTTTAAGTCTTTATTATCGAGTTGCCAGGCGTGTGTGTTTGTGTCGACCGCTGTCCATTTCCTAAGGTTTTGAAATGCAAACATTTTTTGACTACTTTTTTCTTTTAAAGGGCGCCCACGGAGGAAAACATAAATCGGCGCCTATGGTCTGCAGACCTTGAGCCTGAATCCTCAGTATTAACTCATTCAAACACAACATTTACTGCACCGCACACAGAATACCTAAACCTCTATAGAAAGTAGCATATAAGTCTTTTCACCGCTGCTGATGCAGCAAAGCGTGCAGCGAAAAAGTCCTCGACCACAAAAACACATGGAGCTGTAGCGTGCAGCGGCGGAGCTTGTTATGACAGCAGGTGAGGAGGAGAAAGAGTCAGCGGATTGTGAAGGCTTCTGCTAAGAGGTCTAAGTTTAACTTAAGGTGGAGGTCACGCTCAGCAATAACAGCGTTTTTGGGGATTAGCGGGTTATGTAACAGCTGCACAGGCACACATCTGTAAGACATATGGGATCGCTGTGTATAATCAGACCAGACAGCTTTTTTCTCTCTCTTTGTATGGGGCTCCTCTTTGATGACACAACTACTCTCATTACTTGTTGAAAGAAGGATCGACCCGCCCTGCACCAGTGGTTCTCAAACCTGTTTCAATAATGTACCCATTTTGAATTGTTTCTTTAAGCCATGTGCCCCCTGACCAGCGCTAATCATTTTTGGTAGAAAAAAAACTCTATATAAAGAGGAATAGTGCCGCACTGTCAGCTATAGATTTACTAAACAACAGCCTGTAACTGAAACAAAAACATTTAAATGATGATGAGAAAAGGAGACAAAAAAAACTGTAAAAAAGACCCAAAAAAAAAGATGGTGGGAAGAAGGAAGAAAGCGAGAAACTTGTAAAAACTAGAAGGACAGTAGAAGGAAGGACGGCAGGAATAGGTCCACAGAAGGCGACATAAATGTCACATTTTTGGTAGGAAATAAAAAAGTCTACATAAAGAGGAACAATGTTCTGGACAACAGCCTTGTAACTATTAAACATGTTGTTAAATATCTCACGTATGCCCCCTGCAGTCCTCCAAAGTACCCCTATGGGTACACGTACCACCATTTGAGAAACACTGCACTACACAGACAAAACACGGTGAAACAACATCGCAGGATTTCTCTTAAAGAAAGACTAAAACCAGACGCTGATTCGTCCTAAACAGTCGGCCTCGTCCCGACGGCCTGAGAACTCGACAGAATAAAAATGAAAACAACCAAATACAGAAATGTGCTGCAAGCGCTACACGGGAAACTAAAAAGTTATGCACACGGCTGCGACACGCTTGTTGTGGCCACGGTTTGTGAAGTTATTGGAGTCGGCTATGAATCCATGGAAAATTAGTTTAGATTCTAGTCAGAATATGAGTCTGATGCTGCTCCACTGGGCTGTGATTATGGGGAGTGATTCAACCGAACCAGGAAAGAAAATGCCTCTGCACTTAATTGGATAGACCTACAACCAATCAGAGCCACATATAGACCTACAACCAATCAGAGCAACGGAGTGTGTGACGGCTGGCATCCAGACTAAGCGACCATCAGGGCCAGGGCTGATAAATTAATCTTTTGCCAAATCCCGTAAGGACGGCAAAAACATGTTTCTGATCGACAAATGCCTTGATCGCGGTTCTCTGTTCCTTTTTTAAAATTGATGTGCTGTTGATATCTTCTATAACAGCCACGATGGCAGAATCTACACAGCTCAATTCTCCAGCGGCAGCCATCTTTGCGCTCTTTGGTGACGTGGTTGATTACGTTACTGTTGATCATCTGTCCATCATCATATAAAGCCCGCCCTGACAATTTGATTGGTCCGAACAGCTCTGGTTGGAGCATAGTTGATCCACAACAGATCGAGTCCAGACCGAACTTCCCGACCTTGAATGTTGTGGGCGGGGCTAAAGTTCTGCTGGCGTCCAGGCTATCATGTTTCTGTACTTGGTTTTGTTTTCTGTATTAGCAGCTAGGGTTGGGTATCGTTTGGGTTTTTTCATACCCGGTGCCTGAGCTGATACTAACAAAAAAAAGAAGAAAAGCACAAAACAAGATAGTTGGATAAATGTGAGGACAGTTCATCACTGCGGCCCTTTGCCAGGTCATTCTCATTCTATCCCTATAATTATCTTCTGCAGGTAAATGCAAGATTGGCAAAATAAATGCTCTTTAATCAATTAAATAAGTTTATGTTATCTCATGGTCTCATAGACTCCAGAGTAAACTACTGTGCATTTATATGTGTGTGTGTGTGTGTGTCTTACCATGAGTGGCAGAGTGACTCCAGACTCAGTGCACACTAACTGGACCACACGGCCGTAACAGATGAAGCCCTCGCACAGCACAAAGTCCCCTCGGTCAGCATGCTGCTCCTCCACTAACACACACACACACACACACACACACACACACACACACACACACACACACACACACACACACACACACACACACACACATATTTTCCCTTAAAAAAAGTTTTTCCTACTTTGGCCTACTTTTCTACCAACAGGTAAGTGTGTGTGTGTGTGTGTGTGTGTGTGTGTGTGTGTGTGTGTGTGTGTGTGTGTGTGTGTGTGTGGTGATAGTAGAGAGGAGAGCGTGCAGATGAATGAATGAATGAGGTTTTGGTGGTGGGAGGTCTTGTGTTAAATAAATAACCTCTCAGATCGTCAGAATTTTCCAGACGTGTTTGAGGGCATCGCTGCTCGCACACTGACTGTATTTATTCCGGCTGGCCGGGTGGCGAGACACGCCGTCTAGTGACTGGAAGGTAACGCGCTTCCTGTTCATCGCTGTGTCAGTGTCTTTGTCAAAAGCTCTGTACTGTTGACTCCACAGATGTATATACTGTATACTGTATATGAGAAAAATGAAGAAACTAAGATGTCTATAGTTTTATAAAAGGAGTGACTCCTGAAAAACACACCAAAACATATCTATAAATTGTCTCGCCATCTATTCATTTTCTTGGCAGCTTTTTCTTGTTTCAGGACAGCGTGGATCTAGAGTCTTTCCCAGTATGCACTGGGTAAGATGTGAGGTACACGCTGCACAGGTCACCCGTCCATGACAGGGTTTATAATAAATGATTGTAAAAATTGGCTCAGAGACAGTAAATAAAGATCATGTATGGTTTTAGAAATTCACATTCAGCTGGATAGATACATTGCTTATAATGTTGTTCCTTTGGTTCATATAATATATGAACTTATTTTGTCCATGGACGTTTGTTTTTGATGCATAACAAAATCCAAGAACGTTGGCTTGGGGAGGTCGGGGTGGATGGATGGGTCCAAAAGAAAGGTCACAGCCCCGCTGTGTGTCACCGTTGTAAAGCTCTGAATGTAGCCCAGAACTGTGTTGTGTGTTTACTGCCACAGAAGAAGAATTCATCTTGTTCCTGAACGTCGTCTCGCTACCAGAAGTTATGTGTGAGAGGCACAAAGTGGAGCAACAGTCAGCCAGTGTTCTGCTTTTTATACTGTTACAACAGTGAGGGGGGGGGGGGTCAACATACGTAACAGATGTAGTCTTGCCTGTTACGTCACTGTTATTTTTCACATGCAATATGTGTACTAGAAAAAGATTCTGCATTAACATCATATGCCAACACCACTGTGTGATTATGTGTACAGCACAAAACACAAGAATGTAGCGTGGTATGTAAACACTAAAGTCAATTTATGGAGAGACTGATCACACAAGGACCTTTACAGTGTGGCATAAGTCACACACACACACACGTACCCAGGGTGATGGTGAAGGCGGTCCACTGTCTGGCGCTGGCTATAAAAGCTCCTCTGTCCACTGAGAGGTAACGAGTGCTGACCGTCTGCGAGCGTAGACGGTTGAACAAAGCTACTCTGGAGCACGATGAGATACACACTGGAAAACACACACACACACACACACACACACACACACACACACACACACACACACACACACACACACACACACACACACACACACACACACACACACACACACACAGTATGACAAAGCCCCCTTTTTGACTGCAGGAATGTGCATTTTATTGGTTGATGCCTCATTTGCAACCTGTCGGACACACACACACCTTTTGTCTTTTTATACTTGTGAGGACACTCACTGACACAATGCATTCCTTTGCCCCCTACCCTAACCATCATAACTACAGTAAATGCCTAAATGCCTAACCCCAGATTACGTGGGTTATATGCGAGCTAAATTATGCATTACTTTACGTCGGTAAAAGTACAAACAGTGAATAAGAACCTGAATTTAAACCATTTAAAACCCTCAAATGGCACCTGAGGGTCGAAGGTCCGTCCCAAAGTGAGGACCGGCCACTATGTCCCCCCCAAAAAAGATCTCAAACTCAAATTGGTCCTGGCAAAGATAGATGCACAAGTAAACACACACACGTTCACACTAAAAGGAGACATCACTCTGAGCTGAGACAGCAGATCAGGTTACTGTGTGTGTGTGTGTGTGTGTGTGTGTGTGTGTGTGTGTGTGTGTGTGTGTGTGTGTGTGTGTGTGTGTGTGTGTGTGTGTGTGTGTGTGTCAATCACTCAGTCAAACCTGAGACCGGTATCTGAGTTTGTTCACAGAAGTAAAATAGAGACTGAACACCAGAATCACGTGACAATGTAACATGAATCACTTAAAAATCGATGTGAAAAGATTTCAACCAGTTGAGATAAAGATTGAATGTAGAATTTGTTAAAAAAAAAATCTAATTATTTTTTTGTTATTTAAGATCAAATACAATTTGAGTTGCACTTTTGATTAGAGGACATATCTGTTTTTTTGCACAGTTTATATAAATAAAGGAATATTTTGTCATTTGACAGCAGCTCATTCTGTTAAGAAAATCCTGAAAAAAAACAGATCATCAACTTGAAATCGTGAAATGAATCATATGGTTCCATCCCTAATATCAATGTGACTGAAACTAAAAGTAAAAAAAAGTATAGATTAGATTAAACTGCAAGTGTACTGCCCAAAAAGGCAGCTCTCAAATAATAAAATCAATTTGCTGGACTGAACGTTGAAAGACCACAGAAAGGCGACTCACGGTCGGCGTTCTTCATGGACTGTCTCTTCTGGGACGGTTTGGAGATGACTTTGATCATCCGGCTCTGGAACGAACCCACTTCCTGTCTGCTGCCCAAGAAGAGCCGCAGCAACAGGCAGAAGTGTTTCCTCTTGTCCTGATCAGAGATGAACAGGGACTTGGCACAGGCAAACATCTGGAGCAGAAAGACGGAGAGAGAGAGAGAGAGAGAGAGAGAGAGAGAGAGAGAGAGAGAGAGAGAGAGAGAGAGAGAGAGATGGAGAGTAGAGCTGAAGATCTTTGCCCAAACCCGATGGGTCTTAATTTCTCATCATTTTACACGGGCTCGGGCTTGTGCTTCGGGTTGCGCGGTAAATGAGCGGTCAGGTGATGCGTTTTGATTAGCGCGAAAACGGATGCTGAGGAAGTGAAACGGAGGCTGGCCTCTGGCGAAAGCAAAGTCTGAGGTGTGGAAAACTTTTGACCATGTGCATAATGAGAAATGACTCATTGTTGACAAAAGGCTAAAGAGCTGTAAATGGGTTCGGGCTTTTAAAAAGCTGTCAATCAAAATGTACTTGTCAGGCTCGGGCTGAATTCTGTCGGGCTCGGGCCCTGATTACAGCTCTAATGGAGAGCAGGATGTGTCTGGAAAAACTTCTGACTAAAACTGTGTTAATAAAACACAGAGGAGATTCAAGTCTTCTTCAATACAGCATGATGTTCATTTTGTAAAAATGGTCCCATTCATTTTCAGAGAGACGATAAAGCAGGGGATGCTTTCATCTGTCAGTCAGGACAGAGGCTCAGCTATGCTAACCATGCTAACACTGTGGACTTGTTTTTGGGTGTTGTCTGTGTTTTCATCTTAAACTTTGACCCTCTCACTGTGTGTTTTCTTTCTTGTTCAGCCCTCTGCCGCTAGCGTTAGCTGGGAACTTAAGTGAAACTTTGATGATTTTCTGTTCTGCGGTACATGCAGATGAATGGCGGCAGGACCCGGAGGTTCGTGACTCGCTTCAGAAGGGTTGGAAATCAGCGACTTTCCCACTTCAGCGTTTATTTTAGCACACGCAGTGCCATGAAACCACTAACAACACATCAACATCCTCCCCCAGCTCCACACACTCGTCAAAAATCCTCACCACCGGTTTAAAAAATACCAAGATGGCGACGGTGAAATTGGCAAAGTCACTGCTTAAAAAAAGGCAGTCCACAAACCAATTGGTGACGTCAATAAATTTACATCAGTTATTTTTACAGTCTGTGGGAATATATAATTCTTATAAATAACCACACAAACTGAAAACTAATAACAAGATTCTGGTGATTTCTCCTGAGCATTTGAAAGATGTGCTGACTGACACACTGTACAGTGATGCAGATGTAGAAAGTCTGTTTCTCCTTCTCAGTAAATAAGGAAGAGGCCAGTGAACACACACACACACACACACACACACACACACACACACACACACACACACAGTTGGTTTACAGCAGCGTAGTTTACTGTTAGACTGAGTGTCAACAGCAGACTGTAATAAAAGAGGTGATTGTCTCGTCTGGGTAAACAGACACACTGCAGCTCTGAGGTCAGCAGCAGTTAAAATCCTCTTCCACAGCACCGAGTGAATATAAAGATGGACAACGCGTCTCCACTTTAGGAGAATGGAAGTGTTCCATAATGGATGCCTCCGACGAACATGCCAGATCTTTTGGCCTAATAAGATCTCCAACAATACAAGAAAACGGGAAGCTGGAGCATCACCAAGGAGATTACGCACAGACGCCTGGGATGGCTAGGAGGATGGAGCAGGACCGCATCACAAAAGTCGCCTTAAGATGGACACCACCTGGCAAAAGAAAACCTGGGAGGCCCAAAAACCGCCTGGCACAGAACTGTGACACAAGAGCTGGAACAGGTGAACCTGTCATGGGGGGGAGGCCCAACATGCTGCCAGGGACCCAATGCAATGGAGAGTGCTCATTGAAGCCTCATGTCCCATAGGGGATGAAGAGGAGTAATGTAATGACTTTGTAATGTTGGAGGCCCAACCAATCACGAGTCAATCCCAGCTGCCAATCCTGACGTTTCAGCGTGTTTTCATAGCATCAAATAACTAATAAAAAACAAACTGATCAGAAAAATACTACCTCAAATGTCAGAAAACATCTTTGGGAAAAATCTATTTGACATGATCTACACACACCATGTGTTGACGTTATAAACCTATAAATTCTACAAAAAGGAGGACTATATAAACTAACTGACTATATATATAAACCTATAAATTCTACAAAAAGGAGGACTATGGATTCAATAGAACTCCTGAAGTTTGGAGAGGAATTCGAGGGATAATTGAGCCGGGACAAAGGCCAGTCTAAACTTACAGAAAATTGGTGTCTCCGTCATTAAAAGGGATTTGACAGACGGGCAGGAGACTGAAACGGTCAAACACACAGCAGACAGGTATGCACATGCACACAGGCACACACACACACACACACACACACGGATCTCACCCTGGCATCTGGCTGCTCATCGAAGACCAGTTTGAATGTGTCGGCCTGAGACTGACTGGAGTTGTCCAGACACATGTAACCACACACTCGATACACCGAGTCTCCGCAGCCAGCCGCTGGAGGGAGACGACAGGAAGAGAGACAATGGAGGGATGAAAGGGGAGAAAGACAAGGGAGGAACAGAGGGAGGCTACATCACATCACTCCTATCCTAGCTTCACTTCATTGGCTCCCCGTCTGTCTTAGAATTGATTTGACTGATTACTTCCAGAGCTCGTCAGGGTCTGGCAACCAATTATAACACAAATACTGACTGCTCTTTTGATCCTCGGGGGGGCTGTTCTTCCTGTTCCGGGTTCTAAGCTCAAAACCAGACGTGATCGTGCCGTAGGTCTGTGCAATTAATCGGTTTTTAAACGTGATTACGATTTCTGCTCCTAACGATCCCAAAAACAGAGTAATCGAGAAAAACGATTATTTTGCACTTTACGTTTTGCAAGTAAACTCTTATTTTGTCCTGTGTTCTGAATGGAGAGAAAAAAAAGGGAAAGTATTACAGGGAAATTTCACAGTTCAAGGTGTTTTCACTGTTTTTTGTTTTTTTTTATTTCAATAATTGCAACGTCTTTCCAAAACTCAATGAGTAATCGTGTCAGCTGATGAAGCTGGACTCGCTGGTGACGGTGGCAGTGAGGAGGACACTGGACAAACTGCTGGACATTATTGACAATGCCACCCCCCCCTGCACACCGTCATCAGCAACCAGAGGAGCCTGATCAGTGGAAGGCTGCTACTTCCCAAGTGTAGGACCAACAGACTCAAAAACTCCTTTGTCCCGCACGCCATCACCCTCTACAACTCCTCACTCGGGGGGGAGGAGGAAATAGGGAAAAGACGGCAGAACAAAAAATAACAAAAAGAAGAAAATTGAAGGGATTTCATTTGCGCGAATTTGCACTCAATTGTTAATGCTAAGAGCCCATTGTGTACTGTTTTATTTTATATCTTCTATTTCTTGGGCTAAGAGTTTTTTATTATTATTATTAATATTATTACTATTATTTACTGTCTACTGTTTCTTGTTTACTTACTATATGTATCTAAGAGTTTATTGTTTGTATCTTTTATTCTTTTTTTCAATACTGTACTTAAGTGTCTTTTTTGTAAAATGCTGGAATTTGCTGCTGGAAAGCCAATTTCCTTGCGGGAGTCATCCCAATACGATCAATAAAGACAAGTCTAAGTCTAAGAGTCAAATAATCACGATTTCAATATTGACCAAAATCATTGTGATTTTTTGAACAAACTGCCCAAGGAGAAAAGGCTCGCTGAATCAGTAAATACTTAATCATTTCTTAAATTACATTTTTATAGATTGGCTTTTATATGATGTCGTCGTTATCGTCTTTTTACGCTATCATCTGTTCATGTTATGAAATGTATTCATTTTAAAGAATTGATAAGTATGTGCTTTTGTTTCTTCTGTCAAAGCACTTTGTAAACTATTATTTATTTTTTAAAGGTGCTATACAAATAAAGTATCTGATTACTGATTATTAGTCAGAATGGCTGCCGAGGAGGAGGTATTCGTCTTCCTAAAAACACAAACATGTAACAAACTGTACCTAATAATGTCATCAACAAACTAGAAGATGATAAGGTAACTGTTACGCAATTTCATGCTGTGAATGTGAAATATGAACTTTAGGCACATAATGTTAGCAGTACTTCGTTAGCATAATTTTCCTAGCCTTAGGCCTCCTGCACACTGGCTGCGTGGCGTGAGCGTGGCGTTTCTGTTGTAGAAACGTGTCTGTACACATGTATGTTTCCCATTGATAAAATGAAATAATAGCGTGTTCTCCAACTTATACTTCATGTTAAACATGAATATATACTGATTTTATTACAGCAAAGACGTCGGCAGTATTGACGGCAAAATAGGCTCCAGAATATTTGGTGCTGTATTGACAGGTGCAATATTTGAAAATTGATAATTATTTATTTTTTAAAATACATTTATATCTGCATTTATGTCAAAACCTAGAGACCTTCAAACATCAAAATGTCATTTATTAAATGTATTCGTGTCAAAATATTCTATTTCTAGCATGCACGCATTTTTGATTTTTGGCGCGGCTCAAGCTGCTCCTGAGACGTGCGTGTCACGCAGGCAATGTGCGAGCTCTAACCTGTTAAGATGGGAGCCGAAATAAAAATGGACACGCCACGCAGCTGACACGCTCACGCCACGCAGCCAGTGTGCAGGAGCCCTTAGAATGGTTTCTGGTGAGCACAAGAAAAGTATCTCGTGCACACCAGGAAAAACTTCCCCGTGTCCCTTTAGAGGCGCCGTACAAAGAGCTGTGTTCACTGTTTTCTTCTAAAGTGGACTTTTGTCTTCACCTTTCAGATGGTCCTGCATGACTCTCCATCCGTGGCCGCTGATGTAAACACAAGGAGGAGGGCAGAAGAACCTGTGAGTCATCAAACAGTTCAGACTTATTACGTCAACTACAGAATCAATTATCAATCAACGAACATTCAAATATGGTTTATTTTAATGAAAACTCAACTCTGGAGTTTGTAAAAAGAAAATAACAGTAGCATTTGAACTAGCTTTAAAACATAGTTGTTTTTTTAAAGTGAGTATATTTTAAATGTCTTTCATGTTTATTCAGCTAACTGTCTGATCAGCTGTCCTCAGAAGCATCATCAAACCTTTTCTCGGTGCCGTAGGACTTCTGAGCGACCTTGGCGTGCAGGATGGTGACACTCTGGTCTGCGTGAGCTTCTCTTACTGGTTCCCTCGTTGTTCCCAGTAACTGAGAGCCTTGAAACCCCAGGTCCAGGCTCCTGATTGGACAGAAATGGTATCAGTCACAAACAACCAGGAAATATACTGTCTTTGTGTTTGTGGGTTTAAAGACAAAAACGCGTTTCCCCGTAAAGAACACTGACTGAAACACAAGTTAACTACAGCAGACTTTGGTCTAATAAAGACGTGCCAGAGATGGTTTCCGATAAGTTAACTCTGCGTTAGCGACCCATTAAACAACGGAAGAGTTCATTTTATATCTTGGACGTGTTCTGTTCCTCAGACTGACACCAGAGACACAAAGTCACAGTGAAAGAAATAAAGACACATTTTACCGACCAGACAACTCTCTACGAATAAAAATCTACTAAATTACTTTACAGCAGAAGTACATGATTAGTCACTGTACCAGAAAACCTTTAGATGTCTGTTTCTCTTTTATTCACAAAATATTTAGGTCATTTAATTTGTTCAGATTGATTTAATTATTCTTTCCATCATTCGTCTCCTTAATTTATTCAGATTTACAACAACGTCTTCAGAGTCATTACACTGACAACAACAAGGTGAACAGCAGATAACATCTGCAACAACTAACTGGGACAAAAGGCAGTTGTGAAATGAATGAAATCCTCCATGCTTTCACTTGTCATGAGTGTAGTATACCTTTTATTAAATATATTTGTGCATCTGTGATTTAATTCTAACACAAAAAGCAACACATTCCTTCTGTCTGTATTTACTTCATTTCACTTCTGTAGAGAGACGAAGAAGTGAAGAGTGAGTAAACTGGACACTGCATTTCTTCTCATGTGTCTACTGGGTCAAAAACTATTCAAATCAAACATTTACACAAATAAAGTATTGCTGCTGCAGTTTAACCCTGTCATCGAGGTCTGTAAGTCTTGATGTCAGATGCTGTATTAATTCCACAGTTTGAGCAATTAATTTGACATTGTTTGATGGTGATTTGATTAAAAAAAAAACATGTTCTGCAAACTCATCTGTGCGATTAGATTTCCAAAGTTCAACTGAACAGCAGGTACGCGAGCGAAGGGACAGAAACATCAGCGGACCGAGCGGCCCCGTGTAGTGAAGTGTAACAATAGCAGCTGTCACATCAGCTGGGCTTGTTCTCTGCAGTAACGACATAATGAGGAGTTACTGCCCCGGGGGGTGTGACCGGACGCTGGAATGCTACTCACAATGAAGACTGTTGACAAGAGAGGAAGAAGAAGAAGAGGAAGAAAAGATGTAGCAGAATTTTATGGCTGATGACAAAAAAAATTTTTGTCACAAAGTGTTCTAAAATGAGTGCATGAAACGGGATTAACATATCAATAACAATTAGTTGAAATGATTTTCGTAGCAAAACAATGCTGAAGACTGAAGAGTTTTTTCTCTTAACTCTCCTGTTGTGCTCCAGTCAAATCTGACCCATTTCCAAAAGGTTTCTAAATCAGACGTGGTTTCTTTCAACCAAATTTTAAAACAAAATAACGTGGATGGTTCCATACAACGCTGTTCATGATTTAAATAAATGATCAGTTCACTACTTTCATTGAATTTGGGTGTTTTATTCAAATTTATAGCATGTAAAGAAAAATTGACAATAGAACGTTGAAAAACGTAGGAAATGAAATGTCAAAAAAGCACAGAAAAAAAGTGACAAAAACTTAGAAAAAAGTGACAAAAACATCGGTAAAAGTGACAAAAACGTCAGGATAATCTTCAACGACATCAGACAAAGTGACAAAAACATGGGAAAAGCTTAAAAAAACGTCAAAAAAGCACTGTGTTTGTGTCCCGGGATTACTACTTAAGGTGGTCGGTGTTTTAACCCAAACATAATCTTTTTTCTAAAATGAACCGTCGTTTCTGCAGGACAGTCACCTGTTGTTGGCTAAACTTAATGGCAACGGCCACTGAAATGACCGTCACCTCACGGTGCTCTGTAGCCGACTACCAGTCCTCTTTTCTCGGCTAAATTTAACTGTAGAGACTGCTAAACTTAACTGTCATGTGACCGGTCGCGCTAACAGGCATTAGCTTCATATTTAACAAACGGACACGAGAATGGGATTTATTTAAAGAGCTAACTCTCAGCAAGAAGCAGATAAATAACTACTCCTTTAAACCATTTTCAACACAACACATACAAATGTAAACTCTCTGCAGGATATTAGACCCATAGCCCATGAAGTCCTTTCAAAATAAAAACAAGTTCTATTTTGCAAATCCCACGCAAGTCAATGCAAGAAAAAGGACGTGACATAACGCGACTAAACAACAAGAACATTCAGGCTACTTGTTGGTGAATTTAGTTTCCAGCTGTGCATCTGAGCGTCGGCGAGAGAAGAGCAGAGCGACTCTCTAAAAGCAGCAGGGTGCTGGTTTTAACAAGGACAGCCCAATAACACGACCATCACGCAGTCCCAACACACAGAGAACACGACTGATCTGACATTCAGGGGCCAGCTGGGTCAGGGCCAAAACAACAAGGGTCCGTGTTCTCCTCTGCTCGTAAAATCACAACAAAGATCTTCAGTTTCAGTGAAATGTGGCTGCAGCTTTTTGTAGAAACATTTTCAACCTTTCTTCAACTATTTCTAAAATGTGGCACGGGGAGAAAAGTTTCACCCGGACCAACTGAGTATCTTTGCCTTGGTCTCTAACATCACAGTGTAAGATGGATTCTGCTAAGACCGCTGACCTGTTCCTTTTATATAAAACACATTCAGAGTGAGTGTTTTTCTTCATGCAGCAGCAGATGTAATGTCTCAAAAATAAAAACAAGTGATTGACAAATGACTACAAGGGGATATTAAAGGAGCAGTTTGTTGTTTTAATTGCCTCCATGTTCCCATCACAAAGAAATCAGCCAACTTTTGCTGGCTCTATTGCTGTTGTTCGAACTACAGATTGTACTTCCGCATTTTTTGTATGCCTGCCTCCACGGAGACAGGAGCGGCTCCTCACTGCTCAACAATTAAAACAGATGAAGAACTCAATAGTGTAATGCTGGAATCAGACATTCAGGGATACTTTAGGTGGTTACCATGAACTATTCGTACATATAACTACAAAAAGTAAAGCCCTGTAATTTGTATGTATTCCATGTATTTATCACTGTATGCACCACATTGACTGCTGCTGTATAAGAGCGCTGTGGACCATGTAGGGAGGAGGTCGGGGTGGACGGATGGGGCGTTAAACGGAGCCCTTTCAAGCAGGGGGAGGGGAGTTTGTTTCCTGAAAACAAAAGACTTTCACCCACGAAACACGTGTTTGTTCCCCCGGGAGTGTTTTAACCAAACTACAAACATAACTAGTCGTTTTGGTGCCTAAACTTAGCCGTCGTCGCCTCACTTTGTCGGCTGAACTCACCTACCACGGAAACGATGGCGTATAGAGGAGGAAGACCACAGCCGAGTGTAAAGTACCGCCAGCTGGTGAGGATAGCGGGGCAGAGTGGTGCCACTGTAGTAAATGTGCACCGATGGATTTTACAGAGACCGAAAAAGAAACTGGAAAAAACAACGTCTGAGTATTGAGTTTGTGTAATAGACGGAGTTTTGTGCAACACATTCTCACTCCCAACTCGTAAAATACGTGTGCTTGGTCAGGTGCCTTTGGCATTGTTATTGACGCTAAAAGTCTCCTTTACCGTCAGATCTAAACTCGATTTATTTTCTTATTTGCGTCTCTTTTAGCCTGAGAAGGGTCTGGGGAAGCTTCATTCACAGCCCATTTCCAAAGGGGCGTCACCAACGGACGCCGCTCAAATGCCTCTGGGCACAAATGGATAGTCCTTCAACCAATCAGACCAACGCTCCGGGTGACGTAGCAGCGACAGCGGCATCAACGGCTTGCTGCGCTTCGGTGGCCGCCGTGTTGAATGTAAACAAGAAGCTGCTTGCCGTAACTGTGTAAAGCCGCCTCAACAGTTGTGATTGGTGCCTCGAATTGGAGAAATTGGAAATGGGCTTGAATGAGCTCTTGGCCAGACGGACTTGCAGAGCAAATCTCAAAGTTTGTCAGGGTTTTCCCAGGCTAGAGAACGGGTTGTTTTGTGACTAACATGGAAACGTTACTTAGGAGGCAACGAGCCGAGAACATTCTGGTTGTTGTAGGTTTTCTTTGATCTTCATCTTCTCTTTATGAAAAGACCATCATCTTTAAAATTGAAAAACCGACATGCTGGTTACACCTTAAAAGCTGTCTACTAAACAGAGGCACCACAAGCACCAAACTAAATTATCCAAACACAGAGGTTAAACTACCATCTGTCTTTGAAATCACACAAACATCCTCTCTATTTCTATGCTGAGGTAGAAACACAACACGGCTCACACTGCTGATATTGATATTTAAGCTACATTATTCTTCAGTCAGACCTGATATCTGAATGTTTAACATGCAAACCACATAACTTCAACATTACAACTTTTGAAAATCATTTGGGGCACATTTTGTTCCTGTCTTTCTGCCAGGCAACATAATCTAAACTTCACTGGGATGCATCGTGAAGAGCTGAACGTGCTATATATCTGTATATGTCTATTTCCATTCAAAATGAGGCTAAATACTCTTCTTTCTGACCCTCACCTCGCTCCTGCGCTCACACAATGCTACATGTATTCAGACCAGAGCTCCTTGTAAGGGAGGAAAGTCTGCCGGTGAGCTGTATACTGACTGTTTTGTTCATCTATGAGGGGGATCCCCTGACCCAGTACACCTCTCTCCATGGTCCACAGTTCACACTTGACAGGCGGTGTGTGCGCTCAGTCTAAATTAGACCTTTCCATCTTCAAAAAGGTCAGAGGTCAGCATGTCGGGAGCTCAGACCCTTCGGCATTTCACATCGGGAACACAGAATGGACAGAAGGAAGAACAAAGAGGGGGAGGGGAGGAGATCAACGCACTTTGACCTCCAAAAAAGTGCATTTTCTGGTTCGAGGTTCAGTCCTCCTCATATCTGAACCAAAGAATGCAATGGACACTTTTTTTTTCAACATACAGGTTGAGGTTTTAAACACATCGTTAATGTCGTGAAACAGTCACAGTTTGGTTATGTTTATGCACCAAAGTTGAGAAAAAGATGGTGGTTTGGCTTAAAATCAGACAGTCCTTCATTTCCTGAAGGTTACGCACATGGAGCTGAACGTGACGTGACTCAGTTTTTCCTGTTTGTTCCGTAAAGTAAAAAAAAAATTAAAAATCGACATTTTTTTAAAAAAGATAACTTTTACTCAACCTGGACCTTATTTTCCCATGTTTTTGTGTCTAAGTGACTAATGGAGACAACAATATTTGAAATTGGTCCAGTATTATAGCCCGACAAGCCAGACCCACATCCAGATGTTGGGTCTGGGAACTCACCATTGGCAGGGCTCAATCAGAGGGGCGGGATAAACGGTTGTTTTTCAAATTCCCTCTGCATGCTATAGGATAGCGCTACAACCAACCAGAGCAACGAAGAAGGGGGCGGAGCTAGTTGATAGATTAAACTTTTGCCGTATCCGGTCGGCAAAACTACGAACACATCTTCCTTTTTTAAGAATGACTTCAGTGCTATTCTTTGTTCTTTTCTCAAAGAAAAGCTGAACTCCAAGTCTTCCAGAAGACCGCTGTTCGCCAGCAGCAGCAGCCATAAGCCCCGCCCACCGACTCTATTCACCGACTCTATATTGCTGGAAATAAAATTTGCTGCCGCTAGGGTGCATCTAGATTTCTAGGTTACCAATATTAAGCATAAACAAAAAACAAGCTAAAATGTAACATTAATGGGCAATTGCGCACCTTTAATTTCCGTCCACTAAAAGTTCTGTTTTTGCCACCAACAGGTTCAGATTATTAAGTGTCTGGCAACATTATGAAAGGATCCCTACAGAGACAGACCTTTTTGTTAAAGAGTAAAATCCTTTTTGTTTAACATGAAACATACCCGAAATTGGTATCATCATGTATATTTTTTTCTCCATTTAATTGGCAACTATTTGAATTATTTTATGGAAAAGAAGTTAGAATCCTCTGATGTCAGCTTCTTAAATGTGAAAAGATTTTTTTCTCTCCTCTGTGACAGTAAACTGAATATCTTTGAGTCGGGGACAAAACAAGATATTTGAAGACGTCATCTTGGGCTTTTTGGGGAAACACTGATCCACATTTATCACCATTTTCTGAGCAAACAACTGATCCACTCCCTCCCCGGTGATCGGGTTAGAAAAGCCAGGGGGCAGGGGGCGGGGGTACCGGGGTGGGGTCTCTGCCTCCACAAATACTTCTCCTCCTGCCGTTTTAATACCTCCACATCCCTCCACCGCCTCATTCCACCAGTGAGTAACACCGAGGTAAGGTCACGCGCCGTCCTGAACGCATTTTCACGTCCGCGCGCTCATTCCTCGGCACGGAGGCTTCTCCGAGGAGAAACAGTTTGGGATAAACGACAGCAAACCGTGACCTGACCTCTCGTAACCCGGGACATTGTGTGTGTGTGTGTGTGTGTTACGGGACTTTCTTGTTGCGGAGGTTGAGTGAGTACCCAGCCGGTCTTACCTGTCCCATCCGCCGGTCCTCGGTGCGTCGTGTCCGGCCAGCAGCGTCCCCAGGTGAGTCAGGGTGCTGCTCGGGTCTGGGGAGAGAGGAGGGGGGTAAAACAGAGCGGGGTCGGCCTGGGAGAATCCAGGCTGGGTGGTCGCTGTTTCTGGCAGATTAAGAGAGACAAGATCGGTTTAAAAAGAGCATTATTTATTACATGAAGCACCGTTTAAACTTGTGAAAGCAAAGAGAAGCAGAAGGTGATGGGAAAAAAACTGAGTTGCACTTTCATATGTCTCTTTGTAGTTTGACTAATGTAGCCTACTTCTTGTTGTCTGGCGTTTGTACCTTCAAGGTTGAAAGCACTTAATTGGAAGTCAGCTAAATGACATGTAATGTAATGAGATCTCTGCAGGGTGATATTAATGCTGTGCAGCCTGCACGAGGACCGAAGGGGCATCATTAGAGATGCTCAGTGTAGCAGCTGACATCTTTAGTCGACACAGATACATCGGAGATCAGCAGCTAATGTGATTAATCGTTAATCATGTCACTTTTCAAGCGAAATGTTAAACCATCGTTTGTTCCAGCTTCTCAAATGTCACCTCTGAGGAAGAGTAAGCCTGTTCTGTTCTCTGACATGTTTTCTTATAGATAAAACAATTAATTCATTAATCAAGGAAATTATCGGTAACTGCAGTCAACATCAGCTGCTTCTGACATGTAAAACCAACATTCAAAAGCCCCCCCCCCCCCCCCCCCCCCAAAAAAAAAGAAACTTTAAGCTTGGAGTTTTGTCATCTTCTTAAATTCTTCCTTAGAGTCCAGTATGGTATAAATAACAGGCTACGTCTTTGATAAAAAGCTGTCGTGAACATTAGGGTTGTTGTATCTTTGTTTCTCTGATTGTTCTCAGTTTAAAGTTATAAATCAAAATGTTTCTATTATGAGAAATATGCCTGTATTTATTGTGATTATTACTCTTTCCTCTGCGCATCAAGAGCCGGCTTCTGTCTGAGGTTCCTGCCTGTTAAAAGAAAGTTTATCCTCACTGCTGTCACACCAAATGCTCTTGGGGGAATTGCTGGGTCTGTAAATTATAGTGTGATCTAGACCCGCTCTATCTGTAAAGAGTCCTGAGATAACTTCTGTTATGGTATGACACTATAAATACAATTTAATTGAATTTCTTTACATTTCTGCACTGTTTAGTGTGTTTGAAATAAAGTGAAATAATGAAATTGTTCCATGGAAGAAAAGAGACAATAAAAAAATCCTCTGACATCTTTTAGTCCTCTAACTCTAAAAACTCTTGCTGTTGGCAGGTTTCTAAAATGATGTGAGGGAGGGAGGGAGGGAGTGAGGGAGGGAGGGAGTGAAGGAGGGAGGGGAAAGGGAGAGAGAAGAGGAACGCCGTGGGTTCACACTGGTTGCCTGGAGGTGATGCTCTGTGCGCTGCATTCAGGCAGGAAGACGGATCAGTCAGAAGAAAGACAGGCAGACACACAGTAACGCAGCTTAATGGACGGACTGGCAGTCATAATAAAGTCAAGTTTTTTTTAATACAAGTTAGACAGTTTCACAAAGTAAAAACTTATCTTAAACCCAAAGAATGAGCCACTCTGCCCCCCTCAGGATAACGTAAAACTAAAGCCAACTTTCCATCCAACTTTAGTGCACATTTTAAACCAATGTCCAGGAACTACTACTGTATTACATACTGCAGTTGGTGCCATTACATCTTTGCAGAAATATAAACAATGGAAAACCACGTGGAAGAAAACATGATGGAAATATGAGATTTTTCTGTTTGTTTCATGTATATATGTGAGGAAGGGTCACACAGATCTGATTAGATTAGCTGGTTAGAATCAGCAATATATTGGCTACATCTGCCATTGCAATGTGGTATCATGACTTTGCGCAAAAAATTATCTGTACGCATTTTGAGCTATTGTGTATGTCTATGCTGTATACAGCGGACGGCAGTCTGCAACGTCACAGCGTAAACATACACGCCACTTTCTAAAGTCATGTGGCGTGTTATCGCGAGGCTACGGTTGGGTTTAGGAAAAGAACAAACATGGAAATGAAACGTCACACGCGGGACACGATCTCCTGGGTGAAAGTCCTGTGTTTTACCCATTCGCCCCCCCGACCAATGTCCCTTCGTGGATTTTCGCCCTTTCATACTACTCGCTATAGTGTCAATTCACACGCAATCGCAAGGTAATGTAAGTCAATGGAGGCCAAACAGCGTTGATAAACACACTAAAAAGCGAGTATGTGTCTTGATAACACGCCAATAATGGCATACAAATTGGCGTGTCACACAGACGCAACTTCATGAGATCAGTCTGGCCATTACATGAAATGTTCGCCTTATTTGTGCAACTCACAAAAGAGAGACAACTGCGCACACTCATTCGTTACAAGACAAAAACTTGTATCTGTCGACACGACAACACTGAAACTGTTTTTTAACATCTTCACCCTGGAAGAAGTTTTCCAAAAACATCTGTTTTCAGTGATCTAAAATACAGTTTGCGTGGACGAAATGCCAAAATGCATAGAAAAAAAAGAAAACAGTGTGGATGAGTTTGTGTCTGTAACACCTTTTCACATTTTGTTTTAATCAATACACACACTTTTCCACTTCAGCCACGCTTATGTCAAAATTATTTATTTATTATCAAATTTCCAGCGCTTCCACGCAGATTTTCTATGCGCAAAATGAAATTGCACAATCAGTCTGGTGTGTTTGGCAATAGTGATTTTGGAGCCGTTTCTCCAAAACTCTTTAACAAAAGGTTTTATCTCTGTAGGGATCTTTTCCATAATATATACACTTATAGTAATCTGAGCCTGTCACTGGCAAAAACAGCACGTTTAGTGGATGCAAATTGAAGGTGCACAATTGCCCATTAAAGTTACATTGCAGCTGTCTTGCTTAATACTGGACCAATTTCAAAGTTGTTCCCATCAGTCACTTGGACACCAAACCAAAGTTAAACAGGCTCCAGGCTGAACAGATGAATTCAGACGTCAATCTGAAGTCTGACTGCTCTTAACAGCCAGAGTCTAGCTCTGTGAAAGCAGCCTCAGTTTGGCCTACAGTCAGACAGATAATCAAACAGTGAGACAGGAAGTCAGGCAGTGAGACAGGCAGGCAGGTAGGCAGACCGTACAGGAAGTGAGGGAAACTGCCAACAGTAGCAGAGTCCACATCTGGTTCCAATCTCCAGCCACTAACAAGAAGTGCTGTGTCTTCATCTCAGTGTGGGCTCCAGCTGTCACTCAAAACCACCTACAGTACCGACCACAGGCTCTGTGCCCGTCTCACTGCACACAGCCACCCGTCTCTCTGATGAACATATGCTCTCCATCTGTCTGTCTTCTTCTCTTTCTAATGTCTGAACCACAGAGCTGATATGTGATCATCTCAGTGTGAACCCAGGCTGTCAGTCAAACTCACAGAGAGACTTTACTGTTTATGTAATTTATAGTACTTGACCTACCTGCCTCTCCCTTCACTCCTTCACCTGCTGCTTTAATCTTAAACATCCTTCTTTCAACCACAGGAGTTTTTCTTCAGTCACACATTGACTCCAGATGTGGTCACAGGTGACAAAAGTAGGGCTTCAACTAACGTTTATTTTCATCGTTGATTAATCTGTGGATTACTTTCTGGATCAATGGATTAGTTGTTTGGTCTCTAAAATGCCAGAAAATGGTGAAAAATGTGGATCAGTTTCCCAAAAAGCCCAAGATAACGTCCTCATATGTCTTGTTCTGTCCACAACTCAAAGATATTCAGTTTACTGTCACAGAGGAGAGAAGAAACTAGAACATATTCACATTTAAGAAGCTTATAAAAAACAACTCAAGCCGATTAATCACCTATCAAAATAGTTGCAGATTAATGGATTAGTTCCCGACCGTTTTGGTTTGTGACCACTTAAAAGAAAACTATGTAAGTGGATTTATTTATTCAAACACTTTTTTGAGGCGTAAATGATCAAAATAAGGCTGTAGACCTGAGAAAAGATGGAAGCAGGAAAATCTGCATATATAAACTACATTTTCTGTTGCACAGATATATATTTTTCCCCTTTTAACTAGGGGTTTAACAATGGATATATATATATATATATATATATATATATATATATATATCGATTCAATGACTAACGATCCAATATCATCGGTGCCGGTATGAAAAAGAACATTTGGCTTATAATTTGAAATGTGTGGAAGAGCTCAGTAATAAAATTGTCAAATCATATTTTTTTGAGTTGATATAAATGTAACGGTGTTAATAATATTGCATCATATCGATTGCAGGCTGATAAATTGAATCAAAATACTATCGAGGCGGACCAGCAAAATATTGTATTGTTGACCAAATAACCAATATAATATCCTATTTTGATTAAACTTCTGATATACACCGCTACTTTTTACCATTTGAAAATGGTCTTAGATTTATCTAGCGAGCGACCCTCCCGGTGGAAATCATTTTTATCTTGACTGTCTAACAGAGTCAAAGCAGTCTTTATTAGTATAACATAGACATAGAAAAGCATTTGTGTTGTGTGAAACGGCAGAGTATTAAACAGCATGCAGTCAAACTACAGACCTGGCTGATTTAACAGGATCAGGTTGTCTGCAAACAGAGAGTACTTCAGTGCAAGAAGCAGTGACACACACTGACTGAAGCACAACCACAAACAAAAACTGTGGATACTACAAGTATCTGCTATGGGAGAAGCTGTTGAGCTGCAAATCTACAAACAAGCGTCATAACACAGTCAGACGAACAGACGCTCTGCGCACACTGACTTTCTTCAACACTTGAGTGCACTAATACCACTGAAATATTTTAAGTCTTTCCGAGTCCGACCCTTCCAACACGATGTCAGCAGCGGGGTCAAATATCTGTCACCTGTCACGGTTCTCAACCTCGGGGTCAGGACCCCTTGGGATGGTTATCAGGGGGTCATGGGTTGGATGATTGATCAGCTTCGCTAATTTTACAATAAATGGGACCATTATATACTAAATGAACATCATGCTGTATTGAAGAAGACTTGAAACTAGCGATTGAGACCATAAACTCATTATGAAAATGTTTACTGAGGTAATAAATAAAGTGAGAAGTAGGGTCATTTTCTCATTAGTCTATATCCTTGACGTTCCACTCCCGGGATTGCTCCGGTGGCGCAGGAAATTCCGCCGGATGCGTGTATTTTCCGTTTCCTTCTGCTTTCTTTGTGTTGGAATTTTAAATTCGGTGGATTTACTGTATGAGGACTCTGGTTAACTGCTCCTCAGATCTCTGCAGGGTAAATCAAGACAGCTAGCTAGACTATCTGTCCAATCTGAGTTTTCTCTCGCACGACTATTTTGCAGCGGCTCTGAGCGGAGTTTAGCACCGCCCATGATGATTCTGATTGGTTTAAAGAAATGCCATTAAACCAGAGCAACGTTTTCCTCCCATCCCTTAATGCTATGTGGAGTAGCCAGACCCTCCTTCAGCGCGCTTTGGAGGAGGGTCTGGCAAAGCGAGACTATTTTCTCATAGTCTGCTATAGAAACAGACTTCTTTTTGGAGAAAGTTGAGTCGCCCCCTGCTGGAAGTTAGAGAGAATGCAGCTTTAAGGAACTTCAGCTGTGGATTCACTTTCCAGACCGGACGCTGAAGTTTCCGCTTGGTCCAACACTTGATGCAAAACTGATGATGTTCCCATCATCCTCGGATGTTTTGCTCTATCCGTCTGAATTGGTGGTTGTTGCTTAACGTCACATTGCTCACAAATAACTTACGATAAAAATATAGGCAAAGTTCCTCCCATTCCGGTGGACCTCATGGGACCGTTTCAGAAAATATGTATGAATATGTATGAATATGTATGGTAGTGAATGGGGAGACAACGTAATTAAGAAAGTCTCAGTTTGTCGAAGTACCACATAGTTTTGTATGAAACCGCTCTTCTGGCACAATTTACGTCACCTGGCTTGATGCTCGGCTTGCTGGCTATCTAGCTAGCTTACCTCTGTTCCACAACACGTTACATTATCTTACCTGATGTGTTTTATTCTGCAAAGTTTTATCAGCAGAGAAGCAAAAGAAGGAGCGAGATCCGTTGCTCGTGTGAGTAACATTACATCCCGGTACGAAACACAGAAGCTCGAGAGACGTGACTTAGAGACTTTGAGGTGTGTAGTCTTTCTTATGAAGTGTTTTCACCTTGTTCTACTTTAACAAGTTTTATGACAAACTGAAACTTTCTTCACTTGCAACATTATCTTTTAAACTGACAAACATCACAAACAGGATTAAAAAAATACACATTTTCCAGAAATAAGGTCCCATGGTTGGAAGGGGAGGGACTTCACCTCTCTATAAGATGGCAAAATCATCTTTGACTCACCTTTCCTGCCTTGATGTGCGATGCCCAACTCGTCCATGATTGGCTCTGCTGACATTAAGACGGGGCGTTGCTGCGGTCCATCGTCACTCTGCTGATTTTAAGAGAACTGCAGTGTTTACAGTGAAAGATCTCAGAGATGCGCAACAATTCATGAGTGTTGTGGACTTATGCCGACCTTACACCAAACGACTTTTCACGTGATTCCACTGTCGCAGACAAATTTTCAATATCTGAATGAAATCCTGAGAGTCTTACTAGAGTTGAGGCGCCTTTCCCATCGTCTTAATCAATTGGTGTAAGGTGGATGGTCATAAAACCAAGTCTGAGCTGTCTTAAGTCAGTCTTTTACTCGTCTTGACGTTCCAACAAAATCAATATCATAACTTTTAACTCTTGGTAGTAAAATCTTCTGGTCTGTGACTGAAAACTCAGTGACATTATGACAGATCATCTTTATATGTGAGATGGTGTCAGACTTTAGTCTTTTCAGAGTCTTCTGGTGTACGTTAAGCAATAGTTGGACAAACAAATGCACGATTGGCAGATTTTGTTCTGGAGGAATAAAACAATGACTTCAGTGTCCATCGGCAGGTCTAAGAGCTGCGTAATTCAACTACTGCAGCTGTTGACTTAACGTCCAGTTGGCTTTGTGTTGCAGCTTGATGGTCTGATGAAATGTTGATATCTGTGGAAACTAAACAAATCTGCCTAACCGAAGACAACTTTAAATGTCTTACAGACTCCAAAACAGACCGTCACAACTTGAAAATGCAGTGACAACATGAAATCTTCATTAATATTCACTTGCATCAGAGGCGCAGCTAACGACTATTTTCATTGTTGATTAATTTGATTATTTTCTCGATTAATGGATCAGTTGTTTGGTCTATAAAATGTCAGAAAACTGTGAAAAATGTGGATCAGAGTTTCCCAAAAAGCCCAAGATGACGTCCTCAAATGTCTTGTTCTGTCCACAACTCAAAGATATTCACTTTACTGTCACAGAGGAGAGAAGATACTAGAACATATTCACATTTAATAAGCTGGAACAAGAGAATTTTTCTGAAACTAAATCGATTAACAAAATATTTGGCGATCAATGTAATAGTCGACCCTAACTGATTAACCTTTGTAGATCATTTTGACAATAACACTACAATTGATAACAAATAAGAAGTTCCTTTCATGGTTTCTTAGTGGGAGCTGACCTGAAATCAAGTTGATTAAGATCCTCTCGTTGTTGTTCTCATTCTGCGCTGCAGGTTCAGTTTCTACCCCTCCAGATGTTCCACATGCTGTAACAGTTATCTTCTCAGTTTCCACAGTCCTCACAGCAGTGAACGGTAGTTTATCTAAAGGATGGCAATGTTCATCAGTCACTTTAACCAGTTACATGTTTCCACCTCAACGTACAGTCGATCTACAGTAACAGAGACTTCAGTGGAAAAGATGTGTCACTCTGTGTGTGTGTTCATGTTTGCCCTCCACTCCAGATCTGTTATCTGACCACTGCTCTCTCTCTGTGTGTGTGTGTGTGTGTGTGTGTGTGTGTTCATGTTTGCCCTCCACCCCGGATCTGTTATCTGACCACTGCTCTCTCTGTGTGTGTGTGTGTGTGTGTGTGTGTGTGTGTGTGTGTGTGTGTGTGCGCGCACATTACTATATCTCTCAGTTTGTGTGGTTAAGGAGATAATCACCTGTTGTTGGACGGCAGCTTTCTCACACACACACCTTCTCTCTTCGGCAAACAGCTTTGTACTTTTTAAAGTTATCTGTTGGATCTAAAATGGTTTGCGGTTGACCACTGCTCTTTTCTATTTATAATTTAAACCCAAGACTAATACTTTGTGTGCAGTGTTACATTTATAGTATTAAATACGAATACACACTTTGCCAATAAAATGATTCTAATAACACCCACAGACACATTCTTTATGTATTAAGTTAAATTTGGCTCTGGATTAAAGGTGACCTGATTTGTAACATTGCTGTAATTAATTCCAGTTGCTACAGTATGAATGACTTTACAGTGTTGAGAACAGACATGTTAACATGCAGCCATTTGAAGTCTGCTCTACTTTTAAAGCAAGATCCTGTAGATATGAGATAACTCCACACAAAGGCCCTTCTGTCACGGCTGTCAGTGTGCAGTAGTTAATGAATATACTGGAGCGCCTACATGAAGGATTAGTAATTAAACACCAAAAATGAATGACATCACATTATAATTGCACCAATGTTTGCCCGGATTGACTCATTTGTTTTTCATTTATGCCATACATACGTCATCACAGTACTTTGAAAGATGCTGTATTCGCATAATAGTTCTACTAGGGCTGAGTATCGCCAATGATTTCCCAAATGATTGATTTGATTCTGATTCACAACATCCCGATTCAATTACATTTTCAAATTAATTTCAGTCAGGTTAGGGGAATTTCAGTAACAATACCAATTTTGCATGGATATAAAAGAGATTCTCAGACAACTTAAGATGTACATTGTACAAGCAAGAAGCAACCCTCAATTATTTTCAATAATTAGGAACTAACCAAACTAACAAACTAACAGACAGAAGTGGTGGTAGACCAGCAGCTCCCTTGTTCTGCAAAGTGAAATGACTTTTTGTCAAGAGTGTGGTGGCTTTGAGAGTAGAGATAACGTCTTCAGTTCCCCGTCTGCAAGGTCAAGCGGTGAAAATATTCTAAATATAGTGTACACTTAAACTGATATAGATATTTTAGGTGTCTAAAACTATAGACAAGTACCTCATACAACCCCACTTAAAAAATCCAAACTATCCCTTTAACATGAAATTAAAAGCAATGTATAGGATATTATGCTCATTTTCAGGTTCATGATTGTATTTAGAGGTTATATCAGAATAGGTTTACATGGTGTAATTTTCAAAAAACACCATATTTAAGCCAATAAGCATAATATGAGCACTTTAAAACAGCAAACACCACCAGTGGTATACTATAACCCAACCCTTTATTTCAAAGGCAACAAGGTTGATCATTCTTTACCCTCAGAGAAACAATAATTCATGTTTACCTTCAGCCCCTGTAATCTTGCCGGCGGACGTGTCCTGCTGTCTCTTACAGTCAGAGGCTGCTAGAAACATCCCAATCTGATGAAAACAAACAACTAACAACAAATAACAGTTGTGGTGATCAATCCAAAAAATACATGCCTGAAACATGCTACAGTTTATTCACTGTGAGCAAATTTGTTTAGTTTGAGGTGATACGAGACACCAGAGGAACAGTTTGAAGTCACATCAGTCAAACTCAATCGAGACTTTTGGAAGGGTTAGAAAAAGATCGATCCAAACTGCGCTGAAGAATAATCTGCTTTGACTGAAATGTGTTTGTCTCTCTGGCTCTTTTTGGCCCTGCGTGCACATTAACAGATCAAACTTCCAAATGGATCATTATCGTGTTCAATCAAATTTCTTCATCAGCATATTCAATTGTGCAGAAATGGGGTTGAATGTTGTGTAAGATAGAAGAGGAAAAACACTAAGAAAAGAAATCGGCATTAAATGGACTTGTTTCCAACAACTAACACTTCTTTGAGTTAAATGATTAACTCTCAGGGAGTTTACAGACAAATAGAATGTGTCATCATTTAATAGTAAATTGAACATTTTTAGATTTTAGAGTGACATCTTTTAATCTGTAATCTTTATTTAATCATTAAAGGCTTTCTTTAATAACTCGATAACTCAGTTAATTGAGACAATAATCGGCAGATAAATCAATAATTAGCTCCTCGAACACGCGTCTAAGCTGATAAATCTGATGAACTGTGACATCTCACCTGATGCAGTTTTAACTTCTTGTACTAATGTGTATAATGTGTTCTGCAGAGCCACACAGTGATGCCGGGGTCAGAGGCCACTGACTGGGGTTGAGTGGCCATCAGGGGCGGATACACAGGAAGTCTGGAGAAGACATTAACATGTTCCACTCCCATGGGGGGCTGCACAAACTCCAGGCCTGTTGTGTACTTGTTAGTGTTCAGCGGCAGGTGATGCAGTTGTTTAAAGGGATAGTTCAGATGTTTAGAAGTGTGGTTGTATGAGCTCCTTCTCCATAGTCAGTGTGTTAGCTGCAGTTGCGGTCGGCGCGCCCCCAGTTTGGAGAAGCAGGCAGGAGTAGTGACACAGAAACTCAGCAATGTCCTTCTGTGGACGGGGGCAGCAGCTAAACCTGTTTCAGAGGCTTTTCACACCTGAAAGTCTAAACCAAGGTCCAGACCAAGGTTCATGTTTTTGTTACATTGTATACTCTCTCTCTCATGTACACACTACGCACTCAGCTATTCCTTAAAGTAGCTACGCTTCTCTTGTTCCACACGACAGCCTGCCAGAACTTCTTGTATTTGGTTTCAAAGTCTGAACCATGCAAAAAATGCTTTTACGCTAGTAATGAACCATGGTTCAGTTTGATACAGACCACGCCCACCTCCTTGGGTCGGAACAAATATTGTCTGTTTAGTCCGGTGTGTGGGGGGAGGTATCACACCTGTGATTTTGGTTCGGGTCAAACCGAAAAGTCCTAAAGTCCGTGTGGCCGGGTTAGCTCAGTTGGTAGAGCAGGCGCACATATATAGATCTTTACTCCTCAACGCAGCGGCCCTTTGCTGCATGTCATTCCCCCCCTCTCTCTCCCCTTTCATGTCTTCATCTGTTCGATGGAAATAAAGGCCTAAAAATGCCCCAAAAAAGAATAGTCCGTAAGTCTGGACCAAACGATTTAAGTGTGAAAGCAGACATCTAGAAGAAAATCTGTTATTTTAAGTGGACGTTATATTTAGAATATTTTCACTGCTTTACCTTGTTTTCAGACGGCCCTTTACGACGGGGATGTGAAGCCGTTAGCTCTGCTCTCTTCAAAGCCACCAGACGCCTTTGGAAAAAAACTATTTGACCTCACAAAGATTATATTATACTATTATAGCTGTGTGTTTAAATGTTCTGTTATTTGTTCAATTATTTTCTTTGTGGACTAATCTGTTGATTATTTTCTTGATTAATGGATCAGTTGTTTGGTCTATAAAATGTCAGAAAATGGTGAAACATGTGGATCAGAGTTTCCCAAAGTCCAAGATAACGTCCTCAAATGTCTTGTTCTGTCCACAACTTAAAAGATATTCAGTTTCCTGTCACAGAGGAGAGAAGACACTAGAACATATTCCAAGTGTAGAAGCTGCAATCAGAGACGTTTTAGTTGTTTTTCTTAAAAACTGACTCAAACTGATTAATTGATCATCAAAATAGCTGGGGATTAATTTAATAGATGACAACTAATCGATTGTTTGCAGCTCTAATCTTGTCTCACTACATGCATCTGATGCTTGTAGCTGGAATCTTACGATAAATATATTTTACATTGAACATCTATCCCTCTGCATCTCTGCAGCAACAACAGTTTATTTTTACTGCCTGCACTTGAAAAGACCCTTTAAAAGAAACAGTCACTGTTTGATATATATCGTGGTAATCTCACATTCATGCCAACGTCAACAGCTGCTGCGGCTCTTCCACTCCTTTTTAACAACCAGCTCTATAAACTCTGCGCTTGGTTAACAATCAACTGCATCAAACTGCTCCCTGATGTGCATTTACCTGCTGTTCTGTTGCTTAACTTTATAAATTTAAAACACTTTCTCATCCAGAACAAACATCATTCAGGTAATGATCCTATCATTTTAGTTCTTCGAATAAAACATGCATCACAGTTCACATTTCAAGTTTGAGGGGGGAAAAATAAACTGTATTCCCAGAGGTGGCAAGAGAGCAGACACGGTTTTCATTTGTTTAAAGTGTTAATTGAAGGAAATAGGATCTCCACTTCTATATTTAGCAGCTAAGTAAGAAACACAGCTTAACTGACTGAATGTTTAATGAGAAAATATCTCAGCTGAATGATTCTCTGTGTGGATAATTATAGAACATATGTTGGTCTGTGACCCATGCTAGGGGGGGGGGGGGGGGGGGGGGCGGCGTGTGTGTGTGGGGGTGTGTGGTGCATGTGCTCAGTAGCAGCAGGATGGTCGTAGATTGTTGTTCGGTGAGGAGCCGTTGAGGGAGACAGGAAAGGGGTGTTGGGGGTGAAGGTTCAGCTTCGGAAAGTCACACTGAGGACTCTTTGTCTCACTCACACACACACACACACACACACACACACACACACACACACACACACACACACACACACACACACACACACACCTCGGATCGAGACCAAACTCTGTAATTTGTTGTTTCGTTGAAAACTCTTAAAATTTGCTTCGGTGCATTTTAATTTCATTTCCAAATTGCCCAAACAAATCATCCTTTTCTTTCACAGTATGTATCTCTATTAGTGCTGAGTGGTTTTGAAGGATAGGCAATATTTTCAAAAGTACCAACAACTCCTCCAAAGCATACGACTTTATATTATAGGTCGTATAGCCACTTAATTATGGTTATGTGTTGAATCTACGCTGTACGCCTAGACACAGACCCTAAGCCGTATCCTGACTACTCCTCCCCAGAAACTCAACCTCAACAACTGTGACTGGTCCGCTTGGCTGGGCTTGGTAGCATCGCATTTCCTCCTTCACTCGTTCATTCATTTCCAGGTTCTCCTTCTCCACGAACAAAATTAAATCGAGGAGAGAGTTAACTTTTCCTGCAACAGCTTTCTAAACTGTGGTTGGAACTAAATATATCTGCCTTAAGACGCAACAACATGGGAAATCAGGGTCTAGGTTGAAAAATACCGAAAATGACCCTTTAAAAACGTGTTTTTCCTGTCTCCTCCCTTTCATACCAGGTATTCTCCGCTCATCCATCTCTTCTTCCCACTCCTCTCTTCCCACTCTCTTACGTTCGACATTAAACAGGCTACCTATGACATCTTTTGGCACATGAGAGCACGTGTAGGCGTCTGGGCATTTTTTTACTTCAGATAATTAGTTTTAGCCTTTGCAGAATGTGGGCAATGTTGTGTGGTGTTCTGTTGGTTGGTCCTAGTTTTAATGTCGAGGAATTACTTTATTAGAAATGATTCCATTCTCACATTTATTACACGTCCACAGACTCATCAATGTCCCAAACAAAGTGTGTCTGTCAGGCATGAGGTTTGACTTTGTATTAGATTAAAGGGACAGAGATGTAAAAGATGAAACATGTATCACGATATTAAGAAATAAAATCTGTACTAAATAAACAGGTCCAACGTGTCCCTCTTGCTGGAGGAAATGAGAAAAACATATAAACGTGCACACAGAGTACACATGAAACCACAGGACATCCAACCCTGGTATAAAAAGTTGGACACATAAAAAATTATATTTCAGCTTTTAAACAGTTCAACAGATCCTCCCGATTTAATGTGTGGGGAAACACAAACAGTTACCTTTTGTTTTAGTCTGCGAGATCTGTTACATAAAGCTTTGAATCAAATCTATACGTCCTGTGGAGTGAGTGGGAGGAGTCAACAATAGGAGTTATACATGAATAAGACCGGTGACAATTGTGTCCCGTCACGGCCAAAATGTAGGAGATATTACTGCAAAAAGCATGAATGATTTGTTCCAAATGTTTGGCTGACCGTCTGTTCGCTACAGAGATGAAAATATGTGGAAGAGATGAGAGAATGTGGGCAAGGCAACGAGACAAATAGAGACATCAACAGAGAAAAGAGCCGCTGTGCTCGTCTACATCTGTTGACTCATTACAATACCTCCAGATTTACACCGGAGTCTCCCTACGATTAACCCTTTCTCCTGCTCAGCTCCAGATTGGTTATTTGTCCCGCTAATCTCCTGATTTCATAGCAATATGACTCAGATGGGTGTTTCACAGTTTCTGTGATGTGTCCAGACTGCAGGATATGTCACGGTACTACATGGCAACCCAAACAACTCGCCTGACGTGCCACGCGTCACTCGTCGTCACACTCAAGTACTCACGTGCGAACCATACCCAATTTATGGTTCTGCGTTGAATCTACGCCATAGATACGTACGTAGGTACGTATAGATATGGACCCTACGCCGTAGCCTGACTTGAACCTCTTCAGAAATGTAACTACACATCGTAAACAACGTGAAATCAAGGAGAGGGTTAACTTTTCCTGCAATAGCTTTCCAACCATGGTCAGAAAGCACAGGGGAGACATTTCACCGCCGCAGTCGGTACTCGCTCCGAAGCCAATACGCATCACTCTCCCCATGCACACGCACACACACACACACACACACACACACACACACACACACACACACACACACACACACACACACACACACACACACACACACACACACACACACACAGGTTCTGCTATTCTCTTAAAGAGATACGCTAGATCGATGCAGACACACCAGCGCACATATATGAATCCTCACAATGATGTCGGCCGCTTACGTAGGCTACGCCGTCGGCTCTGTGTAGAGCCACAAATCTGCCTTCAGTCAACTGAATTGAAAACGGATGAAAAGGTGTATGCGTCAAAACGTCTGTCCTCTTGGTGCGAGACGATCCCGTTTCTAGCTGCTAACCTCAGCAAAAATGTAGTTGGCAAACACTCATTATAGCAAACAAGGCTCATTAAAAGTCATTTAGTTTACACCGTTGTATTTATTGTATTAATTTGTGGCATAGGGTTATATGGGGGCGGGGACGTTGCGAGTAGGCTTTCCAGCCGATACCCCCAGAAAACCTCCCTCTTTTTCACAGCCATATGTTGGCAGGCATGCTCATTACTCAGACCTGAGCCATGATGACCACAGGCTCTGGCTTCGCTCACACACAGATAAACCCCTGGAGGAGCAGAGGAAGAGACGTGGCTTTCATGATGCCTGTTTGAGTTGACTGCGTGCCCTGAACGTAAACACAGACGTTATCATTACCCCTGTGCTGCTGCTGCTGGTCGGGCTGATAGCCTGCAGGGACACTGAGAGACACACGGGCAGATTAGGGACTCTGTGTGCCTTTATCCACAGCCCTGTATTAGCAGGAATTGCTGTGCACCTTCTCCAGGTGTTTGTAGCAGAGTGTTTTACGATGGGGGGCGGACTGGAATGTCCCTCTGCAACACGCCCGTCAACAAGCAATTACAGAGTAGAAAACCAAACAGATAATATGTGCTCCTTGTCTTCTATTGTCAACAAAAAGTACATTTGTTTTTATGCTTAACACAGACTTAACACAGCCTCATTGGTGCAACACATTTCTATAAACTTGTGTGATATGGTACGAAAACGTATCCACAACAATTCGTATGATATCTTACAAAATTACGGTGAGTCGTCACATGCCTTAACTTTAGCCACAAAACAACATGTTTTTCCATGTTTTTTGTGTCTAAGTGACTAATGGGAACAACAATGAGCCATCACAAAAATGGATGAAAACTGTTTTTTTTGGTGTCCCACCTCAGCAGTAATGGTCTCAGTCTTCACCACTCTCCTTTCCAAACAATTCATAATGGTTCACTATTGTTCCTACTACTAACGGTTAACTGGTTAACACCCTGCAAATAACTTACGAGAAAAGATAACAGTAGAGAGAACAAAACTGTTATACAAAACTGTTAAATGTGGTTTCTGTTCCACCATCAACTAATCCATCGTACAGTTACTTCTTCTTTTTGCCTCTAAACTGAGAATGGCACCAAAACACAGGGTTGAAGATGAGAATTAGCACAGAGCATCATGCATCTGTTTGAGCCAAACTCAGACTTTGAATATAAAAATCTCTAACTGGAGCAAGACAAAAGCTGAAACTTGACATGAATTGTGAGGTTATGACCGGCTTCACGTAGTCACTAAAAAGCTAATAAAACAATGGTTATTTGTCACCTGAATGTCACATTCACTGTTGACCCATTTGGTCCCTTTTTAAACCTGATGTCTGGACGTCTCTTGGCGCATCACTAAATAAGCGGGTTTAATTCTGTTACACCAGCAAGACTTATAAACTCAGGTCCTCTCTTGTTCCCACAAATAACCTCTTGTGCATTTCTCTCTGCTTCCCTTGTTCCCATCTATCTCACCACCGCCACAAGTTTGATCCAGTTCCACCTCCGGAGTCCAGCTGTTAGATTGGTATCATCAGGATGAAGATGAGACAGCTCGGAGCTCTGTGTCTGCTGACCCTGGCCGCCCTCGCCTCCGCCAGGCCCAAAGCAGGTCAGTCTGCTGATACTGGGAGAAAAGAGAGAGATAAACTGTGTTTTTAAAAGTTCTTTTTATCAGCTTCCTCCCAAATGGGGGTCAATGGAAGTTTTTAGCATACAATATATCTCACTTTTAAAGTGAGACCACATAGACTTTGACGTTTTTACTTCTTTATAAGATTGTGTACAATTATGTATTTAATATATTGTCATTTTAATAAATACTAGACAACCAAAAAAAGACAAAACTCACAACTCGCTTTCTACCACAAATATTTGATTCCTATATTCTAACTCCTGCGCTGTTTTATGTCTTAGATATTTAATTTTACTGAGATCGCGGCACAGTGGCTGACAGCAAGTTAGCACTGCTGAGTACCGGCTTCTGAGTTTATATGTTCTCCCTGTGTTTGCGTGAAGAACATGCATCCGGGTGCTCTGATTTCCTCCCACGGTAAAAACATGCATGCTGGGTAACTCCCAACAAGTCCTCCATACGGCGATATGGAGAAGCATTTATGAATTATCGCTCCTAGCAGTGGCAGGAAATACAACCCACAGGAGCGTTTCCCGTCCTCTTATCTAAACCTGAGAACGTAACGGTCGCATGATTTACCCACCTCGTTAATGTTGTGAAACGGTTGCAGTTTGGTTACAGTTGGGCACAAAAACTACTTGGTTATGTTTAGTAAAAGACGTGGTTTGACGTTACGTCACTTCCGATTACGCATGTGAGGCAGAACGAGACGTAGCCCCGTTTGTTCCGTAAAGTAAAAAAAAACCTCAACGTTTACTTTTATTTTC
Organism: Gymnocephalus cernua; assembly: GCA_023631565.1. Classification (NCBI taxonomy): domain Eukaryota; kingdom Metazoa; phylum Chordata; class Actinopteri; order Perciformes; family Percidae; genus Gymnocephalus; species Gymnocephalus cernua. The sequence goes on along the minus strand of CM042428.1, from coordinate 40,629,648 downwards.
AAACTGGACACATACCACAGGCTCCTGGGTGAAAGTCCTCTGCTTGATTTCCGCTCTTATACTTCCTCACCTTACTTCCTGCCTTGCACCCGTCATAACTGCTACGACCACTAGAGGGCGCCGCCACTATAAACGTAAATATGAGTAGTAATTGCTGCTAGAACAAACGATCTATGTGGGCGTTTTTAAGGGAAGGAACAGCCTCGTAACTCCTGCCATTTCCCTGATGTAGACACTGACATTACAACTGGACCCATCCTAATTAGTTATAGTCAGTAGGGAGTCGGGTTGGGAACCGAAGGGTTGCTGGTTCAAGTCCCAATACGGACTAAAGTATGGTGGTGGACTTGTAGCTGGCGAGGTGCCAGTTCACCTCCTGGGCATTGCCAAGGTGCTCTTGAGCAAGGCAGAACCCCCAGCTGCTCGGAGCGCATTTCCATGGGCAGCCCCCCCCCAGTCTGACATCTCTCCCTTAGTGCATGTACAGTAGAGGTACTGAGCATGTGTGTGTAATTCAGGCCTGTGTGTAATGTGTATAATAATAATAATAACAGCAGAGTGAAAACATTGTAATTTCCCTCGCGGGATTAATAAAGTATAAATTATTATTAAGATTAAGGTTAAATTAAATTCTTCGTATGTCTAAATATACTTGGCAAATATCAATTAATTATACTGTAGGTCTAAGCTTTCCAAGATTGCCAACGACTGCTTCTTTGTATTGATGTGCGTATGACAAATAACTTAAGATAAAGAAAGACACCTCCGTGGGTTCTGAACAGGAGTCGTCTCATGGGAATCGTGACCTCATGTTTTGGACTCATCAGACGTGGTTTACGTTACATCTGCAGCTGAAGGTTGACTTGATTTATATGGCCAGACAATGACGTGAACATATTTATAAGACGTTTAAAACCCAACTTCATGTCTGTTTGAAACTAAAGACAGATTCCACAACAATCCCACAAGTCTACTTTTACCGGCACCGAGTCTCTGCTCTGACTCTCAGCCGAAGCCTTTGTGAAGAAATCCTGGATAATCAAACAATTCCTTCCTAACTCATAAAGCCACACCGCAAACACAGACTCACCTCATCTATGACCGCTGTGTTTTTAAACCAAGATGATGTTACAACACGGGAGTGTGTTCACAGTAACGCCGAAAAAAATTAAAGACAAAAACAGGTGTCTGAAGTCATGGAAGAGTGAGTTCAGGTGGTAAATTATCTGAACGTTCTACCAGAGAGCAAAGACCTGAACAGCTGCTTTATCGCAGAAAAATGTCAAACTGAAAACCACACACACAAACCTGTGAGGATTTGAAAAATTCACATTCCACAACATATAGCGCTGTTTGTTCAGGCGAGACACTACAGGTGAAAAGGGTCAAATCAATGATTATTTAATAGATGTCACCAAGAAAGTTTCCCAGATGATTACTTACATTAAGACAACTGTTATTATTATTATTTATTACAAGTTTTCTGAAGGAGGCGGAGGAGGTTAGGTCATTATAAGTTCAAAATAGTTTGGAAATGTGTGTATTTTTTGACATTTCCACCAAGGGGAACGACTGTTTAAACATATTTACGGTTTTCTTTTAAACAATATTACAGTAGAGGGTGTGACATCATTGGCTGTGATGTGGCTAGTACCGAGGCGCTTACACCTCATAGTATGTGTCCACTGTCAGCGTCATTTCCAATTAATTTCTATGGGAGCAGCTGTGCAATGCCTTCTGATAGCGTCGCAGGGACTTTGGAGGAGCGTGGCGTCGAGGTGCCCGCTCCTCATTTGCATTGAGTTGAATCCAGACAACTTTATGCAAATGAGGAGCGGCCGGCTCGGCTCTTCTCAAAAACTCTTTTTTGACCGTTGTCGGTCTGAAATGAAGACAGATTCAGCAACTGCATGGCCTATTTCTCACTTAAAATGTTTTCAGAAACACGTTTCGGTGAACTATTTTTGTAAAATACGAGATCGTATTCCAACGAGCTGCCATTATGGACGCGTTAGTCCAATCAGCTGCAGCCATGGCAGTTGTAGGAGGGTGTAGACTGGTTTCTTTACCCGTCAGTGGTCAGTGAAGAGAAACTGATAGCGTGCAATGCTGGGAAGCGGGGCGATCCCTTCCATGAAAACAACACGTTCCATTAGTTTGTAAGCATCACTGAAGTGCCAATAATATGACGTTACATCGAACCCTCTAGTGTAATATTGAGATTATACAACAACGGTTACCGACAAAATACAAGTTATAGTCAAACTGTATTCATATTGTGAGGCAATTCACTTTCAAAATAAAAAAGAAGCAACAGAGATGATTTCTAGTTCCTCCCCGTTTAGTGAGCCAGCTAACTGAAGCTAACGTTAGCTTTGTAGAGATCGGGGGATTTCCCAAACTGCAAAAAATCGAAATGGACTATTTCCATCGACAGATTTAGCTCCTGTACGTCTGTGAACTTCACATGTAGCAGCTATTTTTAACATAGCGCCGAATCACAGGCACAGCTGAAGTGATCCAAACATTTCCAGAGTTTTTGCGTGATCCACTTCATTTCCTGATTCATTTTCATTAATACAAATGTTTCAAAAAAAGTTTTTAATCAACTCGGTAACGTCGACATTGAAATGGCGGAGTAATGTATTAAGTGACGTTCCTGGTGTTCTCAAATGGCTCTGAGTGTGATGTCATGCTGATTTGAGCACTTTCTAAATGTCTAGTTGACCAATCAGATTGCCTGGTCCTATAATGTTTATTATTTTTTTTAATTTAAAGACTTAATTAGAAGGAAACGCCTTGAGATGAATCATCACATTTTTGAGGGGGTCCTTAAGACAAATATACAGAAAATCCGAAATACAAAATACATTTACACATACACACACCTCTCCCAAGCCTAACTACTCCAACACCAACTGACTCTGTAAAATAATCATGTCCTTAGTCCTCCTCGGCTCTTTCAGAAACCCAGATAAAAATCTATTTTTTTAGCCCCAGATTTCCAGTTTCAGTCCAGCGTGTTGAATGTTTGAATGTTTGGTCCCTCCGCTCAGGTCCTGAGCAGAAATGTAAGTCTGGTCCGGTGGATCTGGTCTTCCTCATCGACAGCTCCCGCAGCGTCAGACCACATGAGTTTGAGACCATGAGGAAGTTCATGATCGACATCCTGAGCACCCTGGACATCGGGCTCAACGCCACCAGAGTGGGCGTGGTCCAGTACTCCAGCCAGGTACCGTAGAATCCTGATCTTCATTTATCCAACCATGTTGTTCAGTGAAGCTTGATGATGAAGGTGCGGAGGATACTTTGATGAACATGATGAGGAGGAGGACTTGGATACAAACTGCTGCCTCTCTGCTCTTCTTCTTCAGCTCCGCAATGAGTTCTCTCTGAAGACGCACGCCAAGCTGGACGCCATGGTGAAAGGCATCAATGAGATCATCCCCCTGGCTCAGGGCACCATGACCGGACTCGCCATCAAATATATCATGAATTCAGCTTTCATCGCCGAGGAGGGAGACAGACCGACGGTAGTGCAATAAAGACACCTGTGTTTTAAAATGTATTTAGTTCAGACTCAGACTCACTGCCAGCATTGTGATTCATTACATGCATTTAGTTTGTTAGAGTAGTTTGATTGAATTACTTTCCATCAAACTTTGTCATAGAGTAGATCTGATCAGACGTCATTCACCAACGCATTCACAAATACGGCGTTTATGTTGTGAAACGGTTGCAGTTTGGTAATGTTTCAAAAAAACATCACGGTTTGGGTTCAAATCAGACGTTACTTCTCCTCCTGTTATGCCTGTGAATCTGAATTTGACGGCTCATAACGTTAAAAAAACCTTGCTGTTTATTTATATTTTCAAACGGGAAATGAACCCCGGGCACCTGGGTGAAAGTCCTGTTTGTTTGACCCGTCCACCCCCCCAGCATCCCTCCTTATGGTGGAACTTGGCGCTTTTATACTTTGTCACATTACTTTCTGCGTTGCTCCTGTCACAACGTCAATGTAGGAGTTGGTAGGAGTCTGATTTCTTTCCATGAATATAACACCACCCTCCTCCGCCCGTTACCTGAGCGCTGATCCTGAGCTTTTCTCCCCCTCAGGTCCCCAACGTGGCCGTGATCGTGACAGACGGGCGTCCTCAGGACCGCGTGGCGGAGGTGGCAGCTGAAGCCAGAGAGAAAGGCATCGAGATCTACGCTGTGGGGGTGGCCAGAGCCGATATGGCGTCACTGAGGGCCATGGCGTCCCCGCCCTTCGAAGACCACGTCTTCCTGGTGGAGTCCTTTGACCTCATTCACCAGTTTGGACTGCAGTTCCAGGACAAGCTCTGTGGTAAGACTGGACAGGAAGTTACCTCACTGTCTGTAAAAAGCCAAAGAAAACACGTTTATTATCATATTTTGCCCAAAACCTTTTTTTCAATCACAGCAGGATCTATAAAATATGTCTGGTTGCCTATACAAGTGGCACCTAAGACAAACATGTCATTCACAACAAAAGAGCAAATCACATTTGGCTTGAGCTTTACTTTTACCTTGGTTTGGTTGAGTGTATAATTTAAGGTTTATTTACATTATTTCTTGTTGGAAAGTGCAGTTTTATGAGAATACAAAATGTGAAATGAACAAAAATTGCACAAAACTCACTTTTACTGGAATGTGAAAACTTAAATCCTCACTCTCCCAGGACCACATTAAATACAGATAAAAAATACAGCTCATAAATCAAATGAAATACCTGACCTATGAAAGAAGTTATTCTTGAAGGATTTGACATCACATTTTTGTAAAATCTGAAACCAAAGACCTTTATGCCCCTAATGGATTACTTTTATTTGAAGTCACCTTAACATAAGACAAGTTCAAACCTGGAGCCAAGTCTGGAATTAAAATTCATGCTGTTGGCTTTTGGAATTAGAAACACAGTGAATGTCTAGCCTGGATAGAAACAAAGTCCCATGCCCGTCTAACCCCACAGAACCTAATACTTTTTCAAACAGCCTCTATAAATCCCTTAAGTGCAAGATATTTCCCTGTGCTGCTATTATTCTAGACTGTTGCTGGCTTTCCTTAGTGGGAGATGGAAAAGAAGAGCAGACAAATAAAGTTCAAGACAGTTGTTATGGTTGCTAAGATAACCTAGGCTCCTAAGGACCCACATACGAAAGGCTAGCCTAGCAGATTCCTATTCCTGCAGGCTGCTTTTGACTTGAAAATGAGACCTGAGCTTGCCTGGGTGAGTGTGTCATTTTTCCCTACATATATACTCTTATATATACTATTCGGGTTTCTGAAACATTTGGAATAACCCGTTTACATGCATGAGCAGAGAGAGTTACTCCTGTATATATGGAATTTGTAATCAATTGGCAATATCCCGATGTAAACGGCGACGCACGGTTAGCGTCTGGACGTACGGACAACCTTAAGACGCAACATGCGTCATTTCAACAAACACAACATCAACAAAAGACATTATATTCATGGGTTTCACCACACTAATAAAGAACTTGGTTTCCTCCTCGCTCCAAAAGTGTGGTGCTGTGCTGCGTCTCGCCATGTTTACCTCTACTTTTTGTTTACTTCCGGTATACTGCACACAAGTTTTTGTATGCGCCGTCAGTTCTTCTACTCAAAAGACCAAGAACATGCGCAGGAACACAAATCAATGTTCCTTCTGATGGAGATATGCCGATACGCGTTTACATGACCAAATATTCGGGTTAGAAAAGGGGTAACACAGGGGTCATATTCAGGTTTTTAAAAACCGGAATATGAGCATATTCGGGTTTTTGCCGGTGTTTACATGGCCGTGTGCGACCGAGTTATTGCTAATATTCCGGTTTTGAACGGGTTATTGGCTGCATGTAAACGTAGTCTGTGTCCTCTTCCAGTGTGTCAGCTTGTTGGGTTCAAACACAACACCGCTCATATGTGCACGTCGGTCTGACCCCCGTCACTAAGGCTCAAACACACACACACACACACACACACACACACACACACACACACACACACACACACACACACAAGCAGACACGGACTGACCCATAACACAGTGAATAATTATGAAAGAAATATAACAAGCTTGTAATTACAGTGGCATTGTGGGTAATGTAGGTGCCAGGTTTTTGATACTCAGTGGAATAAATATTCATAACTAAATAAAAAAAACAATCATCAAAGTTTAAATTCAGAAGAAACATCCTTAGTTATCATTTATCGAGAGATTAAAGCTAAAAGCACTTGATGTTGGCCTGGCAACATAAACAACCCGACAACTTGTCATAAGATTTGATTCAAATTTTAGTACATTTCATTTTTTTTTACTGAGTCTACTTCAGATTTCAAAAGTGAAATCACCTAAACTTTTTAAACTTTGGCAGAAAATGTTGAGTTTATGTAGAACCTGATAATGACCCTGCAGCTTCTTAACATTGAGATCATACACATTGTGGACGCTGACGTGGATATCCTCTCTTCCGTAGGCGTGGATCTGTGTCTGGAGTCGGACCACGGCTGTGAGCACATCTGTGAGAGCTCCCCGGGCTCCTTCCACTGCCTCTGTCTGCCTGGATACACTCTGAACCAAGACGGCAAAACATGTGCAGGTAACAAAAGACACGCACAAGAAATAAAGAACAATAGACAACTGGGTCCACACATTCATAGGCAACATGTCGTTTCTACATTAGTGGCACAATTTGCTCTGACATCATGGGCAGACGAAATCGAGACGACTGCGACACCTTTAGCCACATTTTTTGCCTATATTTGTTTACATTTTGGCTCCATTAAATTAAAAGAGTAAGCTATTAGCAGGTGCTGTTTGCTATGTACCCATACATGTACAGACATTCACTGGATTATGGGATCACAGGGATGATGAAAGTTACATTTACCCTGGCAGTGTAGAAACAAGGGCTTGTAACTGGAGCTAAGATGCTTGCATGCAAAAAGTGAAATTACTCATCAATCCACAAGTAATTATAATAAACATAGTTACTCAATAACTGGCTTGTGTGTTTCAGCCATAGATCTGTGTGCTCAGGGGAAACACAACTGTGAACAAATCTGCGTCAGCTCACCTGGGTCTTTCACCTGCGACTGCAACAAAGGATACAAACTGAATGACGACAAGAAGACCTGCTCAAGTCAGTCTCACACACACACACACACACACACACACACACACACACACACACACACACACACACACACACAGAGATGTAGTAACTGTAACACAACACATTTTATGCAACACATGTCCGTAATAACTGCTGATAGGCTTGAATTCACGTTCATTCACACTGAAATGGATTTCAACCTTCACAAACTGCCGATTCATGATTTCTCTGCTGATTCATGAAGCTGAGTGTGGGTTTGAATCTTGTTCCTCCTGTTAGTCTTAATAAATGAAGTCCCTTTACTGTAAATCATGTATACTCCTGTACATCTCGTTTTACAAAAACAGCAGTATTTAGAAACACTAAAATATATTCATCAAGATTTTTTTTTTTAAAACCTAGCCTAATTCTCATTCTTAAATCTTAGACTTGACTTCCATACAACCATAACTTCAGTTGTAATTTTGGCCTTTGAAACAGAATTTGTCATTCTGCTTTCACAGGATATATCAATTTAAGATAAGTTAAAGGAACTCTTAACATATTGTGATCTTGGCTTTTTTTTTTAAAGGGAAGTTTAGTTTATTTTTCAACCTGGATGCTATTTCCCCATTCATTTGTGTCAAAGTGACTAATGTGAACAAGTCTTTGAAATTGGTCCAGTATTGAGCGAAAATGCTATAACCAGCACCCGAGAAGCGGGCTGCAATGTTATCCGATAATGTAAATATACATCGTTAATTTCGTCCATTAAAAGTTCTGTTGTTGCCGCTGACAGACTCAGATTATTATTCTGTGTGTCTAACAGCATTATGGAGAGGATCCCTACAGAGAGAGACCTTTTTGTTGAAGAGTAAAATCCTTTTTGTTTAACACAATTTAAATAATTACTACTTTTAGTGTGTATAGAGCAGCATATCTCCACATATAAAAGGGTGAATTAAGGGTTTATTTCAACCAGACCAGAGTGGTGATTGTTGGAACAGTGGAAAGATGAACCAAGACGGCTTCCGATAGTTTTATTTTGTTTCTGTCAACTTTGAATGAAGTGTGTTTTAAGATGATATAATTACTGTTTAAAAAAAGAAAGAAAAAAGGAGTCTGGTGGGTTTGGTGATGGTGATTTCGAGGCTGTTTACTATTAAACAAAAAGGATCTTACTCTTTATCAACAAGGTCTATCTCTGTAGGGATCATTTCCATAATGTTGTCAGACACAGAATAATAATCTGAGCCTGTTGGTGGCAAAACGAGCACTTTTAGTGGACATACATTGAAGGTGCGCAATTGGCCATTAACGTTACATTGCAGCTTGTTTCACCAATTTCAAAGATTGTTGTTCCCGTCAGTCACTTAAGACACAAAAAATGAAGTTATTCTTTAAGACGAGATTTATTGTGAGACAGAGGGAACATAGATGCAATCCCACACATGCTGCTGCTGGTCGCTCTGCTGCTTATGGCCTCGCTGCTTTCCTCCCCTCAGTGATCGACTACTGTTCGTTCGGGAACCACAGTTGTGATCATGAGTGTGTGAGTGTGCTCAATGGCTATCACTGCCGCTGTAACCAGGGATACAGGCTGCTGGACGACGGCAAGACCTGCCAGGGTAAGTAGCGCATGCATGAGACAAAGCTTGTGTCAAATAAAAACAGAACTATGTTATCCGCCGCTGATATACTGGAGGGGAGGGTCAGATCTCAATACAACGAAACGTGCCTGATGGAGACGCTTACACACATGCATGCAAACATTTTATAATAATTTTTTTAGCAAATTGTAACTCAAATGGTCTGAGAGAAAACTAAACTTTTGCACCTCCTCTTGGCTCAGTTTGCAGGCTTTAGATAATCTAGCTTGTGATGGGAGACTTTGGCCAATCACAGGTCATTTCATAAAGCTTTCCTATTGGCTGTTCTACAGATGCAGATGCACGTGTGTGTCCCTTTGGTTAAAGTTCTGCTAACCGTGGCCAAAGACTCAGGGCTGCAGCTGATTAAAGGCTAAACTAGTAGATAAGAGACTTTATTGTCATTGTCTATATACAGTGCAGAACTGTACATAGAGGAATGAAAAATGTAGTCCAGTTTATTGTCCAGGCAGCGGAAGTTTGCCGTGAAATCAGTCAGGAGAGCTGGTTTCCTGGGATTAGCCTTTAGCCTAGCATGACTATTGGCTTGTTCGAAGTGAGCTAGGGTTAGCAGAAGGCTAAACTACAAGTGTGTCTACCACGTTTACGTTTTCCTCTCGAGCTGCATCGCTTACTGTTGCAATCCGAACGAGGAGACACCGCAAGCCGCGAGAGGAAAATGTGAATGCAGCAGCCGAGCCAGAACTTTAGCCCTCTGCTAACCAAGTTCATGTTTCTGTAGCTAGCTAGAGCCTTGATTCACAGAATGTCATCTAACATTGGCTTCCCAATGAAAACCGAATTCTCATATTATTGCTGCTATATAACGGCATTAGGAAGAAATGAACGATTAGTACTCGTACAGGTTACTGTATGAAGCCAGTGCTCGTCTGATGGTCGGGACTGGACAGAGAGGGGAGAGGGAGAGCTGCAGGAAGAGGAGGTCTCACTCTACTTCAAATTCTGGTTTGCTTTTTGACTACTGCAGCTTTAACCTTCCCCAAACTGGAATATGGTATTACCGGCTTATTTTAAGCGAGAGTATGTAGGGTATGTATGGAAATAAATTCAATGTGTGTGTGTTATTCAGCCATTGACCTGTGCGCTGAAGGGAAACATGACTGTGAACAAATCTGCATCAGCGCGCCTGGCGTCTTCACCTGCAACTGCAACGAAGGATACACACTCAACAAAGACAAGAAGACCTGCACACGTTAGTCAGGCCCTCGCGCAAATACACACACACACACACACACACACACACACACACACACACACACACACACACACACACACACACACACACACACACACTACACTTACAATGAAAGGGAATCGCTCCTGGTGCATCTACGGTCTCCTGCAGCAGGAGTGCAGCCACATTTTTTTTTCCATTTTGATAATCAATTAATAACATAAGTAAAGAAATACAAAATAGCGCCTCCAGCTTCTTTATGTGAATTCTTGCTGCTTCTGTTTCATGTCACTGTAAATTAAATCATTTTGGGTCTTTGGACCGTTGATCAGAGTACATAAGCAGTTTGAAAACACCATTTTGGATTAAAAGAACTACAAAATGTAATCTAAAAAAACCATTAACAAATTAATTAAATTGTAAAATATATCATTGCTGTAGCTGCAGCCCGTAACGGTCTTTCAAATATTTGGTCAGTAGCATATTTCTTAAACGATCGTCTGGCTTTACTTGCACTTGAAGACATAAAAGTAGGACCAAACGCAAATAGAAACAGAAAAATGTTCCACTGTACCATTAATGACAAATGGGAAATAACTTGATGTGTGTGTGTGTGTGTGTGTGTGTGTGTGTGTGTGTGTGTGTGTGTGTGTGTGTGTGTGTGTGTGTGTGTGTGTGTGTGTGTGTGTGTGTGTGTTTCAGCCATTGACCTGTGTGCCGAGGGAAAGCACGACTGTCAACAGATCTGTATCAGTGCTCCTGGCGTCTTCACCTGCGACTGCAACAAAGGATTCAAACTCAACAAAGACAAGAAGACCTGCACAAGTCAGTAAATCTTTCTTTGTGTCGTGTGTTTCACCTCAGCTCATCTGATTTTTCTGATTTCAAATGCACTTTAATTTTGTTGTTTTCAGATTGTAAGAAAAAGGCTGAAAAGGGCCAGGTGTTTGACTAACATGAGTCTGCACACCCATCATTGAATGTGTATCTATAACCTCTATAGAAGTTACTGGTTTCATTTCACGTGATAACTGCTGTAATGACGTGGTATTGCTGTGGCAGTTAAGGGGGGGAAATCATTTTTTCCAAGTAGCAGCTACAGTAGCTGCAGTGCACACCAGATGCAATATCGCTGTTCCATTTATTCGGTTACTCCCCAACGCCTGGCAGTTAGTTTCCACCACATGTTAACGTGTGTTTATTGTCTCTGTGTCTGCAGACATGGACATGTGTAACACAGTGGAGCACGGCTGTGAGCACCAGTGTGTGAGCACTCTAGGATCGTACTACTGTATCTGTCCGGAGGGACAGCTGCTGCAGGACGACGGCAAGAGCTGCGGCAGTAAGTCAACTCTCTGATTAATGGTCTGTGTTACAGAAAATCATCTGTCGCTGAGGTACCAACCCAGTGTGGGCATAACAGGACAGGTTCAGTGTTCTTCAACACAGACACGATTATAATACTGATTAGCGATTCATAACACAACTTGCAGCGGTGGCCAATCCCCAGCAGGAAACAGGAAACACCACTGCCTCTCTTGCTGCCACAATAAAGTTTAAAAACACCAAACCCAAGCACTGAACTGCCCGGGAGTTTGTGGAACAGCTGATTGTTTACTCCGTCCTTCCGTCTCTTTTCTTTTTCTCTTTCTCCGTGAAATGAAGCTGCCTTCAAGTGCAGTCAGAAATGTCAAGATCTATAAACTATCTATTTTTTTGGTCTGAATGAGGCCTTTAGAGTAAGAAAAGAGGTAAGATGAAATAAATGTGTGTGAAAATAAACCAAACCCATACTGTTGTTAAAAGCAGCTCAGTTATGTCAAGATTGGATCTTCTTTTGGACTAGCTCAGTCTGTAGGGAGTTGGGTTAGGAACCGGAGGGTTGCTGGTTCAAGTCCCGGTATGGACCGAAGTACAGAGTGTGGACTGGTAGCTGGAGAGATGGCAGTTCACCTCCTGGGCGCTGCCAAGGTGCTTTTGAGCAAGGTGCCGAATACCGCATCCGTGACAAGCTTATGTCATGTAGATTTATCAGTCCATCTTTTTTTTTTTTTAAATCGAGTTATACAAAATAAATAACACTTGTGAATTCTCAAGAGCAAACATCAGGACTATGTATGTTGTTAGTATTCCTTCTCATCTCTGTCTCCTTCAGCCTGCAAGTCGGCCAACATCGACCTGGTGCTTCTGATCGACGGCTCCAAGAGTGTCCGCCCCCAAAACTTTGAGCTGGTCAAAAAGTTTGTTAACCAGGTGAGGCATGTTTTACATACTTTATAAACAACTACAGTGTTTTACTGTCAGAATGTATTACACTTTACTAAAACAGAATAGAATTTAACTAATTAAAATCAAAAATTATATTTATATATATGGCCCGTCATGAGCTATTGCTTTAATAAGCTATTGCTTATCAAATATCTGCAAGAATACCCAATATCCTACACAGAGTAGGTGTATGGATGAATCCACCGCCAATTAATCTGAACACAGGTTGATCTGCAACAGTGGCAAAACAGCAGCTGTTTGTTTACAGCTAACAGCTGATCAAGCTGTTTCCTGTGCCGATTAAAGACACGCATCAGTTTACAGGTCCCAAAACAATGACATCAAACTGTGTAACAAGCAACGAGTCAACATATCAGTAACAAAAGCACAAAATCTGCAGAACTGTGCTTTAAAATCACAAATATTCAACAAAAAAACGTGTAACAGTGTTTTTTTTGCCACACAGGGAGTGACGTAGGAATCCTTTATTTAAAAAGCAATAATAAACACAAATAGAAGCTCACTAATAGAGTACCTGTCTCTTGTGTCACCTCCTCCAGGTTGTGGACTCTCTGGACGTGTCTGCTCATGGCACCAGGGTCGGTCTGGTTCAGTACTCCAGCCGGGTCCGGACAGAGTTCCCCCTCAACATGTACCACACCGCTGACGAGATCAAAGCTGCAGTCATGAAGGTAAAGTCGTTGGCTTTCTGTCTGTTTCAAACAACAAATGATCTTCATTGTCATGTTTTAACACCATATGCATCAACTATGTGCTATCAAGTATTCCTGAAATGAAGCCAATGATTTGTTAGCTTCATTAACTAAATTTGAAGTTGGAACAGAAGCGGGCCTACATTCATTTTGTAACAAGTAGCTCAATCTTGTTATAACGAAGATATCTTCTAAAACAAATTAGTAATGCTTACGGACCTTGGCGCAAGGTCTAGCAAAGTCTCGAAGTGAAGGGAAGCGTAATATTACTTAATCATAATATGCATCATTCCTACACATACTTTTATTTCATGGCTGTCAAACAAGAACAGTTTCTCAGTCTATTTTGAGCTCATACTGTAGTAAAAAAAGTGCCAACACTTGGGACTTGAACTGTTACTGTCCTCGTCTAGGTTGACTACATGGAGAAAGGAACTATGACAGGTCTGGCCCTGAAACACATGCTGGAGAACAGCTTCTTAGAGTCAGAGGGCGCTCGTCCTTCCAGCCGCAACATCCCCCGAATCGGACTGGTCTTCACAGACGGACGCTCGCAGGATGACATCACAGAGTATGCCAAGAAAGCCAAAGAAGCCGGTAAGACTCAACTGCCGTGAGGGTCGAACCACATCTACAGTAATTCTCTTATTCCGGTCCCTACGTAATAATGCTGACATGAAATGTGTACACAGGTATCACCATGTACGCCGTGGGCGTGGGAAAAGCTGTGGAAGATGAGCTGCGTGAGATTGCATCGGAGCCTCAGGAGAAACATTTCTATTACACCACCGACTTCACTGCCATCAGCACCATCGCTGAGAACCTCAAACTCAACGTCTGCCCAGGTACAGGACTCAGGATCTGAACGCAGTGTACAATACACCAGAAAGTCTGAACCAAGGTCCGGACCAAGGTTCATGTTTTTTGTTATGTTGTATACATTTGACTTGGCAAGTTTTGGTTTCACAAACTAAAAAACTATACATGAAATAACTACGTCCTGTCGTCACACAGTACGTGAGCCGCGCCTCCCGATACTGAAAAACTGAAACCACCACATTACAATTACATTATTGGCTACGTGACCGCGGTGCTATCCGTGTCACGTCCTGCCTCCTGCACGCTCTACCCAGGCGCCACCCCCTCACCTTAACCAAACAAAGTATTCCAGTATGTGCTACGTGTGTGAGAAAGGGAAACAAGATAATGTCAATGACCTGACTCACCTTACATTGTCCAAATGTCATATTAGAAAACAGCTTTAGTCTGTAGAGCGTATTGGAAAATTAGTTGTAAAGTAACACATTTGTTTAGTAAAAAAAAAAGTACTAATGGAAGAAGTAGATTATTTCACTTGTGTGCAACTGTAAACATTTACTCCACTGCAGATAACCAAGAAATATATTTACTTTATATGAAAGATGAGGATAGATTTTGCATTAAAGACAAAAATGTATCATGATTCACTGACAAGATTTGGTGTATATGATCTTAATAAACTCTTCTGTTACATTACTTAAACTCAACACAACTTAAACATTAAATCACTTAATTCCAATACCATATACATAATAAAAAACATTTTACTTCTAAAATCAACTAACTAATTATAATTTTTTAAAGATTATGTTCAACATGGGTGCCCGGGTGGCTCACCTGAGAGCGCACGCCCATATATAGAGGTTCACTTGACGCAGCAGCTGCAGGTTTGACTCTGACCTGCGGCCCTTTGCTGCATGTCATTCCCCCTCTCTCTCATTTATTCAGCTGTCCTATAAAAATAAATGCCTAAAATGCACAAAAAATATCTTATTTAAAAAAAAGAAAAGGATTATGTTCAACATAAAGTTACATTCAAAAGATGAGCCTCACATGTAAAAGCAGTCCCAGGGTCAGCTGACAAGTCACTGTAATGATGTTCTTTGGCTCCATCTGTTGACAGAAGTACATGATGACAGCTGGAAAAAACAAAACGCTCACTTAAATGTAAAGAAATAAATACCCAAAGAACAAAGGTCAAACACAAGAAACATAATAAAATAAAGGTAGTTTTTTTTAGAGTTTTAACTTGTTGCTTTAATGTGTGAACATTTTAAGGTGGTCCAAAGGGACACTCAAGCTAAATAATTCAAAAACTGCTGAAGTGCAGTTTAACTTTGCATTATGTTTTATGATCACCTGTTTCTTCTTTAAGAAACAAATAAGTGCATCTTAAAGACACAATGTGATGAAGTGAAACACACTTAAGCAAAACCAGAAAACCAAGACGTTATACATTTGATATGTCCCCATTATTTCTGTCAGCGAGTTTCACTCGGATATTCTGTCCAATACACCAGCGAGTGTTTAGACATTTTAGTGACATTTGTTTACAACGTTTGGTGCGTTTGACAAAGTGTCGTGTGAACACAAACCAAACCAAATTAAAAATGCAACAATGTTGCAACTTCACACCCGAATCGCATTAGTATTTAACATTTATTTATCCTCTGGTATGATTAATACGGACTATATATTGTTGTATGTTGTGCCTGAATTTGCCTGACCACAAACGAAGTTCCCTCACGGGAAAAATAAAGTTCTTTTGATTTGATTGAGTCTCCCGAACTACAGGTGTGAAAGTGACCTAAAAGTGAAATTGTTTGTCTGTCTGTAACCATCTTTCTTTGCGTCTTTGCAGAGGAGAGTCAGGGGGAGATCGAGGTGAAGGACCCGTGTGCCTGCGAGAGTCTGGTGGAGTTCCAGCAGGCCACCATGAGCAGCCTGGAGCAGCTCACACAGAAACATATCCTTTAAAAAAATACATCTTTGTCCAAGCACCAAGGAACCAAAACACAAATGATTTAATATACTTTAGAAGCCTCAGTGACAGGCACGTTTCTAATTTGGATCGGTGGTAAGAAACTGGTGGCAGTTCAAAACAGGAACAAACAGATAGAGTTACCAATGACTAAGACAGGAAATACATTTCTCTGTGCAACATTTGATTCAGTGGTAATATAAAAAAAGTGATTTTAAGGCCAAGATAATGGATATTACAGATATGGATCTATGGCTTCAGCTACATCGTTTTTTTTTACCTATTTGATGTCCATTGGCAAACCTATACCTTACATCAGTCCCAAATTCTTCCCACAACTGTTCCAGGTCTCGCCTATACACTGAATATAAAGATGGACGACGCGTCTTCACTTCCTCCCACTGTACAAAAGTGAAGCCAAAATCTACCAGATACGGGCGCTGCCATCTTGTAATTTTGTAGCCAGAGTCTGTGCAGTGGTGATTGGGTAGTGAAGACGCGGTATGAAAGTCCCGCCCATACACCTGCCCGACCAATCGCGACTCAATCCTAGCTGTCAATCATGACGTTTCAGCCCGTTTCTACAGCATTAAAGTAACTAATAAAAACCAAACTGGTCAGAAAAATAGACACTTGAACAAACCGCGATCAGAACTATCTAAAATGACAGAAACCATCTTTGGTAAAAATTTATTTGACGTGTATTTCGATTTTTTTGTGCAGTCCATGTCCCATCTGCTAACATGGAGGAGGGCGGGGCTTATGACCTATACTGCAGCCAGCCGCCAGGGGATGATTCAGGTGTTTTGGCTTCACTTATACTATCTACGCATCAACCCCTCCTGCCATGTAACATACAAATCTGGGAACATTTAAAGAATAATCAATTATCAATGCCTCTGATATTTTCCTCGTGTGTAATTGTCAACAAAAACAACAATGAATGTATCTACTAACAAGTAGTATGTGTGTATGCAAGCCTGATGTATCTTCTTCCTCTGTGACTCGCATGATCTTGTGATATCACGAGAATCCAGGTGCCGTGCAAGGTACACTGTTTAACACGTGCATGCCATTATTATTCCTTAATCGGCTGTCTACTATCTGGGATGACTGCTCGTCTGGAGCAGCTGGAGAACCAGCTTCTCTCCAGGAAGTGAGGAAGTGATCTTCATCACAGTGAGCGAACGGGACGCCACAGGGAAAAAGAAAGAATACCAAGAGTGAGGAAGAGGAGGGGCACATCAGAAACCTTTCCAATCAATGGACAAAACCAAAGTGTCTTTTCACAAAGCCTTTGTAGCCTTCAGTCGGCGTGTTGCTCTTCACCTTTATGAGGATGACATGTATCTGAAAGCTTGTGATATAGAATCATATTTCTGGTATCAATGTAAATTACCTAATTTGTACACTTTGTTAAAAAGAATACAAAGTACAACAAACACTACATCCACTTTCCCACCCATCCCTGGGCAAAACAACTGTAAACAAATACCTTACTGTAGATATTAGACACAAGCACAAACAAATAATAGTGAAAGCACAAGTTTTCATCCCACTCAGTATTCCTTCATCGCAACACACCATTCGTCTGTTAGTGCCATTTATACTTGATCTGTTTTGTACGGTTTGTTAAATGTGATGTATTTATAGCAGATTGTTTGTTTGCTTTTCTACCACAGTAGAATAGAAAATTTAGAGAAAAGAGATTTTATAAAATGAAGTGTTGTTACCACTCCCAATATTAAATTGGCTCGGGTCACGTTCATTCAAAACCATGACTTGTTTCCCCGTCTAAACTAGTTTTGATCACAGGTCTGAGGACTGACGAAGAGGAAAGTGGTTTAGATTTAAAACAAAAAGGGAAGCTAAGAAGTTCCAAGTATCACTGTTCACTAAAGCTGTGGTCTGTTGTTGACAGAGAAAATGTGATGAACCAGATATGACAGGAACCAGTATTTTACTCAAAATAAACATGGTCTCGCATTTGTTAATCAAATTTGTTCTCTACTCTGCACTTTCTAGATGTTGTCTTACAGTGCCCTAAACATGTCTAAGTATTATTAATAGCAAAAAAAGTGGTTCACAAACATTATTTTGTCTATCTTTGCCCTAAAGTGGTCCGCTATATCATCAGCAATGCCTGACCAGTCTGACATTATCTAGTTACTTCAGACTAACGGAGAATGAGAGGCCACACAGGGCACTGAATGTAAATGAATGACCAACATAACTTTGGTAGATTGTCTTTCTCTCTCTTGTAGTTTTGTATAAAAAACAAAAAAAACAAAAGACCACCACAAATGTATACCCCTTTATATTTGAATGCCTGTATGTTTTTGTATATTATTACTTTTTTGTATTTTTTCGGATGATGTATTACAGCACAGAAGGCAATAAAAGAACTTTTCACGTTTGAGTGATGTGTTGTTTTGGGGAAGGAAGTCTTTGACAATTCAGGTTTCATTTCTCACTTGAGATTTTTTTTTAAAGGTGAGACACTACATGTGAATAAAGTACAAACTAAACTTCCCTAGTTGATTACTGACGTTACAACAATTATTTTGTTTGTATTACAAGTTTTCTGAAATGGCATTATCTCATTAAATATGCACAAATTTGCATACATTTCCAGAACAGAAATTTTGGATAACACCAGGTCATAAATTCCTGTTTCTTTGTGCTGACAGAGTCAAAGGCTTCAACAGAGGCATTTTGGATCTATTTAGTCACTCCATGAATTGAACTGAATACTGTCAGATTTAAAAAAATCCATTTTCGTCAGTTTTGGGAATAAAAAGTGTTTACATGTATAAATCAGGCTATACACGATATCTAAACAAAGACCTGTGTAAAAAGCTTCAGAATATAGATGGCAATGAAAGTGAACAGTTTCAGTTTGACTCCACTTCAGTGCTACTAAAGTGGAGATGTCTGGCTCAGAGTCAGAGAACAAAACCTTTAAAATATATGGTTTGTAAAATTTCATCTACACAATAAACACTTACATGTGTATTTTGGTAGTTTTTTTTTTACACTAGTCTGAAAGAAGTGCTTGGCCTTAAGGAAACGTGTTTGTGGATGTTTTGCGTCTCAGTTCCATTTTGCGGGTAAAGCAGGAGCTCAGGAGCTGCTGATGGTTGAAAAACTAACTAAAGTAGGGATGTTAATCCTTACTGGTGTCACGATTCAATTACAATTATCCTGTCAACAATTCAAATCGATATCACAACGCGTCACGATACGTCACCTCCTCCATATTATTTTATATTGCTACACAGGGGCGTCGGACTGGGGGGGGAAAGGGGACTGAGTACCCAGGGCCCTCATGTGAGGAGGGCCCAAAAAGATGCCAGAATGAATAGCTGTGTGTGTGGGGAGGGGCCCAAAGAAAATGCCTTTCTACAGGGCCCAGAATTTTGTGCTACACCCCTGTTGCTACACATGATTTTTCAAGTAGTCAGATAGATATGAACTCCCCTTTTTCTTGTATCTGCTCTTAAAAAAAGACACTTCCTAAATGTAGTGGAGTCTGAACACAGCAGACAACAGACAAAAAAAAAATCAACAAGTAACATCAGTAGACAATAATCAATTATGGTCTGTCACTGCATTAACGCAGAATTGCCCAGGTCCGCATTGCGATGCATCGATGCAATGATTCATTTCAACACCCCTAAACCACGCATCAAACTCGACATTTTTGATGCCTTTTCCAGCGGTTTATGCGTTTTTTTTTCAATGCTTTAGACACTGTTGTTTTAACATTTTGGATGCTTCACTCAATGTTTCACCACTTTTTCAGAAGTTTTTGGGGCTTTTTTCAACATATTTGTCGCCGGCTGAGGAACTTTTTTGCCAAACTTTTCTGGGGCTTTATGAGGCCCAAAATGTAAGTGAGAAGACTACATTATATGAGACCTGCAATAATACAGTCAACATATTTGACTTTTTCTCTTAAATAAACACTATAATCTCTACATGTCTGGCCCTTGATGTGATTCTCATTTTCCAGTGTGGCCCTCTGGGAAACTGAGTTTGACACCCCTGCCCTAAACTAAACTGATTAGTTCACACTGGAGATGGAGATTATACTAAATACTAGAGATGGTTAGATACCATTTTTTATATTTTATTATGTTTCAACAGCTCTATACTACTATCCCTGTATGGATGTGATATGATGGCCATCTGTTGTTCGGCCTGGTTCAGGTTCAACTATTTTGTGAAAGATGAACAAACACAAACAATGAATGCCATATAACTTTGTTTTATTATCCAGTTTGACAGTCAGACATAACATTATTAAATACATTATTAATTGTATGTTTGCCTGCATACAAATTTCACATTTTATTCTGCTTCAGCTGATCTGCTGTGCACTGACTAAATAACTCTTGGTTATTCGATTCTAAATTGAATTAAATCATTTGAAACACCAATTAAACACTGTCTCTATCAAATCATTTATTTGAGGAAATGATTAGAAATGCATGTGAAAATTTTGGACCTGTAAAATATAACCCATGAGAATTGTTCAAGCTTTTATATTTTTGGCAACGTGACATCATGACTTCGCGTAAACATACACGCCACTTTCCTAAAGTCAAGTGCCGTGTTATCTGTACGCATTTTGAGCTATCCGCGTGTATGTCTACGCCGTATACAGCGCGGAAGGGTTGCAGACTGATCTCAATAAGTGCCGTATGTATCACACGCCAATTCGTATGCCATTTTGGCGTGTTATCAAGACGCATAATCACTTTTCGGACGGTTGGGTTTAGGAAAAGAAGAAAGTGGCGGTTGGGTTAGAAAACGTGATACACGGGACCCGATCCCCGGTCTCCTGGGTGAAAGTCCTGTGTTGTTTGATCCATCCACCCCCCCAACCAACCTCGGATTGGTGCAACATGCAGATTTTCATACTACTCACTATACTACGGCGTAAATTGACATGCGATCGCAAGGTAATGTAAATCAATGGAGGCCAAACGGCGTTGATAAACACGCTAAAAAGCGATTATGTGTCTTGATAACACGCCAAAATGGCATACGGACCACTTTTTCATACATATGCCACTTATTGAGATTAGTCTGATTTTTTGGAGAAAACAGCAGTTACTGATCTCAAAACATTTTTACTAAACTTTTCTTTGATAGACTTTTAATGTTGACAATTTCTTCACACGTCAAGTTGCATTTGAAAGGTGACAAGTGCCCTGATGACCAAAGTTTAGTCTCAGGAGGTCGACAGTAAGGTTTGTTTTTGAAAAGGTGAGCAGAGATGAGATGAAGTGAGCACAAAGCTAACTCCTTGGGGATTGTGTTTAAAGAGCAGCTCCGCAGGGACCAGTTACCGCTCTAACAAAGCGTCGCTACTGACAATGACCTTTTGCACAATTTCTCAGTAGACTGATGCAGTTCTATTTCTTTCTAACTTTCTTTCCATCCTTTCTTTTTAACAAAACATAACTATATGATTATAACTAACAATATGTCTTACTAAAAATGATCAGATTTGTTATTTGACCTTGTTGCTCAGTAGACTTTTGCAAGACATGTTTGTTCCAGTGGTTCCTTCCTTACTGTCTTTCTTTCTTTCATAACTATAACAATATTTTTCCTAAAATTGATCAGATTTGTTATTTGGTCTGTAATTACCAGATCTGATTATCGGCTATGACCTGACTGATCCACACCAGTCAGTGTCATTCACATCCAGTTATATAAATTAACTCACTGTGGCCCGACTCTATTTTGAGTGGCTTTATATTACCTTACTTTCTAATTACTCCACACAGTAAGGTACACAGGTTTTATATTTGGGGAAAAAAGAGCACTGGTACAGTCTAGAGTCCGGGTCGGGCTGCATTTTTCTGTCTGAGCCCGGCCTGCGTCCGACAGAGCAGTAAACGAACCTGACCCGAGCCCGACAGGCATTAAGAGATTGATGTCCGAGCCCGACACAGTTACAATCTCATTTCTTTTCTCGTACTAATGACACATGTATGTTTGTTTGTGTGGAAAGTCCGCTTTTATTAAGCAACTGTAGGAAGGCATTCAGAAATGTCAACAGATGAGGTCATCAGCGCACACGGGGCAACAAGCTCACGTTAATAAGCGGTTAAAATGTTCAATGTGTTAACCTTTCCTGACTGCTTTGTTTCCAACCGTGGTCAGAAAACCAGGGGAGACTCGTTACCTCCAGGGCCGACGTTATAAAATGAATAACGTTGGGGTTAAAATCCCGTTTCTGGTGAGCAAATGAATGATCCGTCGGGTCCCGTCGGGCCGGGCTGGGTATCCATCCTCTAGTACAGTCCTGCATCAGTACTCTGTATAGGCAGATATTCTAAGTCAGTTTAATGGAATAATAATCGGGGAATGTTAATATATTTGAAGGTATAAAATGTAAAGTTTTCATATTGAAGTGTCTAAAACGACTAGACCTATGTTATATATGTTAAGTTGTGTACCTACATTATCCCAAATGTTTCCAACAATGTTCAAACCCAGATTAATCTGTCATTTTATGCAAAGGTACATTAAATAAAACATTACATTTGGTCACATGTCGAGGGCGTCATAATTGTGCATGTGTCAGCGTTGTGCTGGTCTGCCTGAAGCTGCCATAAATTGGCTTTTTATCCAGTTTTAAGCAACATTTTTACAATAGATCTTGGTAGATTTTAACCACATGAAGGATTTTGGTGATCGGACGTCTCGATCTTAAATTATCAGAGAAACAAGCTGAGCAAACGTTAGCGGCAAAGTTGTCAAAGTTGTGATCATTGCATACAAACTTTGAACTGCTCTAAAAGGAAAGTTTCTGTTAATTAGTTTCTAAGAAAAAGTTTGACAAAAGAGCAACAAGTCAGACATGTGAGGAACAACGTTCTTATGGATTACCAGTTGATAAAGAGCATGTCCACAGAGCATTTCTTTTTGTTTTTTAACATCCTTATTAACGGCAGCGACCTTAATTACCTGTTCTCCATTGAGAATGCCGCAACTTGTTTTTAGTTTACTAAAAAAAGCCTTTTAAAGTAAATCATCTTAAATATCACTGCTAATAAAGTGTCCTCTGGCTCCTTCTAATTGCAGTTTCTTTTAATGACAATGATGAGAAAGTCTCTCAGAAGACATATCTAATAAATCCCTTTGATGCTGTGTGTGTGTGTGTGTGCGTGTGTACTGCGTGTTGGATGCTACACAACAAGCTGCCCCAGTGTGCGTGACCTTCACTGATAATGAGGGCTGATGAGGCAGTTGCTCGTTCTGTGTCCTGCAGCATGACTCACTCACTGAATACACGGAGGATTATTGAAAATGTCAGGAGGTCCCAGAAGTCTTTTCTGTGGAAAGTGCAACAAAGACTTGCTTAGAGTAAGTTTACCGCAACACAGGAGGAAGTGTAGAGCGGGGCTGCTAAACAGAAGAAGTCAGAAGTTTAGTTTAACAGGAAACAGTTCCAGGAATCACTGAGAGGTTTCAAAACAAGATATTATTCCTAAAGCATAATCTCCCTGTAACACTACATTTGTATACAGTTCTTCAAGAATAAATGGGAATGAATAACAATAATAATAAAGTAAAGCTGTGCAGACACATAGTGCATCTCCATTAAACCTAATTCAAACTACACCTTTTAATCTGCCTTTCTGCTTCATGGCCATAACCTGCAACTTTAAACTTCTTAAACTGTACGCATCAATTGACTGTAGGATGCGGAGATCACAGTGAACATGAGCACGTGACCCATGATCCATTTCGTCCATTCATAATTCCAAGTTTCTTCAAACAAGACGGCCCCGTCCTGAACGTTGACAAAAAAAAGAGTTTAAGGCAGCAACACTTTGTGCAATTCTACTCTGAGTGGGAAGGAAAGAAGACAAATACTGGGACGCAGACGTCTGAAAGATGAAAGAGACAATATGGTTTGTTCTTCAGTATGTTTTATATCACAGCACAGTCTGAGTTAGATTATAGTTTTAGTCACAAAAAGTAAAATACTACTTGAAGTTTTCACAGCAGCCATGAAGGAAATCAGACCCTGGAACTGGTTGAACCGCAGACAGCTGACTGTTTCTCAGTTTAGCTCTAATGGCAACAATCATTGTATCTTTCATTGCGACAATTACCTCGCAACGTAATCTACCAGAATTGTGTGCTACAGGTATCTGATTTCTTGAAACAATGTGCTGCTGGCTTGCATCTGCACAGTGACCCCTGCTGCCCCAGGGCAGTGTAATCAACACAGTCACACTCCCAGCGAGGCAAAAAGGGACGCTTGGTCAGGTGTGTTTGGCTTTAGTTACTGATGCAAAAAGTCTCCTTCAGTGTCTCTTTCAGATGAAGGGGGCTTTCAACTAATTCCAATGTGATCCCATCGGCGGCGATATTCAATGCTCTGGGTACCCTTTTGGTGTCATTTTTCTGGTATTTGATCATGATGGCACCAAAGTCAGAGAATCACAAGAAATTATTACATTTTCTCCTGATAAGATATTGAATGGATGTTTGAAAATTCATGGCAATCCATTCAATAGTTGGTGAGGTATTTCAGTTTGGACCAATGTGGTGCACCGACCAACAGACCAGCCACACGGTAAATCTGGTGGCCTAAAGGTTAGAGAAGAGAGCTTGTGACCGGGAGGTCGTCGGTTTAAACCCCAGACCGACAGGATAAAATCTGGGTGGGGAAGGTGAAAGAGCAGCTTGTCCCTCCCTCATTACCACCACTGAGGTGCCCTTGAGCAAGGTCCTTAACCTCCAACGGATCCAGTGGAGCTGCTCAGTGTCCAGCAGATCAGACTGTGGTTGTACTGGGCAGCTTCCAGGTATGAATGTGGAACTGGGGGAATGTGATCAGGGTGTTCCTGCAAAAAAGAGGCTTCCTCTCAGTGAACCTTCCCTGACTAAATAAAAGGTTAAGTTAAAAATAAATAAATACATAAATAAAGAAACGGCCGAAAATACTTCCAGGCTAATTGAATTGGCTAACTCAGACCGAATATTTAAATTACTGTTAGGGCTGCACGATATTTTGGTTCATCGTCTACAAGGCGATGTGCGCATGCGCGATAGTCACATTGCAGGACGTTGCGATGTTGACGCTAAAACTTCTTTTCTGCTTGATAGAAAGGTAAACTTTCACCATTCTCCTTTTACATGATTGTTACCGGCCGACCTGTCCACTTTAAGACAGGTAGTCATGTGACGTAACATTAGTCCGACGGGGTTTGTCTCTGTGTGTAGAAAAGTACCGTAAGCGGCAGCTGCCACTGACAGTGATGCACATACTGTACTTTTCCATGGATAGTGAAGCTACATTAGTCAGTGTTTTATGTTCGCTGCAAAGACAAACTAAATCACCTGATCAATGCAACGTTATCACGACGCCTCCCGGCCATTTTTCACCGCAGAAAGCTGCTACCAGCCAGGCTAAAGCTAATATAGTTAGCTTAAAGTAACAAGGCGTCTGTCCTAACTAACGTTACGGTTCGGAGCCGTGACGCTGGAAATGTAACACTAATCTACAACAGCAGTCTGTGTCTGATATAACGTTGTTTACATTGATTTAACTCGTGGATACAGTTTGTTGCTAGTGTGTGACATGCAGGCTCAGCATGCACAGCCAACAACCAATCACAATCAATGTTGATCAATTTATCAAACAACCCAAAGCAAGCCCCGCTAGTCGACCACAACCTGAAATTTAGAGGTTGCAACGTGCATGCATTATTAATATCAGTCACTTTAGCCTGGATTGATAGTATTATATGAATGGTCAATCTGTGTATTTCTTCCTAATTTCCTTTTCCAAAAGCACTTCAGAAGAGTAGTCACAGCGCTTACTTGATTTGGTTTTTGTAAAGTATTAAAGTTCAATAAAGACTGGTTCACATAAGAAAATTTCCTTTTTCATTTTTATTTTCTATGTAGATGCACTCCCCTACAAAATCACCCGAGTAGTTGAGAATGATTTAGTAGCCTATTTCTAAATAGGGCTATTCATGTCATCTTGTAAAAATTTGTCTTTTTTTCATATCGCAATATATATCGCAGGAAAAGAAAATATGTCAGTGTTTTCCAATATCGTGCAGGCCTAATTAATGTTTTTGCATAGAAGACTGTGGAATTCCTCCTCATTTGTATAACTTAGATTTTAGTACACTAAGATTCATACTTGCTATGGAAAAAGTCAGGACCAGCTATACCTCTGGACACATGAATGTTTGGGAGACTTTGATGACTAAGGCCGTATTTAAACTGCCTGCATCGGCAGTCAGACGTTCCGGCAACAACGCAGGTCTTTCCATTCATTTTTAGTGGGGGTTACGCAAAAAACAACAAGATTTGGGTGACATCAATACCTCTTTACCCCGTTTTCCCGCCGACCTTCAAAAGCAGTCCCAAAACACAACATTCCCTTATCATGCAGCAGCCTAGACTCTCTCAATCTCTAGAGACACACATGAATTCATACTTGAACACAGGACAGGTTTGGTGGTTATGGTATGGCCCAATAGATGTTCTCGTCCCATGACATGTGACCTAGGAATGACCAGATGTTATTTAAGTTTTTCCTCTTGTCTCATCCTTACCACAACATGGTGTTTCTGGAAACGCCACTATTTTTGCAATATTGTGCATTTACTAATTTTGAATGTAAATTAGTAAATAAAAATATTCTTCTTAAAACATGTACACACACACAAACACACACATATACTAGACATCTAAATATGCATACACACACCCCTGAATCCTCTGATGATTACCACCCAAACTACATATAAAGTCTTAGCTTTAGCAACATTGTTGGTGTCCAGGTCTAAATGTGTTGACTGATGTAAGTACCGTGGAGTCATTTGGCTTAAAATAGGTCACAGTAGAAATGATTGGAGGTTGAAAAAAAGTATTGAAACAACATTGATGTTTAGTCAGTCATGTTTCTTTGAACATTTCTGTACTTGTTTCTGTGTTCTGACACAACTGATATATAAACTGTATAGCCATGTTGGAATTTGGTTGGTTGGCTCAGTATTGTCCATGTCTACAAAATGAAATGAAAGCAAATGTAAGATATGCTTGCACAGGCCTATTACTTGTTTGTGGTTTATTTTTATTGGTACATGTTTATTGTCACTTTTTCTGATTCAGGACAGTATATACTTGCTGTTGTATCATCCGTATAGATTGCCAAAAACACAAGACTAAATATAGCATTATGTAGATATAAGTTGGGTTAAAAGCTCAAAATAAACAATTTGACAAAACATGACACTCTAATTTTACATAAATGATTTTATAGCAAAAGAATAACTGCATCTGCTGCTTAAAGGACCTTCAATGACACAACTATGATTTTTAAATATTTAAAAGACTGATCACCAAATAAAAGTTTGAGTTACACCAAATGCAGATGCTTTAAATTACTACTACTTTTCAATTCCGAATCAGCTTGTTTTATGAGTGTGAAAAGGTGAAAACAGTGAAAATTAAATGAAATATGTTTATTTTCATCTTTCAAGTTGACGCGCTGATGCTGAGCCTGAGGTGAGTCACTCTTTTTCTTACTGTTAATAAGAAATGATTGTTCACAACAGAAATGTTCAACAGTTGCCTCAGATGTTTTGGTAGTGCAAATGTTAAGGGTGGTTTTAAATTTGAAAATCTATAATTAATACAGATAGAAACACTATCGATGAGTAAATAATAGAATTGTGGAAATCATCACGTCCAGTTTAAATAGTGTATATCTAAGATTCAATGCCACACATCATAGAGTAATGAAAATTGATGCTTTAATGGAATATAATAATGATTTACACAAGAGTGTGTTGTAGAACTTTCCTGCATATTTCTCTGCAAATGATCGACTATTGTTATTTTTCAAAATGTGTAGTGCTTCTCTTTTTAATAGAAATACATTCAACAAAAAATGGTTTCCTCAGTGTAACAATACAAATTGTTATGAAAATAATCAGTACATACACTACCATTCAGAAGTTTGGACTCAGCTGTTACTTAGTTTTTCTTATTTCCTTCAATAATAACTATTTCAACAGTGATAAAGAGTATAAATCAGACACCAAATAAATTATTTCCATTAGAAATAGTTTGGGCCTAAAAAGAAGAATAATGAAATGATTCAAACTTCCACGGAGAGGATGTCCCCACAGTGTTGCATGATGGGAGAAAAGCATAAGAGTTTTTCTGTGGGCCCTCTGCAGTCTACTCGGTGGTAAGACTGAACAAGTTTAAATTGTGATTTGTCAGTCCATAGCTGATACTCCAATAGCGCTTAACAGGGATGTTATTTTTTAAGTACCGGTGCGCAACTATGACGCACATCCATCCCTTCATGCATGCGGACGGTTAAATTGTGGCTCCTTTTGAAGGTTATGTAACCACTGTTCCTATGGTGGCATATTTACATACATTAGTCAACTATAACTACAAAATGAAAGGATATTTTTGCTGCCCTGTCATCTTTACTAGTTAGTTATGGACTAAGAAAAATTACTCAATTAAATGGCTCCTCAAAAACTACCGCTGGTGGAACATTTAGGGTTTAGGGTTTTCTTGCATGTTTAAGAAGCACAAAATTACATTGTCTCATTTGGGTCTATACTGCAATTCCTTGAACTCCATAATAATTTCTCCTTTATTAGATCTTCAGCCTTCAAGAGATGAACGTGTCATCTGCCAATGTGACTGTGGTAATAGAGTATCGAGACTCCTTTACCAAAGCTGTGACCAAGAATGTGATTGTCGTGGTTCTTTGCATCTCCATCAACTACATCAACGCAGGCCTTATCCAAACTTTTCGTAACCACCAGGTCTGATATTCCTTTAACTAAATGAAAACAGAAATGAAAGATGTACTGTTTACTGTTAAGATTAAGTGTTTTTGGGCCAGATCCCAGTCTATTTACAAATTAAGTTAAATATGGTGCAAAATACGAGAGCTTGTAGACCTGATGTGAACCCTTGTAGAATACGATGTGAGAACTTGCAGGAAAAAAAAACTGAACTTGTATGCTAAAATTTGCACTTGCAACATTTAACTCAAGTCCATTTTCTAACAGAACCTCTCAAATCGGTCACTGCAACTTCACATATGTGCTCTCTCACATCACAAAGTGGCGAATCTGCGCGCCTTGAATTTTGCGAGACTTCTTGCGATACATTTGCTGCAAAACTAGTTTTTTTCCCTGTGAACTTAGGCTGTGGATCTCTCAGCGAGCAGAGCGGGAAGAGCAGGGTTTCCATCGCCTTTTGAGGGACAACTCTGTCAGACTTATTTAGTGTAGCATGGAAGCTTGGTGGAATTAGCAAGCTAGCGTTATTTAACTAGCCAGCCGGCTTTCCTCACAAACAATTGCCGAGTAGGGTTGGGTACAGAAACCCGTGCTAATATGGCACAGGTTCCTAAATGACTTGTATCTACCGGACCAAATAGCAACGCAGATTTCCTTGACTCATTTCGTCCGCACTGAAATCCCTGCGCTGCCCTCTGGTGTTCTGAAACTGACGTTACAGGACACTGAAGCATCACTGCATGTGACACTAGTTAACACTACACTTGGAAGCAGGGAACGTTAGCCTACCGTTAGCTAGTAACTGGCTAACATGATTAAAATGCTGACAGCTAAACAGTTTAACGTGTGGCTGTATTTCACTGGAAAGGATTCCAACACCAGGACGTACAACAGTCTGCAGCTAAAGACACAGAGGAGACTGGCAGTACCTTGAGACACCATGGACAACTGCTGGAGTCGAAAATAAGAAAAAAACCTGACAGGACCTAATGAAGATGCATTCAATTGCATCTCTTAAATGAATGGTGCATTCAAGTGCACCTCAGGAAACTCAAACTGTTGATGTAAAGTACCCTTCTGCCATCTAGGTGTTCTTCTTTTTGTTGTTCAGCAGCAATTCCATAGTTTAAGTTTTTTATTTTTTTTTTATTTGACCATCTGGCGTTAGCAATAAACAAGCCATGCTTAAATGTTGCTGACTGTTCTGTTTTTTAATAGTATCAGTTCAGGCATCATTTTAGCACTGGTATAAAAACCCCCGAAAACAAACAATACCCAACCCTAATCTCTACAAGTTTTTTCTCGTGATACATATTGTCAGTGTCCAACTAATTTATGCTGGATTTAAAAGTATTCATCGATAAATTATTTTACAACAGATGGTCAGAAATGGAACAAACAAGTTAACATAATCATCAAGCTGATATTTGCTAATGTATGATGCTTTTCTACGTTTACTGTAGTATAAAAACATTCACTGCCCTCCTGTGTGCACTTTTTTTCATTCCCCAGATCTTCTACATGAATCCACGCTACATCCTTTTTATTCACCTGGTGATCAATGACATGCTCCAAGTGACGCTGACTGTCATACTGTTCATCATCAGCTACACCCTCTACAAAATAAATGTCTCCGTTTGTGGCACTTTCATCCTGCTTGCTCTTTTTGCCACTGAAAACACCCCTCTGAACCTGGCTTGCATGGCGGTGGAGTGCTACATTGCCATCTGCATCCCCCTTCGCCACGTGCAGATCTGTACCATCAAGAGAACTTTAATGCTGATTGGTTTAATCTGGG
This sequence comes from Gymnocephalus cernua, assembly GCA_023631565.1. Classification (NCBI taxonomy): domain Eukaryota; kingdom Metazoa; phylum Chordata; class Actinopteri; order Perciformes; family Percidae; genus Gymnocephalus; species Gymnocephalus cernua. Next base: position 40,599,274 of record CM042428.1, on the reverse strand, counting down.
CGACAAGCATGTTTTCTGTTCTTCCTGATTTGTTCATCACTTTGGCCACAGAGCCACTGGACTTCTTTCATTCCCAAGTCTTCTGCCTTAGGGAAACTGTCTTCCGTAATCCCCACATTATCAGGAAGAGGGACATTACCTATATAGTGTATCTAGTTATAGTTTGGTTTGTTATCTTTTTCACTTACTTCAACATCCTGTTCACTGCTAAAACAGCTAGCAAAGATGCTAAAAAGGCCAGAAACACAATCCTCCTCCATGGGTTTCAGGTGCTGCTGTGTATGGCAACATATGCAGATCCCCTGTTAAGATCTGCTTTGCTGCAATGGTTCCCTAAGAACTATGCAGACTCCTTGTTTGCTTGTTATATTATTATACAGATCCTGCCACGATCTATTAGTCCAATCATCTATGGCGTACGGGACAAGACTTTCAGGAAGTACCTGAAAACGTATCTGTTGTGTAAAATGAGCCCACAGTAGGTATCAGTTCATGGAGTATAATTTCAAAAACATTTAAAACCTTTACATGGTGTCAGATGCTCAAATAATTATTTCACCAGACTTTACTCTGTTCCATTTAGAAACTATGTTTGGTCTAAAGCTGGGAAATATATCGATATTATATCAATATCATGATATGAGACTAGATATCTAGATATTTTGGATATCGTAATATCGTGATATGACATAAGTGGTGTTTTTTCCTGGTTTTAAAGGCTGCATTACGGTAAAGTGATGTGATGTACTTTTCTGAACTTACCAGACTGTTCCAGATGTTCTATTATTTGCCTTTTCCCCACTTAGACATTATATCCACATTACTGGTGATTATTTATCTAAAAATTGAGTTACTGAGCCTTAAAACCATGATACATGCTTTCATTACCTCCCATTTGGACTACTGCAATGGAGTCCTGTCTGGGGTCCCCGGCAAAACCCTAGACAGGCTCCAGTATGTCCAACAATCTGCCGCCAGGGTCTTCACCAACTCCAAGATGTCAATTAAGTCCTGCATCAAATATAAAATCCTTCTCACCTACAAATCCCTCCATGCCCTGGCCCCAGAGTACCTCTCCAACCTCCTCCATCCTTACACCCAAACCCAAAACTTGCAGTCCTCAGACGCTGGCCTGCTCTCCATTCCCCACACCAGACTCTGCACCTTTGAAGACAGAGTCTTCAGTGTTGCAACCCCATCCCCCTGGAACCCCCCCGCAGATATCCGAAATGCTACATCCTTGGACATTTAAAAAAAAAAACTCCTGAAACACCACCTGTTTACCACAGCCTACAACCTCCCTTAGTATAGCCACTGTAAAGTGTCCTTGAGTTATGAAATCATGGAAAATCAGTTGTTTAACTAACAGTGTTCAGGCTGGGTATCAAACCTCAACACTTTTTTGGAACCAAATATCATATCTACTGATACACTTGCGTTTTTTTCCACCCACTCCTAGAAAACCTTTTTATCTTTGCAATGAAAGGTTTCTGTAAAAAAAAAAAAATCTATTTATTCATATCAACTTAAACTGAAATTGTATTTTAATTCCACACCAAAACATTTCAAACAATACCTAGAACTATTTATTTTGACCTGCAGGGTGAATTCTATATGAATTCATGAAAAAGATTATATTCATGATTGTGTCGATGCATGCAACATTCATGCATCTACTACTCTCTGTGGACATATGCATAAACGTGTTAACATTTATGTACACACCCATCTGAAGGATTTGCCACCATGTCATATATAAAGTATGGGATTTCCTGGAGTCAAATTGTTGGCGTCCTGGTCTACAAGCATCAACAACGGTAAGTACTACTTGCTGTGAACTGATGACAGATTTTGAACTGTGCTCTGACTGGACTGATATTTTATCCCTGTGGCATGCAGAATACAAAGATGCCGGTTTCACTTACACAGGCCATTCTGTTTCTTTTGACTGTTCAATGTGAATGTTTTTTTTTTCAAATTTTCAGAGCACCTTTTTTAATCAGTTCAAAGTAAAAAGAAGAAATTTGTTCCTACTTTAACTAAAACAAAAGACATCACTTCCGACTCTTGTCAATCCTACAAACAATATTAATAACGAAATACTAAAGAACACTATGTTGATCTGCAATTTGTATTCAGCGTAAAACATACGATTTTTCAGGGTTTGGAAAGTGTCCAGACTGTGAAATTACATTGAAAATTACTTACACTTAATTAATTATACTTAATTGAGTACACTCATTAATATTTTCATTATCATATTTTAATTGTATGATTGTAAATGCATTCAATTCAATTACAAGAACAATATATTGATTTTCAGTTTTGAAGTTGATGAATAAGTGAAGACTTTTTCCTTGCATCATTATTGTTATTAAGTGGCATAATGCAGGACCATCCATGAAAATGTTTAACTCATAACATTACTTCTGAATATCCAGCGAATGTTTGTAAAAAGTAAATGAACCTACAAAGGTTGTTTTGGAACTCATGGACATTTAAAAAAAATAATTATTCACAATAAATTTTGATGTCAAGGTTTTTTTCCCGACCACTTTAAAGCTTAGGCAGAACATGGCCCTACAGGCTAATGTACTGTCCTTAATGGAGACACTCCAGGTAAGCAGCTACAGTAAAATATGTCTAATAGCGTCATTACAATCACTACATTGATATGCAAATTAGGCATTAACTAATTAAAATGCGCTAATATGCATTAATTTGACAAGGCACTGCAGGTGAACAGGATGAACAAAATAACTAAAACTGTCAGCACAGAACTTGCCCAGTTAATAAGTTATGAGTCTTTCTCCCTTAAATGTTAGGTTTAAATATGTAGATTAATTTAGAAGATATCTACAGATGCATCTGATATCTGGTGATATCTAGGGAATTATGGAGAAGACTTTAACAAATTGATGATTTCAATGAGATCAGACCAATGCAGCTTTATTCACACAACAAACAAACAAACTTTCATGAAAGGGAGAACAGTTGACATGCACCAAAGGTATATGCCAAGGTTTCTTGGTGAACTATTAGAATAACTGCTCTTTTATAATGGTTGGGCATCCCACATTCCTAGCTATCTATTTGTGTGGGAATAGTTAGTACCTTCAGAATACCCTCATATGGAAAAGACTTCAAATAGATCCACACATTTCAGTCTCCAATTTCCTCTGTGAAGGTTGTACCCAAATTCTAATAGATTTAAACATTCCAATGTATTTCTGTGTAGGCCAATGCTACCTTCCACTAACCTTAAAGCCCCAGTGTGTAACATTTGTAGTTCATTATCAAAATCTGTATTGCCCTTCACAAACTTGTCCTTTTTTATGAATATTGACCACCACCATCAATTACAAGTATTCCTTTTGGCTTCAAATTTTACATTGCGCTTGTAAGAACTGGGGTAGATGCTCCATATTCATGTGCCATCTTGAAATACGTTAGCCGGTAAGGGACATAAGGGAGCCGGGCCCGTTTAGGTAGGAGAGAGAGTGAGACGCAACAATCCGATCAGACTGGACATTTCAAATAAATCATTATTTATTAACTATTAGGCCTTTTTTTTCTTTGAGCCCCTGCCACCCAAAATGTCTGTGCATGTCCCTGCCTAGGGGAAACACTGATGTTTTCTCATTTTCTTTAACACAAAAGCACCATTCTGAATTCATTCTGAACTTACTGAACTACCGGTAACTAACTAAAAGTGTCAGATATGTTATATTGGTCTACCTTCGTTTGGTCAAAGTGTCTCGGATTCTAAATAAGTCTACCACAAACAGGTCTTAAAATCAGTGTTGTCTTATAGGGTCATTGTCTAGTCTATTTGCCCTGTAATTTGTATATAATCATTGTAAATATTAACTAAAGAACATTTGGTTTCTCTTCAGTTCAAGAGATGAACGTGTCATCTGCCAACGTGACGGTGGTTTTACAGTATCGAGACTCCTTCACTAAAGCTGTGATCAAGAATGTGATTGTTGTGGTTCTCGGGATCTCCATCAACTACATCAATGCAGGCCTCATTCACACCTTCTGCAAACACCAGGTCTGATATTCATTTGACATGCAGGCACTGAAAATTAATTTATAGAAGAAGTTATCAGCTTTTTCTGTGGCCATTTTACTGTCCACTTTTTTCACTGATGTATCTAGTTAGCTATTAAGTGACAGGGAGATGACATCTCTAAAAGATTGATTGATTACTTGTCCAACTAGTTGTCAATGGGAGCAACACTCGATTTTTATGAATTACTGCACCGATACCAAAATCTTGTAAATTTTGAAATCACTTTCCGGTTCCTGTTTGTTAGTCTCACATGGACAGAACTATTTTCACAGCGCTGTGGAGTAATGTCTGGCTACATCACAGACAGATTCTGGGATAGGAGAAAAGAACGCTCTGGGTCGTTTCATTTTTTAAAAACCAATCACAATCATGCTCTGCAGAATGGTCTCAGGAAGGAACTTGTTTTTAGTTTTTGCAGTAGTGGCGTAACGGACCATTATTGAACCGTGGTCCGTACGGATCAACACGCGGTTTCAGAATGCATGTGAACAGCGGATTAATTGCAAAGTTCAACGATAATAATATTGTGAAATACATTTGTACTGTCGCTGTTACTTAAAGTAGATTGATAAATCTCTATGGAAGGTAGCCATGAAAAGATACAGGCAATGTAATTTTCTGTTCAAGTGAACAGCACATGTTAAATTCTGGTGCCTAAATGACCGGTAACATTATCTACCGGACAGAATAGCAAGGCGGATTTCGTTGCCTCATTTTGGTCCCACTTAAATGTCTGCGCTGCTCTCTGGTGTTCCGAAACAGACGTTAGAGGCAACATAAGCATCACTGCATGTCGCGCTAGTTAACACTAACGTTACGCATGGCAGCAGGTAATGTTGATGTAATCCTACCGCTTGATTAAACACAGTTAAAATGCTGACAGCTATACGTTGTAAAAGTGCGTCTGTATTTCACTCGATTCCAACATCTGCAGCCAAAGCTACAAGCTAAAAGACACAAAGTAGCACTTGGTCTCTGAGGTTGTCGGAAAAACAACACAGGTGGGACTAAATGGTGCGTTTACTTGAAACTGGTAAGTCTTGTGGTGCATTCAAAGTTATTTTATTTATTAATTTACTCTAGTTGATCCAGACTACCGTTTGTGGTCCAAGTGGCATTGTCCAATGTTGTGTGAGCGGGCTTGGCTGGTTGCATGCATACAGGTAACTCTGCAGTGTTTTCCACAGGTTGAGAATTTACTTGGTGCGCCCAAGTAGAACCTATGTATGGAAAGCACTGTTCTGTGCAAAGAGAAAAAGAGGCGAAATGCATATTCCGAAATGCAAGCTCTGCGACAATTTAGCTTTTTATCCGATTTTCTTTTTCAATTTGTCTGCATACATACAGTATTCAGATAAACAATCTGGTCGTAGACGTCATCTCTCAACTTCAACTCAATTCTTGTGACTCAAGTTGCTGATTGGACTGTAGAAAATGACGGAAGAGAAAGTCTTAGCCTGGATATATGCTGGATAAACTGGGACCCCGAAATATTGGCCCTTGCCAACTTGTTATCACACTGATACCAGATGGGTTCTGAAATTTGGTAGCTGTCAAATGTAAATTATTTACAACTGGCGAATAGAGTGGTAAGAATTCCCCGTTTAACTTTTGAGCATGTCCCTGTTTATAGTTAAAGCTTTCAAACATTTTCTCCCTTCCTTTGTGCTTTTCTTCCCACCATCCAGATCTTCTACATGAATCCTCGATATATACTTTTCATTCACCTGGTTGTCAACGACATGGTCCAAATGACATTAACCGTCATCCTGTTTGTCATCAGCTACATCATACGCCAAATAAATGTCCCCATCTGTTGTATCCTCATCCTGTTGGCTCTTTCCACCACTGAAAACACCCCTCTGAACCTGGCTTGCATGGCGGTGGAGTGCTACATCGCCATCTGCGTCCCCCTTCGCCACATGCAGATCTGTACTGTCAACAGAATTTTAATGGTAATTGCTTCAATTTGGGCGACAAGCATGTTTTCTGCTCTGGCTGATCTGTTCATCACTTTGGCCACAGAGCCACGGGACTTTTTCTATTCCCAAATCTTCTGTCAAACACAAACTGTCTTCCCAAATCCAGTTATCATCAAGAAGAGAGAAATCACATATGCATTGTTTCTAGTTTTAGTTTGGATCACTATCTTTTACACTTACTTCAACATCCTTTTCACTGCACAAACAGCTAGCAAAGATGCTAAAAAGGCCAGAAACACAATCATTCTCCATGGGTTTCAGTTGCTACTGTGTATGACAACATATGTAGCCCCCCAGCTATCAACTGTTCTGCTGCAATGGTTCCCTAAGAATTACACAGACTCCCTGTTTTCTGTTCATTTTATTGTCCAGGTCCTGCCACGAGCCATTAGTCCAATCATCTATGGCATACGAGACACAACTTTCAGGAAGTACCTGACGAGATATCTGTTGTGTAAAATAAGCCCACAGAAGGTATCAGGTCATGTAATATAATACGGATGGCCTCTTAAAAACATTCAAAAGCTTTAAATGAAGTCAGATCCTGATACAGTAGGTGGCACTGAATACTTGTTCATGTTCCCAACCTTTACTTTTTTACTTATTCTTATTATGTATAAAAAAGATTCTGGTTTGAATATTAATTTTACCAGTTTGGAATGTGTTTTTCACTTCTTTTTTAAAATAATTATTTAAACATTTTTCAATACAACCTTTTATATTTTCCTCTGACTTCTAGAAAACTGTTTTAAATATCTTCAAAGAAATAATAAATTAAAGGTTTCTTTAGAAAAACATGTTCATATACCTCAAAGCAACTGAGATTGTATTGGCATTTGGCATTTTAAAAACACACACCCTCTACTCATGTATGAATGTACACCTGAACATGCATATGCACACCTGGGAATTTGAGGACATTCGCCACCAAGCCATATATAATGTTTGAGATTTCCTGGAGTCATATTGTTGGCGTCCTGGTCTACATGCATTAACTAAGGTAAGTACCACCTGCTGTGAACTGATGACAGATTTTGACCTGTGTTCTGACTGGAATAATATTTTATCACTGGCATACACAATACAAAGAGGCAGTCTTCTGGTGTATTTTTCACTTGTTTTGATTATTAATATGATTGTTCAATGTTTTTTTCCTGTTGACCTTTAAAATCTATAGTTCCTTGATTTCCAGAGCACAGTTTTAAATCAGTTCAATGTAAAAAATGTATTCCAACCTGAAACATGGACCGTTTAAAACACATGGCTCTTCAGCTAATCTTACAGACAATTTACAAATTTACAAAGGAAGTAATGTTTTGACGATGCCCTTTAAAGAACTATATCTTGTTTTGCAATTTGTACTCACCTTTAGCATATGGTTTATGAAAGTTTGGAAAGTGCACAGACTGTGAAATTACATTGAAATACACCTGTTGATATTTTCATTATATTTTAATTGTATGATTGTAAATGCATTTAATTCAATTAGATTTGTAGTTTTGAAGTTGATGAAAGAGTGAAGACTTCTTTCTTGTGTCTTTGTTAAGGCTTTATGCAGGAATATCCATTAAAACGTTGAATTCACAACGCCAGTTCTAAATGTCCTACAGTGTCTAATTCTTTCAAACATGGGAAAATAAATTGTAAAAACTATATTATCTACCTTAAGCTGTAATGAAGCTCTTAATGTTAGTGCGAATACAACATGAAAGCCTATTGGATTTACAACCCTTCCTGTCTGTCTGTCTTTACTGTTGATAGAAATATGTGTTGATAAAGGTGGCTTAAAACACCAATCCATCAGTTAGTTCTGATACTCTTTATTATTGTACAAATGACTGAGAAATATGAGTGGGCTGCCTTCATGTTAACATGTTCACTGTATGTCGCTCAAATACTGTAACTCCATTTTCAAATGTTATTCACATAGATCTATTTCATGTTTTTGATTTAGTATGAGAGCATCGGCACAAGACTGGATTTATCGGGTAGCATCCATAATTACAAATCTGGTAATTTAGTTAACGTAGTTATCAACAATAACAGTCTGCGGTTAGGAAAGACTAGGATTACCACCATTTGTTATAAATCAACCTGTGACTAGGGATACATGATACCAGAGTCAGTTAATCTCATTCAGTGGTACGGCAGGGATACAGTAGTACAGAATCTCCATGGTTACCACGCATCTATCGCCTGGCGACTAATCGCGGAGCATTGTCCTTCACATGAGGAGCGTAGTAGACCCCGTGGATCCATGCGACTATGCAGGCAGAGTGTCACTCCCCGTGTGACAAGCCCTTATGGCTGGCTCTAACAATTCCAATATGTTCATTGTTTTTATTTCAAGTGTTTATTCAAAGCTGAGTGCTTTAATATCAATATATTTACCTAAAAAGTATCTTACCTTACAAAGAGCCTATAATTCACAACTGATTCAAATTGTATTGATGATTAAATAGAATGCATTTTGATGATCTCTCATTTTCTTTTACACAAATGCACCATTCTGAATTCATTCTGAACTTAGTGAACCAACATAAAATGTCAGGTATGTTTTACTGCTCTAACTTCTATTGGTCAAATTGTCTCTTATGCTCAGAAAGTCACACAAATATGTAATAATTGCTGTAAATGCTTACTTATAACTGAATAGTATATATCTTTTCTTTTCAATTTATAGAGATGAACGTGTCATCTGCCAATGTGACGGTGGTTTTACAGTATCGAGACTCCTTCACTAAAGCTGTGATCAAGAATGTGATTGTTGTGGTTCTCGGGATCTCCATCAACTACATCAATGCAGGCCTCATTCACACCTTCTGCAAACACCAGGTCTGATATTCATTTGACATGCAGGCACAAACAATCGGAAAAGTAAATTTGTTAAGTCTGGCTGGAGTTCAGTAGCCTGCTATTTCCTTTAACTTCAGCAATTCAGCTTTACATTGTGTTAATGCTAGCAGATTTCTTCTTGTGTGGGAAAATGTTGCCTTGTTCTGTCCTAAACAATCAGGGGCAGTGCAGTTTCCATTGTGCCATTTTCAATTAACATGCAAGCTGCTGTAGCGAGTGCTATGACTTAACTTTTAATTTAATGTTTTTCACGACTACAGAAGACATTTATTATTTCAGTGAGTCAACTAACCTGTACATCTGCATCAATCTCATAATGTACTAAGCTAAATACTAAAGGGGGAAAAAGGACAATTTGAAACCCTTCTGAAGCGAGTCATCCAGTGGAGATTTACCGGCAGGTAAACGGGGACCTCTGGGTAATTCCTTTGTGCTTTTCTTCCCACCCTCCAGATCTTCTACATGAATCCTCGATATATACTTTTCATTCACCTGGTTGTCAATGACATGATCGAAGTGACAGTGACTGTGACCCTGTTCGTCATTAGCTACACCATCTACCAAATTAATGTCTCCATCTGTTGCATCTTCATCCTGTTTGCCGTTTCCACCACTGAAAACACCCCTCTGAACCTGGCATGCATGGCGGTGGAGTGCTACATCGCCATCTGCGTCCCCCTACGCCACGTGCAAATCTGTACCATCAAGAGAACTTTAATGCTGATTGGTTTAATCTGGGCGACAAGCATGTTTTCTGCTTTTACTGATTTGTTCATCACTTTGGCCACAGAACCACGGGACTACTTTTATTCCAGACTCTTTTGTCTCACAAAAACTGTCTTCCCAAATCCAGTTATCATAAAGAAGAGAGATATCACATATTCAGTGTATCTAGTTCTAGTTTGGATTACTATCTTTTACACTTACTTCAGAATCCTGTTAACTGCTAAAACAGCTAGCAAAGATGCTAAAAAGGCCAGAAACACAATCCTCCTCCATGGGTTTCAGGTGCTGCTGTGTATGGCAACATATGCAGATCCCCCGTTAAAAGAGGCTCTGCTACAATGGTTCCCTAAGAACTACACAGACTCCCTTTTTAGTTGTTATATTATTATACAGATCCTGCCAAGATCCATTAGTCCAATCATCTATGGAATGCGAGACAAGACTTTCAGGAAGTACTTGAAAAGATATCTGTTATGTAAAATCAGCACATATTAAGCAACTATTCATAGACTATAACAAGGTCTTAAAAAAAGTTAAAATGTTTGTCATCTACAAGTTTAAACAAGCAAACTCTTCAGCCTCTACAACTTCCTGTGCTTTTCTTGCATTTCCACTTGAGTTCATTCGGCCAAGTAACATGCAGACACTGTAAAGTTCACACAGCTGTTAGAAACTTGTGTGAATCAAAACTTATACATGGCTCATTACATGTGGAAGCTGTACAGTAAGTCAAGTGATTTAGAGTTTCTGAGAGACTGCTGTACAATATGCAAAATATGGTAACTATAAGTTTAGAAAAATAGAATAAATCAGATTGGTAGGGGTGTAACGATACATGGATCTGGATTGATGTATAACGGTCCTAAATCATCGACAAAAAGTATAAATATTGATACAGAATGCTAGCCTAGAAATCTAGACGCACCCTAGCGGCAGCAAATTTAATTTGCAGCTAGGGTCAGTCTAGGCACTCTCCGTTGGCTTGCGAGCGGGAAAAACAAAATTGTTGTCTGGCAAATCACATTGTGTATAGAGTCGGTGGGCGGGCTTATGGCTGCTACTGCTGGCGAACAGCGGTCTTCTGGAAGACTTGGAGTTAAGCTTTTCTTTGAAAAAAGAACAAAGAATAGCACTGAAGTAATTCTAAAAAAAGGAAGATGTGTTCGGAGTTTTGCCGACCGGATACGGCAAAAGTTTAATCTATCAACTAGCTCCGCCACTCACTTCGTTGCTCTGCCTGGTTGTAGCGCTATCCTATTGCATGCAGAGGGAGTTTGAAAGACAACCGTTTATCCCACCCCTCGGATTGAGCCCTGTCAATGCTGAGTTCCCAGACCCAACATTTGGATGTGGGTCTGGCTTGTCAGGCTAACAGAATGTGCCTTTATTTTGAAATTCCCACTTCATATTTATTCCTTCTATGAAAAAGAATAGTTTGTTTTTCATTTAAATGTCTGGAAGAGCTTAGTATAAAGTTCTCTTTAGTTATTTTACTTGGTTGATATAACACTAACTGGTTGTGCTGAATGGTGATTTGATAAGCCTGTTTTCATGAACCATACGTTCAAAAAGCTACAAAAGTTAAGAATAATTCGTAAGCATTCCACGTTTTTTTGTTGTTGCTGTATGCACTCCAATGACTGCTGCTGTATAAGAACACAGACAGCCACGTATAGGGAGGAGCTCGGGGCAGATGTTTGGGTCATAAAACACAGGACTTTCAAGCCATTGGACACAGACTCCCTGTTTTCTGTTCATCTTATTGTACAGGTCCTGCCACGAGCCATTAGTCCAATCATCTACGGTGTACGAGACACAACTTTCAGGAAGTACCTGAAAAGATATCTGTTGTGTAAAATGAGCCCACAGTATGTATTAGGTCATGTAATATAATACGGATGGCCTCTTAAAAACATTCAAAAGCTTTGAATGAAGTCAGATCCTAAAACTTGCCCAATTATTTTGTTGACTTTACTTTGTTCACGTTAAAAATCACTATGTTTGGTCATAATTTAGTTATTGAGATTTAATTTGTTTATTTTGTTGGTTGGTTTATGAAAGTATAGACAAAACAGTTGTTAAACTAATGGTGTGTTAAAATTAGGGCTGGGTATTAAACCTCAATACTTGTTGGGTAACGAGTATCATATTTACTGATACAGTAGGTGGCACTGAATACTTGTTCATGTTCCAAACCTTTATTTGTAATTTACTTTTTTACTCATTCTTATTACGTATAAAAAAAGATTAATTTTGAATCCTGATCCTGATTTTACTTAGGTAGGCCAGGTTGGAATGTGTTTTTCACATCTTTTAAATAATTGTTTAAACACTTTTCAATAGAACCTTTTATATTTTTCTCTGACTTCTAGAAAACTGTTTTAAATCTCTTCAATGAAATAAGAAATTAAAGATTTCTTTAGAACAGCTGAACATGCATATGCATGGCTGGGAATTTGAGGACATTCGCCACCAAGCCATATATAATGTTTGAGATGTCCTGGAGTCATATTGTTGGCGTCCTGGTCTACATGCATTAACTAAGGTAAGTACCACCTGCTGTGAACTGATGACAGATTTTGACCTGTGTTCTGACTGGAATAATATTTTATCACTGGCATACACAATACAAAGCTACAGTCTTGTGGTGTATTTTTCACTTGTTTTGATTATTAATATGATTGTTCAATGTTTTTTTTTCTGTTGACCTTTAAAATCTATAGTTCCTTGATTTCCAGAGCACAGTTTTAAATCAGTTCAATGTAAAAAATGTATTCCAACCTGAAACATTGACCGTTTAAAACACATGGCTCTTCAGCTAATCTTACAGACAATTTACAAATTTACAAAGGAAGTAATGTTTTGACGATGCCCTTTAAAGAACTATATCTTGTTTTGCACTTTGTACTCACCTTTAGCATATGGTTTATGAAAGTTTGGAAAGTGCACAGACTGTGAAATTACATTGAAATACACCTGTTGATATTTTCATTATATTTTAATTGTATGATTGTAAATGCATTTAATTCAATTAGATTTGTAGTTTTGAAGTTGATGAAAGAGTGAAGACTTCTTTCTTGTGTCTTTGTTAAGGCTTTATGCAGGAATATCCATTAAAACGTTGAATTCACAACGCCAGTTCTAAATGTCCTACAGTATCTAATTTTTTCAAACATGGGAAAATAAATTCTAAAAACTATATTATCTACCTTAAGCTGTAATGAAGCTCTTAATGTTAGTGCTAATACAACATGAAAGCCTATTGGATTTACAACCCTTCCTGTCTGTTTGTCTTTACTGTTGATAGAAATATATGTTGATAAAGGTGGCTTAAAACACCAATCCATCAGTTAGTTCTGATACTCTTTATTATTGTACAAATGACTGAGAAATATGAGTGGGCTGCCTGCATGTTAACATGTTTACTGTATTTCGCTCATATACTGTAACTCCACTTTCAAATGTTATTCACATACAACTATTTCATGTTTTTGATTTAGTATGAGAGCATCGGCACAAGACTGGATTTATCGGGTCGCATCTATAATCCAGTCACATCTATAATTACGACTATGGTAATTTAGTTAACTGTAGTTATCAACAATAACAGTCTGTGGTTAGGAAAGACTAGGATTACCACCATTTGTTATAAATCGACCTGTGACTAGGGATACATGATACCAGAGTCAGTTAATCTCATTCAGTGGTACGGCAGGGATACAGTAGTACAGAATGTCCCTGGTTACCACGCATCGATCGCCTGGCGACTAATCGCGGAGCATTGTCCTTCACATGAGGAGCGTAGTAGACCCCGTGGATCCATGCGACTATGCAGACAGAGTGTCACTCCCCGTGTGACAAGCCCTTATGGCTGGCTCTAACAATTCCAATATGTTCATTGTTTTTATTTCAAGTGTTTATTCAAAGCTGTGTGCTTTAATATTAATATATTTACCTAAAAAGTATCTTACCTTACAAAGAGCCTATACTTCACAACTGATTCAAATTGTATTGATGATTAAATAGAATGCATTTTGATGATCTCTCATTTTCTTTTACACAAATGCACCATTCTGAATTCATTCTGAACTTAGTGAACCAACATACAATGTCAGGTATGTTTTACTGCTATAACTTCTATTGGTCAAATTGTCTCTTATGCTCAGAAAGTCACACAAATATGTAATAATTGCTGTAAATGCTTACTTATAACTGAAGAGTATGTATTATTTCTTTTCAATTTATAGAGATGAACGTGTCATCTGCCAATGTGACGGTGGTTTTACAGTATCGAGACTCCTTCACTAAAGCTATGATCAAGAATGTGATTGTTGTGGTTCTCGGGTTCTCCATCAACTACATCAATGCAGGCCTCATTCACACCTTCTGCAAACACCAGGTCTGATATTCATTTGACATGCAGGCATTAACAATCTGAAAACTAAATTCGTTAAGTCTGGCTGGAGTTCAGTACCCTGCTATTTCCTTTAACTTCAGCAATTCAGCTTTACATTGTGTTAATGTTAGCAGATTTCTTCTTGTGTGGGGAAATGTTGCCTTGTTCTGTCTTACACAATCAGGAGCAGTGGAGTTTCCATTGTGCCATTTTCAGTTAACATGCAAGCTAAAAACACAGGTTAAAAACTAGGGGCGACCGCGCATTTTCAGCTGCTGCGCCTAATCTGTGGAATGAGTTACCTCCACAGGTCAAATTGGCCCTGACCCTTGATTCTTTTAAACCCCATCTTAAAACTCACTTGTATTCCCTGGCTTTTAACCCAGCATGAGAATTGTGTGGTTTTAGGTGTTTTATGTGTTTTTTATGTTTTATTGCTTGTGCAGAACATTTTAAATGTGCTATATAAATAAAATGGATTGGATTGAAGCTGTTGTAGCGAGTGCTATGACTTAATTTAATGTTTTTCATGACTATAGAAGATTATTTCAGTGAGTCAACTAACCTGTACATCTGCATCAATCTCATCATGCACTAAGCTAAATACTAAAGGGGGAAAGTGGACAATTTTAAACCCTTCTGAAGCGAGTCATCCAGTGGAGATTTACCGGCAGGTAAACGGGGACCTCCCGATAATGGTGCCATTTATCTTCATGTACAGCAGAATATAAAATCCTTAAGTTACCAGCTAACCCTTGTGGTAGCTAGCTAGCTTGTCTCTGTCCTGGTTGACAGGTCCTAAAGCATCCCCTGCTTTAGTCTGATTTAGAATAAATTGGATCATAATTTACTAAATGAACATCATGCTATATTGAAGAAGACTTGAAACCAGAAAAATATTTACTGAGGTAATAAATCAAATGAGAAGTAGGGTAATTTTCTCATAGACTTCTGTAGAAACTGACTTCTTTTTGGAGCTAGCAGAGTCGCCCCCTGCTGTAAATTAGATAGAATGCAGCTTTAAGGAGATTCATCAATGGCTTCACTTTAAGCCCTGTACGTTCACAATAGCATTGATTAATCAGGTTTGGTTTGGCAAGAAACCATCTGTGTGGAGAGCAAAAAAGGCAGAATTAATTTTTTTGAAATGAAATTGATTATGATTAGCTATAGTCTAATGACGATTTAGCTTTTACTTCGATTGTTCTAATTTATCTGCATTCATATGCAGAGAATCAATCAGGTCTTAGACCTCTCAACTAGCCGTCGCCTCTCAACTCCAACTACATTTTTGTCTCTCAACTTGGTAATTTGACTGTAAACAATGATCGGCACACGGAAAAGAAAATCTTGAATAAATGTAAATAATTTACATCTGGTGGTTGAAAACTTTTGAGTATGTCTCCGTTTCAAACAAAGCTTTCAAACCGTTTCTCTTCCTTTGTGCTTTTCTTCCCACCCTCCAGATCTTCTACATGAATCCTCGATATATACTTTTCATTCACCTGGTTGTCAACGACATGATCGAAGTGACAGTGACTGTGACCCTGTTCGTCATCAGCTACACCATCTACCAAATTAATGTCTCCCTCTGTTGCATCTTCATCCTGTTTGGCATTTCCACCACTCAAAACACCCCTCTGAACCTGGCATGCATGGCGGTGGAGTGCTACATCGCCATCTGCGTCCCCCTTCGCCACATGCAGATCTGTACTGTCAAGAGAACTTTAATGCTGATTGGTTTAATCTGGGCGACAACCATGTTTTCTGCTTTTGCTGATTTGTTCATCACTTTGGCCACAGAGCCACGGGACTACTTTTATTCCAGACTCTTTTGTCTTCCAAAAACTGTCTTCCCAAATCCAGTTATCATAAAGAAGAGAGATATCACATATTCAGTGTATCTAGTTCTAGTTTGGATTACTATATTTTACACTTACTTCAGAATCCTGTTAACTGCTAAAACAGCTAGCAAAGATGCTAAAAAGGCCAGAAACACAATCCTCCTCCATGGGTTTCAGGTGCTGCTGTGTATGGCAACATATGTAGAACCCCCGTTAAAAGAGGCTCTGCTACAATGGTTCCCTAAGAACTACACAGACTCCCTTTTTAGTTGTTATATTATTATACAGATCCTACCAAGATCCATTAGTCCAATCATCTATGGAATGCGAGACAAGTCTTTCAGGAAGTACTTGAAGAGATATCTGTTATGTAATTCATAGACTATAACAAGGTCTTAAAAAAAAGGTAAAAATGTTTGTCATCTACAAGTTTAAACAAGCAAACTCTTCAGCCTCTACAACTTCCTGTGCTTTTCTTGCATTTCCACTTGAGTTCATTCGGCCAAGTAACATGCAGACACTGTAAAGTTCACACAGCTGTTAGAAACTTGTGTGAATCAAAACTTATACAGTGGCTTGCATACGTTTACACATCCATGCTAAAGTTGACTAAAAAGAAGAATTAAAAAACATCTTTTGGAAATTGATCTTAATCCCTTAATTAAAAAAAAATTGGAAAAATCCAACATTTAAGTGATTGAATTGTGAATGAATAATGTATCGTAAATAAATAAATGT
The DNA here is from genome assembly GCA_023631565.1 of Gymnocephalus cernua. Lineage (NCBI taxonomy): Eukaryota > Metazoa > Chordata > Actinopteri > Perciformes > Percidae > Gymnocephalus > Gymnocephalus cernua. Next base: position 40,582,657 of record CM042428.1, on the reverse strand, counting down.
TCTTCCTTAAAATACAGGGGGCATAAGTCAGTACACCCCTATGTTAAATTCCCATAGAGGCAGGCAGGTTTTTATTTTTAAAGGCCAGTTATTTCATGGATCCAGGATACTATGCATCCTGATAAAGTTCCCTTGGCCTTTGGAATTAAAATAGCCCCACATCATCACATACCCTTCACCATACCTACAGACTGGCATGGTTTTATTTCAGTTAGCCTAATAGCTGGTTTGATTTGTATTGAGAGATGATTTTATGCAAAGTATCCCATGCCAATCTCGTGGTGCTCTGTACCCGGCCAAAGTCACCTATTTTCGGTTTAACTGAACCACTGCTGATACGACGGCGCACCACGCGGAGCACCATAGCCGGCTTCGCAGAGGTCTGTAGCGTCTAAACACATCTACTTACTGCCACTGATACAACCAAACTGAGAAAGAGGTCTGTAGCGGCTTAAACAACTAGCAACTGCAGCTCAGCGTCATGCAGATTGTAGCCAGCCATTTCTAGCCAACGTCACATGATCAGCCAGCAGTCTCCTAGTTTCGTACGATAGCTTACGACAGCTTCCTTTGTTGGTATGTCTCACGGACTGCTACAAGAAATCATTCCTACCACAGGCAATTCAACTTTTTAACACTTCATCACTGAGTGTTAGATATGACTCATAGACATCAGAACTGCACTAAGTGCACCATGCACAATAGGTTTATCTACAGCTTTATTAATACTAGTTAAACAGTTGTACATTTCTATTCCCAACTTGTATATATTTTACATTATTTGTTCTTATATTCTATCCTATTATTATTTCATGTCTATTGTATCCCATTATTTCATGTATATTCTGAATGTGTGCTGTGTGTCTGATATTTTGCTGCTGCAACACTGGAATTTCCCATTTTTTTGGGATTAATAAAAATGTATCTATTTTACATACATTTGATCATCATCATACATTACATTTGACATGTTCATGAGAATGGGTTGATATATCTCATACCGATCGCAGGTCCATGAATTATATCAAATCAAAATCATATTGTGGCAGACTTTGTGATATCTGCAAATATTGTATTGTTGTCCAAATAATCTGTTTGTTTTAAAGGGATACTTCACCGATTTAGCATTCAGCTTTGTATCAGTAGAAACCCGGTAGTATCTCTGAATGACCGTGCGTCCCTCCCTCATGTCCCCCTGAGACGGGAGATCTCTGCATTGGGGGGTCTGGAAAAAATCTTCCGATGACGTAAAATGACGATTTTTGCGTCATCGGAAGATTTTTGGCCAGAGGCAAAAGACTACAGCCAGTATTAGGAGCTACTTCCGCATGTTTTCAACCCGCCCATCACCCGAAGCGAGCCGATCTCAGCCGGAAAAAAACGAAATGTCAGCCATCTTGGATCCTCGCTAAACAGGGCTCTCTCTTCTCAGCAGCAAACTTTTACAACAATTATGTGCATTCAAACTACCGCACATGTACCACCGGGATACATCGGTACAGATCGGAGAATATGCAGGAAGCGTTATTACAGATGGAATAATCGGCCCACTACGAGAGCTTCGCCTGCATGGAGACCAGCACGGAGACCAGCGGTCTCGCTCGATGCCCCGAGCCGGGTAGGGGATATCCTCATCGGCTAGGTGGGAAGCTAACGCTAGCCGGCCACCTGTCCAATCCATGGTGCAAAAATGTGGTGATTTGTATCCAACTAACTGCTAACCGCTGGAGTTTGTGACTGTTACATGCCGACCATTCGACATTCCACGCTAATTCACGGCTGTGTTTATACTCGGTGGTTACAACCCACCAAGTGCTAATGCTAGTATGCTTAGCTGAACGTTACGGAGAAATGTGTGTAGGGATGGGGCCGATCCGATCCAGTATCGGTATCGGGACCGATACCAGCGAAATTCAGGTATCGGATTTTCCCGATCCAACCTGCGGAGATTTCCGATACCACGAGCCATGTCTGCACTTTAACGTTGTCTGCTGAAATGGCTCCAAAAGTGATTCCTGCCGGCTGGTCTGCTGGTTGGCTGCAAACTGTGGAGTACATTTCCTGAACGGAGGCGCGGCTCAATGAGACACAGAGTTATGAGACACGCCCCCGCTCAGGAAGTCCATTCCGCAGTTTGCAGCCAGCTAGCAGGATTGTAGCATGAGCAGCATTGTGGCTAGCTCAATGCTGTCCTGTGTGTCCGCTGTTTGGAAATACTTCACAGTGGAAACACCGCAGAGCATGACAGCAACATGCAAAAACAAAACAGGACTTTCACAATCGTCTGTCCCATTGTTGTCGCTGGCTTGTGGCGTTTCATTTCCCCATTGTTGCGTCCCCCAGAGACCGTGGATCGTGTCCCGACGGCCGCTGTTTCAGAGCACCCGCTGCGCAGCCGTGAAAACAGAGGTGTGTGTGTATGTGTGTGTGTGTGTGTAACTAAGTGTGTGTGTAAAATGTCAATGACAAAATTCTGGTGGCAGGTAATAATTCAAAATACAAATATATAATGGAATATTATTATATTCAGTAGTCCAGTAAGGGGTCTTTCACATCTGGGACATGGGCCGGATACGACAACACACAGCATGAACAGGCACGTTTTGCTCCCACTGTGAAAAATTGAGGTTTGACTTCCAGAGGCTACTGCTTTTACTGCTAAATTCAACAATAATACAATCATATTATGGATACAAAACGTTATGAAGTGTAATGTTTTCTATGTTATATTGATCAGAAATTATCAGTGATATTGAATATAGCCTAGAGTGTAATGGACCACCACAGGTCATGCATACATGTGCAGCGCGGATTAATTGCAGAGTTTAACTTTCATAGTGTAAAACTAAACAGTACGTGAATGGAGCGCAGCAGAAAGACGGAGCAGAGCGACACTGCTTGTTCAGGTTGTCATGTGTTCTCCTGTAGGCCTACACTTCACATCAGGTGTTAAAACCAACTGGACCAAAACACTGAACTGGACTAGCCTACTATTTAACGTGACAACGAGACGTTATTAACCGGTAATGAACTGTGTCAATGTAATACTGACGCCGTCAGACGGCCGCGGGGACAGACAACAGGAGCTCCAGCGAAGCTGAGCCCGTCAGCCTGTTAGCTTAAGCTTTGTCTGAAGCAGCCAGCCAGGTTCCGTCACACACCGACACATTCCGCACATCCTCCGCTCAGTTTAACCGCTATCCCCCCGTTACCGGTCAGAGAGGCGTGTTTACTTTGTGTCTCGGTCCTCCGGTCAGTTTTTAATTAGCCTACATTAGTAACAGTTACTGTAAGTAAAGATTTACTTACAGGAACTGACATTAATGCATTTGTTGCATTTCTTCATATTTTAGATTGATGCTCTGATCTTCTGCCTGAGGTGAGTTATTCTGTCTCTGATGCTGTTATCACTGAGTGATTGACTTTCTACAAAATCCAGCTGTTTCTACTTTGTTTGATTATGATTTGGTTGATTTAAATAATTGGTAACAATCCAATCCACTTCATTTATTTTATTACAATAGCATATGTTAGACTATTTTCAAAGCTTTTGCTTTATAAATAATTATGTTTTGTATTTCCAAAATCCGGATATTGTAATGGTAATCTTATCTCTTAATCTGTTTAGGTTTTGACTTCAGTAGAGCTGCAAAGATTAAATCGATTAGTTGTCAAATGTGAAATTAATCGGCAACTATTTAGACAATGAATTAATCGGTTTGAGTCATTTTTAATGAAAAAAGTAAAGATTATCTGGTTACAGCTTGTTAAATGTGAAAATGTTATAGTTTCTTCTCTCATCTGTGACAGTAAACTGAATATCTTTGGGTTTGTGGATAAAACAAGACATTTAAAGATGTCATCTCAGGCTTTTGGGAAACACTGATCCACATTTTTCACCATTTTCCAAACAACCAATCGGTTAATCAAGAAAATATTTAACACATTAAGCGATGATGAAACTAATCTGTTGCAGCCCTGAACTTCAGCAACTGTTTCTTAGGTGTTGAATCATCTTATTTTCTGCTGAGAGATGAACGTGTCATCTGCCGGCGGTTTTACAGTATCGAGACTCCTTCTCTAAAGCTGTGATCAAGAATGAGATTGTTGTGGTTCTCGGGATCTTCATCAACTACATCAATACAAGCCTCATTCACACCTTCTGCAAACACCAGGTCTGATACATCTTTCATGCCGTGCTACCAGTAAAACATAATTTACTTTAGATATTTGGTAGAAATTAATATTTACATCATCAGCTCTACAGACGTTACTCTTTTGAAACAGTCAGTCACAGAACAGAGTAAAACTACACTTTAACCAAATACATCCAACACAGACAGCAGCACTTATTTGATCTAAAATGTCCACTCCTTGATGTCTGAGTGGTGACAATGCATGTCTACTAGGACTGGGACGGTATGGATTTTTTCTTACCGCAGTTGAAAAGCAAGAAATTCCCGCGGTATCGTGGAATACCACAACCCCCTTATGAGAGTAGCGTAAAGGCCTTTTTATAGTTCTGCGTATAGTTCTGAATCAACGGCGTACCCCCACAGACCCCTCTGCGTCTACACCAGACCCTACACCATAGCCTGACGTGCACCTCTGGAAAAATGTAACTACACGTCGCAGCGACGCACATCGCTCGGCTGTGGCTTGGTAGCGTTGCATTTCCCCCGATTCATTTCCTGGTTCTCTCGCATATACAGTATGCCTAATAGTCAACATGAATGGAATGTTATTATGTATCATGGAACATTGCGCTCCCCAACTCGCAAAAGGTTGGATTTGCTCCATCTTTTGATAAGTTTTCTTTAGAAAACCTTGAATCCATGTAAGACACAATGTCATCAGAATCAATCAATCCATGTCATCAGACACAATACATGCGGTATTACGTGATGTGCTAACCGTCCCAGCCCTAATGTCTACATATAGACAAGTATGTATAGATTTGTCAACTTTTGATACAACAGTGGCAGAAAGTAAAAGTTCACCATTTATACTTGGCATTATACTTGCTGTTGTTTTTTGTAAATGTCAGTAACACAATTAACTACATATCAAAATAAAAACAAATAAATTTGTGTATTGATAAATACACAATAAAAGTGACATTTATTCAAATTGAATTGACTCTTTATGGCCTACATGTGTCCAAATCTAATAGTGTTTTTCATTTAGCATTGTAAAGCTTTGTATAATATGTGACAAGCTTCTTTCCAGCTGGTGATTTGTGTCTGGCAAAGAACTCGATCTTCTGATCAATAATAGTCTATTATTTTGTTCTCTTTAACTGTAATGTAACCAACAGTTGTCTGGTGAAACAGGTTTGGACAGTCGACTCATGAACCTCTCAAATACTGGGAGCAATTTCACAACAGCTGTGTATCGGGACACTTTAAACACAGCTATAATCAAGAATGTGATAACTGTGGTTCTCTGCATCTCCATCAACTATGTCAACAGTACCCTGGTGTACACATTCACAAAACATCAGGTCTGAGTCTCGTCTATTTCTACAAATCCATTCAGCATGTATGCATGTGTGTACCAAGTAGAAATTCATTTCATCACTTCATAGGATTAAACAGTATGTTTTGATATATTCTAATATAATCAGTGCCTGATATGGACTGGTACTCACTTAAGATTTTTGTTGAAAAGTATGATGTTATATTAGTGCCTCATTCCTGAGCGAGCAGATGTATATTTTGAGCACAGAGAAATATGTCTAGCAAGCACATACATTACATTTTGAAAATGAATTATACACAAACAAAAAATATATTCTGTGCTCAATAATTTTATTTGCACGTTTGCTATGGTCCATAATAACATGCAATAATGACCTCTCTCACGCAGTTTATATGTCCTCATATATTGGTTGGTGCGCTGGCAGACCGCTGCTGCACACCTGTCATGTCTCTCTGAACCTCTCCACTCTGTGCACGCTCAACTCTGCCCTCACACACTCACACACTCACTTTCTCTTCAAAATGTAATACATGTGCTTGCAAAATATATTTCTCTGTCACAGTTGCTGGTGAGCAAAAAAAATATCCATTTGTAATGAAATGCATTCAAAAATGAATTTGAAGTGATACACTTAGATATCAGGGCTTGACAGTAACGGTTGCCCTTGGCAACCAGATTAAGTCAACTGGCAACCGTTTCATGACCTCTGGTTGCCCCCTTTTGGCAACCACCTCTTCAATGTTTGTGTTTTTTAAATATATAAAAACAAATCAAAACCTACAAAACTGGAAATTCTTACTTCAAAAGAATAAAGTTTAAACACTACGTTAATGCGCAACACAACATTTCAGCTGTTGTGCGACCATTTTCCACACAAGCGTTTGCCATAAAAAGATATAGGCAACACAATTTTCTGTTCACGTTAACGGCTCATGTTAAAATCTTGTGCTAATGTAGCACCAGTGCCAGGTATCTACCAGACGGAATAGCAACGAGGATTTCGGTTTCTCATTGTGGTGCCGCCTAAATGTCTGCGCTGCTCTCTGATGCTCCGAAACAGATGTTAGAAGCAACAGAAGCATCGCTGTATGTCACGCTAGTAAACATTAATAACATGTTACACTTGGCAGCAGGTAACGCTAGCCTACCATTAGCTACAGTAGTAACTGGATACCACGGTTAAAATGCTGACAGTTAAACGGTGTAAAAGTGTGACTATTTCACTGTAGAGGATTCCAACAGTGGGACGTACAACCATGATGGCGCTAAGGCTATGAGCTAAAAGACACAAAGTAGGAACAACATCTTTGCTAGCACGCACTTGGTCACTGCAGTTGTCGGAAAAACAACACAGACGGGACTAAAGGTGTTTACTTAAAACTGGTAAACCTCGTGGTGCATTCAACGTTATTGTAAAATACCATTTTCTCACCTGTTTTTGTCGTTTAACAGCAATTTATTGGTGAAAGAAGTAATTATGTTAAAAGTTGTCATTATATTTTTAATAATCGTTTAAATTTCCCTTTTTTTGTGCTGATCTGAAAATTGACACAATCATGAATTGCTCCAAATATAGGCAGTTTAAAACAGGCAACCGTATTGTCAATTTCGGCAACCAAAAACTGATGCCTGCTTGCGAAGCGTGGCAACCACTTTAAAAAGTTAGCGTTGAGGGCTGGATATGGTTATGAATAAAAATATATATGTAAGACACATGCAAGGATTATGTCATGCAACTGCTTAACTAGGCTGCTAGGACGTTTTTTGGTCCAATTCAGGCACTGCATATCACCAATGGTACAGTTTCTACTCTTTTCCTCGTTTTTCCTAATCACTTGTGTCCTCCCCTGCAGGTTTTCAAAATGTACATCCTGTACATCCACCTGGTGATCAACGATATCATCCTGCTGAGTCTGTTTACTCTCATTCAGGTGCTGAGTTACATTGTGTACACTCTTAACGTCTCTCTATGTATTGTTCTGCTAATGATTGCTACATTTGCAAATCTCAACAATCCCCTAACACTAGCATTTATGGCGGTAGAGTGTTACATCGCCATATGCTTCCCTCTCCGCCACACCCAAATCTGTACCTTCAGAAAAACGTATGTTGTGATCAGCCTGATTTGGGCGATAAGTATACTCTCGATACTACCAGATTTGTTTGTGGCCTTGGCAACAGAATCCCTGGAATTCTTTCGTTCCAGAGTTTATTGTCTCAGAGACACTGTTTTTAGAAACTCTAATCTGACAGTGAAGAGAGATGTTTCCAACGCAGTGTGTATGGTCATTGTTTGGTTCACTCTATTCTATACATACTTCAGGATCCTGTTCGCAGCAAAGGCAGCTGCCACAGATGCTAAGAAAGCGAGGAACACTGTCCTCCTCCACGGCTTCCAGCTGCTGTTGTGTATGCTCACCTACGTTTTTGACATTATGCTACAGGGTCTGACATACTTGTTCCCAAAAGAGGTGCTGGCCATTCGCTTCACTGTCTCGATATTTATTCATGTACTGCCTCGACTGATCAGACCGGTTGTTTATGGGCTATGAGACAAGACATTCAGGAAGTACCTGAAAAGATATATCTTCTGTACAACTACTGCTAACACTCATCCACTAACAACTTTAAAGAGGGCATTAAGTCTTGTTGTTGAGTTGTTCATGCTATGCTTACACATTTCATAATAAAGGGATAGTTTATGGAGCTAGATTTGTGTCTTTATTACATGCGAGAAAATAAATGATCTGAGAGAAAAAAAATGTGTGAGAGAAAAATATATCACACTGATAGCAAAAAAGCATTTTATGAGAGGAAAAAAAATTTGACAGAGAAAGTTTTCATACCAATAGCAAAAAATAATATTTGAGACAAAAAAAAAAAAAGGCCACGTTCCTATTGGCCAGTCGGGTGAGCATCGTCTTGTCTTGGGTGTCGAACTCAATCATTACACCTATCATGCCCGCTGCCAACTCGGAACTTGCAGACAGAGCAACAGCGGGAAAACTTAACAATTGTCACCATCTTATTCATCATTAAATTCACTTCTGACAACGTTTTAGGCGAGAAATAAACTGTTTAGATTTCGAATATAGGCATTCTTCCGAAAATCCCATGACACTATTTTCACAGCGAGAGCAAAATCCTGACACGAGAGAAAAAAATGACAACGAGAGCAAAGACTTAGGTTTTGAGAGCGAGAAGAAAAGCGTTTTGAGAGAAAATGTTTTCACACTGATAGCAAAAAATATATATTTAAGAGTTTAAAAAAGTATTTTGAGAGAGATTTTTTATCTCAGAAATAATTTATAAAAATTAAAATTTATATTTTTTATGTTCTATGAAAAAATACATGTTCTCAAAACTTTTTTTTAGTCTGAAATATTATTTTTTGCTATTGGTATGAAAACTTTTTTTTCTCAAATATTTTTTTTTCTCTCATAAAATTATTTTTTGCTATCAGTGTGATAACTTTTTCTCTCAAACATTTTTTTTTCTCTCAGGTCATTTATTTTCTCGCATGTAATAAAGACACAAATCTAGCTCAATAATAGTTCAGATGTTTTGAAGTGTGATTGTATGAGCTACCTTCTTAATAGTTAGTGTTTTAGCAGTAGATGGCGGTTGTCTGAGTTACAGATGTAAATAAAATTACTGTAAGACTTTCAGGAAGTCACTTTTTACAGAAGCATTTGACAAATCAATGGACAGTAATGTCTCGTATTTAATTGTAATTTTATCTAAAATGTACAACTTCGAAACCAAACTTATGAGGCATACTATGCACACACACACACACACACACGATCTTGATCCCAAGACAATTAAATTGAACTACTATATCATATGTAATTTCAAAATACATCTGACACTGTGTGTATGATTGCCACAGATGACCTTTGCCAAGGTGGGTACATATTTCTTCTGTGTTATTATCTGTGTATTAAGAGACAACATATTGATTTTTAATTTACTTTTGTGGCTCATTTTGTAATTTAGATTTTAAGAAAGATGTTCTCAACTCTAGAATGAAACAATATTCAGAAAAAATAGATGTAAAAATATGTTTTAATATCTCTTAATATCATGGTTTGAATCTTGCTCTCATGATTGCTTCGAAATGCAAATTATTTGTGCTTACAATATTATTTGTTTCTGTTTTGGTGCTCCATGTACAGAGAATAGTATATTTTCACTGCAGACATTGTTACTATTAGTAATTTTTCATACTATTTTCATGCTAAACGATTTATTGTATAATTGTATATATAATACTGTATTACCAAGAAACGTATGATCACATGTCTGGTAAAACCAAAGATTTAAAGTTGTGTTCTGCATTATTCTTTTAGGAGAAAATCAGTTTTTACAGATCTGTCAATTAAATCTACTAATTGAGTAGTCGACAAAATCATAGTGTTAGTCGATTAAGAATCTCTTTTATCAAGGACAGACCTAGTCATCACATTGTTTTATGGTGTTTTTTGTAAATGTCAGTAATACAATTAACTACATATCAAAATAAAAATAAATGAATTTGTGTATTGATAAAAACACAATAAAAGTGACATTTATTCAAATTGAATTGACTCTTTATGGCCTACATGAGTCCAAATCTAATAGTGTTTTTCATTTAGCATTGTAAAGTTTTGTATTTATGTGACAAGGTTCTTTCCAGCTGGTGATTTGTTTCTGGCAAAGAACTCGATCTTCTGATCAATAATAGTCTATTATTTTGTTCTCTTTAACTGTAACGTAACCAACAGTTGTCTGGTGAAACAGGTTTGGATAGTCGACTCATGAACCTCTCAAATACTGGGAGCAATTTCACAACAGCTGTGTATCGGGACACTTTAAACACAGCTATAATCAAGAATGTGATAACTGTGGTTCTCTGCATCTCCATCAACTATGTCAACAGTACCCTGGTGTACACATTCACAAAACATCAGGTCTGAGTCTCGTCTATTTCTACAAATCCATTCAGCATGTATGCATGTGTGTACCAAGTAAAAATTCATTTCATCACTTCATAGGATTAAACAGTATGTTTTGATATATTCTAATATAATCAGTGCCTGATATGGACTGGTACTCACTTAAGATTTTTGTTGAAAAGTATGGTGTTATATTAGTGCCTCATTCCTGAGCGAGCAGATGTATATTTTGAGCACAGAGAAATATGTCTAGCAAGCACATACATTACATTTTGAAAATCAATTATACACAAACAAAAAATATTTTCTGTGCTCAATAATTTTATTTGCACGTTTGCTATGGTCCATAATAACATGCAATAATGACCTCTTTCACGCAGTTTATATGTCCTCATATATTGCTTGGTGCACTGGCAGACCGCTGCTGCACACCTGCCATGTCTCTCTGAACCTCTCCACTCTGTGCACGCTCAACTCTGCCCGCACACACTCACACACTCACTTTCTCTTCAAAATGTAATACATGTGCTTGCAAAATATATTTCTCTGTCACAGTCGCCGGTAAACAAAAAAATGTCCATTTGTAATGAAATGCATTCAAAAATAAATTTGAAGTGATACACTTAGACATCAGGGCTTGACAGTAACGGTTGCCCTTGGCAACCAGATTAAGTCAACTGGCAACCGTTTCATGACCTTTTGGCATGACCTTTTTTAAATATATAAAAACAAATCAAAACCTACAAAACTGGAAATTCTTAATTCAAAAGAAATCAATATTTTATTGGGTTGTCTCCATAAAGTTTAAACACTACGTTAATGCGCAACACAACATTTCAGCTGTTGTGCGACTATTTTCCACACAAGCATTTGCCATAAAAAGATAGAGGCAACACAATTTTCTGTTCACGTTAACGGCTCATGTTAAAATCTTGTGACAGAATAGCAACGAGGATTTCGGTTTCTCATTGTTGTACTGCCTAAATGTCTGCGCTGCTCTCTGATGCTCCGAAACAGATGTTAGAGGCAACAGAAGCATCGCTGTATGTCACGCTAGTAAACATTAATAACATGTTACACTTGGCAGCAGGTGACGCTAGCCTACCATTAGTTACAGTAGTAACTGGATACCACGGTTAAAATGCTGACAGTTAAACGGTGTAAGAGTGTGACTGTATTTCATTGTAGAGGATTCCAAGAGTGGGACGTTCAACCATGAACGCGCTAAGGCTATGAGCTAAAAGACACAAAGTAGGACCAAGATCTTTGCTAGCACGCACTTGGTCACTGCAGTTGTCGGAAAGAGAGCGTGCCTATGTTCCCACAGCCCTATGTTCCCACATTTCCTTTTTCACAAATGTCTATCAGATGTTATCCCCCTAACCCTAACCCTAAATTGAAGGGAAATGTAGGAAAACAAGACCTAATTTAGAAAATTTGAAATATCTTTGCACCCATGTAGCAGTGCTTCGGCTGTGCTTCCACCCAATATAGTCCCAAGTAATATCTGCCTAGAAAATCACCTAGTCTTCAATCTGCATTCCTATTTGTACTCATTGTGAATACACAGGCCACAAGAAGTAATTAGGTTGTTTTGTTGGTGTTGTTGGGTCACTTTTACTCACAACATGCTAACCGGCAACAAAGGATTCCAAGACAAAAAATGCTTTTGCCCACCTATCTACATCTACGGGAGACCGTGATGAACCCTATTTCAATGAACGGTGGCGTATTCCTTTAAGAAAAATCTTAGAAATGTGGGAACATAGGGCTGTGGGACCACTTGGCTGTGGGACTATAGGGCTGACCCTGTCGGAAAAACAACACAGACGGGACTAAACATTGCGTTTACTTCAAACTGGTAAACCTTGTGGTGCATTCAACTTAGAGGCCGACCGATAAAGGATTTTTAAGGCCGATATCTATACAAATAATTGGTGATTTAAAAATCTGATATTCCGATATATTTATTAACAATTTATTGGTGAAAGAAGTAATTATTGTTAAAAGTTAATACATTTTTAATAATCATTTAAATTTCCCCCTTTTTTGTGCTGATCTGAAAATTGACACGATCCTTGACTCAAAACCGCTATCTGATCAATAAGTTTTGTGATACTTTCTGTTTGAGAGGGATGGGAAATTATATTATATATATTATATATATTCTCATTGTTTCACTATTAAAATGTGTGGCATAGTTACAAAAAAAATGAATTTCTCCAAATATAGGCAGTTTAAAACCGGCAACCTTATTGTCAATTTTGGCAACCAAAGAACTGATGCCTGCTTGCCAAGCGTGGCAACCACTTAAAAAAGTTAGTGTTGAGCGCTGGATATGGTTATGAATGAAAATATATTCAAGACACATGCAAGGATTATGTCATGTAACTGATTAACTAGGCTGCTAGGACGTTTTTTGGTCCAATTCAGGCACTGAATATCCCCAATGGTACAGTTTCTACTCTTTTCCTAATTTTTCCTAATCACTTGTGTCCTCCTCTGCAGGTTTTTAAAATGAACCCTCGCTACATCCTGTACATCCACCTGGTGATCAACGATATCATCCTGCTGAGTCTGTTTACTCTCGTTCAGGTGCTGAGTTACATCGTTTTCACTCTTAACGTCTCTCTTTGTATCGTTCTGCTAATGATTGCTACATTTACAAGTCTAAACAATCCCCTAACACTAGCATTTATGGCAGTAGAGTGTTACATTGCCATATGCTTCCCTCTCCGCCACACCCAGATCTGTACCTTCAGAAAAACGTATGTTGTGATCAGCCTGATTTGGGCGATAAGTATACTCTCGATACTACCAGATTTGTTTGTGGCCTTGGCAACAGAATCCCTGGAATTCTTTCGTTCCAGAGTTTATTGTCTCAGAGACACTGTTTTTAGAAACTCTAATCTGACAGTGAAGAGAGATGTTTTCAACACAGTGTTTATGGTCATTGTTTGGCTCACTCTATTCTATACATACTTCAGGATCCTGTTCGCAGCAAAGGCAGCTGCCAAAGATGCCAAGAAAGCAAGGAACACTGTCCTCCTCCACGGCTTCCAGCTGCTGTTGTGTATGCTCACCTATGTTTATGATCTCATGCTACAGGGTCTGACATACTTGTTCCCAAAAGAGGTGCTGGCCATTCGCTACACTGTCGCGATATTTATTCAGGTAATGCCTCGACTCATTAGTCCGGTTGTTTATGGGCTACGAGACAAGACATTCAGGAAGTACCTGAAAAAATATCTCTTCTGTACAACTAGTGCTAACACTCATCCACAAACAACTTTAAAGAGGGCATAAAGTCCTGTTGTTGAGTTGTTCATGCTATGCTTACACTGTTTCAAAATAAAGAGATAATTCAGATGTTTTGAAATGTGACTGTATGAGCTACCTTTTCAATAGTTAGTGTTTCAGCAGTAGATGGCAGTTTGGAGAAGCAGGCCGAATATAACAAAGTGTCCCTGGGCAGAATCCCGAACCCCAAATTGATGTGAGTGTGTGTGTGAATGTTTATTCCTCCCCTCTTGATGAGATGGCACCTTGCACGGTAGGGCAGCATCTACTTGGATGCAGATGAACGGTGCCAGCACCGGAAGTCCGTGTTTACTCACCATTAAAACTCTGCCTGAATACTTGTGTCACAAGAGTTGAAAATCTGTAACTTTCCTTCTTTAGCCTTTAGCGCAGCGCAGCTGAAACCATGAACAACACTGGCTTAGACACATCATCCAGCTCCGCCCTTTTGTCAAAATATGGTCAATTCTGGCACAAAAAAATACCAAGATGGCGACCAGCAAAATGCAACCTGCTGGCTTCAAAATGGCAGTCAAGCCAACTATAAACACAAATCAGCCACAAACCAATAGGTGAGCTAGAGGTCACCCATTGGTTACACACACACACACACACTCTCATGACATTTTCATTTAACTTCTATATATAGGTAATTTCAAAAGACGTCTGACTAACTGTGCGATTGCCACATATGACCTTTGCCAAGGTGGGTACGTATTCTTTCTTCTATTTTACTAGCTGTGTATTAAGAGACAGTATAATGATTTTGATTGAACTATTACTTTGTGTGTATGGCTCACTTTCATTAGACTTGAAAAAAAGATGCTCTCTTGATGGCTTGAAAACGTAAAGTATTTCTGTTGTTCATATATATATATATATATATATATATAACATTAAAACGATTTTCCAATTTGATTCTATATGGATTCGGTCAGGGATATTTCAGTTACAGACCAATTTTGTGAATATGAAGAAGATTCTCAGGGAACTAATGCTTAAAATTGTACAAGGAACCCTTTAACCTGTTACATTATTAATGTTGTTAAGAATTGGCCCCTAAGCAGTTACATAGAGACAGAAAAAAATTAGTACAAGTGCTTTCTTAAGTGCAGAGGGTGTGATGCAGAGACGGAGATCTGTGAAAACGGCCATGGCAGTTTTTCCCTCTTCCCTGTCAAAATGTAACTAAACTTTGGAGTGTCATTTATCTGGACATGAATTACTTAGATCATCTATTTTTCTTCAATCTAGCTTTAAAACGGAGCCTCTTAAAAGATCAATCTCAGGATATTATCAATTTATATCGATAAAGATTGATTTAAATCAGAAAATTGATTTTTCGAACAGCCATAATTATTACATATACTAGCATGTTTTTAATAAAAAATAATTAATAACAGTGTTTGAGATGCAACAGAGCCAGCATTAACTTTAATCGCCACATTTGTATTACTGCTTAAAATTAACTTCATAAACGTCATGCATGTATTTCATAGATTCATATAATGTCCGATTGACAAAAAGGTTTATGGGATGTGCCTTCTTCAGCAGACTGTTTGACTTGTCTGTGACCTATTAGTGTTACTAATAACGTCTATTATGGCTTTGTTCTGTGTCCCAGTAAGTTATGACAGTGTGAAAGTGTGTCAGCATGAACAAAACCAGGAACCTAACAACTATTATTATTTCTTGTATTATTTACACCTGTGTTTTTGTTTGACTAACATTTCAAAACTGCAGCTATAAAAATGGACTATTGTAGTTCAGATTTTGAGTGCATTGATGAAAAGTAGCAGGTTTATGCCAAGTATTTTATTCATTTTCATTAAGTTAAGTTGACAGCTTTTCTATATCAGCTCAAATGGTTTAATCGGTCTGTAACAGGAAAATGCTGAATACAGAGTGTAAATGTAAGTATTTGGTTTTTGGTGATCTGATACCGATTCAGAAAATCCAGAAATCAATATTTTAATACATTCCTTTTCAATAACTGTCAAGTTAGTCCTGTTAAGTAAAAAAATACTTTCAACTAACTTTTTGAGGGTCAATTCTTAATGTAAAAATTAACTGGTGCATTATAAAAAAATATTTGAGGGTTGCTTTGTGCTTGTATATCTACAGCAGAAGTTTTCTGAGAATCTCTTTCATCAATTAAATCATTAGCAATGCCCAGCTCTACTTATGAGCTCATCTCTGGTAGACAAAGATGTAAAGCTGTGACTTACATGATGCTTTGTGGACAAACTCAGTTTTATAGATCTGTCGATTAAATCAACTAATGGATTAGTCAACAAAAAGTGTTAAAAGTTAACTGCATGCATACAAACGTAAATAACTAAACTAAAACTGAGTATTGTTGATAAATACAAATGACATTTATTCAAATTTAATTTACTCCTCGTGGCCTATATGAGTCCAAATCTAATATTTTTTTTGTGTAACATTTTAAAGCTTTGTATTTATGTGACAAGCTTCTTTCCAGCTGGTAATTTGTGTCTGGCAAAGAACTCAACCTTGTGATCAATAATAATATATTATTCTTTTCTCTTCAGCTGTAAAGTAACCGACCATTTTCTGGTGAAACAGGTTCGGACAGTCAACTCATGAACCTCTCAAATACCGGCAGTAATTTCACAACAGCTGTGTATCGGGACACTTTAAACACAGCTATAATCAAGAATGGGATAACTGTGGTTCTCTGCATATCCATCAACTATGTCAACAGTACCCTGGTGTACACATTCACAAAACATCAGGTCTGAGTCTCATCTATTTCTACAAATCCATTTTGCATGTGTACCAAGTTGAATAATTATTATTGCATCCCATCAAAATCAGAAAAGAATGTATTGCCAAGTAGGTAACACTTCAAGGAATTTGCCTTGGTGTATGGTGCATAAACATAATAAAGGAAATATAAAAATGTAAAAAACGGTAAGGACAACAAATATGCACAATATATCTGTTTTATCTATAATGAACGAAGAGAGGGAGCGGTGTAAGAACAAAACAGAATCAGAGAAATCAAAGATTTTCTCTTTTTCATCACTACTAGAAATGCAACTGTAGCAAGTATCTCATTATTACTAATGTTATCCTCATTTATATTTTAAAATGATAAAAATGATAAATCCAGCTACAAAAAAAGGAATGCACACAGAGTCGTTAAGTTTGATTTATGGTTCTGTGTTGAATCTACCCCGTAGGTACGGAGTAGCCCGACGTGTACCTCCCAAAAAATTTAACTACACGTCACAGTGACTTTCTTTAAGTCAGGGCTCCAGACTAACTTTGTGGTTGAACTGGTGCGCCTAACTTTTTTATTTAGGTGCACCAGCACAAAATTTAGGTGCACCCAAATGTTCCCTTGCGTTGCCGGCCACAATTTCAAGGTTACCTTTTTATCACGCTCCATGTACATTCATATATATTATGTAAATGATTTTAAACAAGAATAAGGTGTAGGTAAATACTTTTTAGTTAAAGCGCAATCACACTGCATATAAAAATATTAACAAAATTTTTTTTTTAAAGTGCTGCGCTGCCAAACTAAAACATTTTAAGTAAAACATTTCCAAATAGAAAGCGCTACTGTTTCAAAGTGCTTCCCTGAACTGAGACCCCAAAATTTCATGGCTCAAAGTCTTGCATGCCCCTCAGATGGCCAACACCTATTTGGCCTTCTTCCCCTTTGGCCTTGGCTAAACCAGCTCGCCACACTCATTAGCATCAAAATCCTCCAAACTGCCCCCCACACTGTTTCTTATCAGATCTTCCACTAGTCCAGAACTAAAAATCATATCTCTGTATTTTTTACAAAGTGGGCTAAATGTTCAGTTTTAAGTCCAAACCACTTTTCACAAGCTCTTTTATTAAAAGAGATTGTGATTAAAATAAAATGCAAAGACACGGTTTACTCTCAGTGTAAAAATATACAGCTACAACACATGTAAATGAAAATTATCTGAAAATAAATAGCCTAGGATATATTTAAAAAATATACACCTCTGAGAAAGCTCCTTCACTTTGTTATCAACAACAATAACAGACTGATTAAAAGAGAAAGAGGGCGCCCGGATAGCTCAGGTGGTATATGTAGAGGTTTACTCCTCGACGCAGCGGGCCGGGTTCGACTCCGACCTGCGGCCCTTTACTGCATGTCATTCCCCCCTCTCTCTCCCCTTTCATGTCTTCAGCTTTCCTATCAAAATAAAGGAGAGAGAGAGAGAGAGAGAGAGAGAGAGAGAGAGAGAGAGAGAGAGAGAGAGAGAGAGAGAGAGAGAGAGAGAGAGAGAGAGAGACTGAATGCAACCTTGACTGAAGCGTATGCTACTCACAGTGACGGCTGACTCATTATGAACGGGTCCGGCACGGGTCGAATGCTTTGGCGGGTCAGTGGCTTTACACACATCTTATGTATGAAATGTCTGTATCGTCACTGCGCTGCATTTTTATGAATTATGATATTCTGGCCACATCTCTTGCCCAGGTCCAGCAGGCTCCGTCTGAAGTTAGTTGCATTCATTTAGTTGCGGAAACACTGCTACAAATACAGGTTTCCCTGTCATGCTTAACAATATAGAGCTGTGTTATTAAACAATTAAAACTGTAGACAAATCTCAACATTGTGTAGCCTACTGGCGCTGTGTCTCTCCATGTTGCAGGGGAGCCGTGTGAGTGAATGGGGGCGGGGCTGCGCGCAGAGTCGCAGAGTAATAGTTCATTTATGCCTGACGCGTTGGAGGTGGTGCGCACATTCGTGACATCAAAATTACGTAATTTCCGGCCGGCGCGTCCAATTTCCAGCGCGCGAGCTGAGGGCGCGCACCAGTCTATTTTTTTCAGCGGCGCCCGACAAACCGGAAACAGAAAGCATGAACGAGCTCCTGGGAAACCGGATGCCAGGACTTGCCGAGTGACTGCAAGTCTCACTTGTCAACTTACTGGGTTAAGATGAGTTCTTTTTTCGTGAATGAAAGGCTTGATCCCACCAAGTAGCTCATTGAATCAAATCGAAGCATTGGCGGCACTGTTGCTACCTGTTCTGCCGTTGTTTATCTTTTTCTTCTTCTTCTAGTCCTTAGAAAGAAAAACATCGGTAGCCTTTGCTCCTTAGCGCCACCGCTGTTCAGGAGAAGACTGCAACTAGTGTCGCGACCACCACGTGCGAATATAAACACTCACGGCAGTCCCGTGACGTCACAATTTCCGCACGCACTTTTGGAAGCGCTAGTATAACTGAACCTTAAGAAGAGAGATCCAAACACAGGCACGCCTTTACAGAAGAAATGGGTCATGTAATGCAATATTAATCAATATAAACGACATTGCTTCGTTCGTGGAGAGGCAGTGGAGAGGACGTTCGGTGCACTGGTTCAACCTAGGAAAAATGTTAGTCACACCCTTACAAAAATTTGGGTGCATGTGCGACTTTTTTTATTGGTAAAGGTTTGCCCTGACCCCTATGCTTTGACCACGCCCCCTTTCACAGCTAATGAACTGTATGGTGAAGAGTCTTGTGTGAGGTATCATTGAACTCAGCTGAGAGTTCCCTTTTCATTGGTGCCGATTTACAGTGTCTGAGTGCCACGCAAATGCATGGTCGCAAGGAGCGGCATCCGCCAGTAACCCCGATGCGTGCAGAGGCACGAGGGCCCGTCCAATGCTGATTGCAGCTTTAATGAGTACAGTTTCTACTCTTTCCCTTTGTTTCCTAATCACTTGTGTCCTCCCCTGCAGGTTTTCAATGTGAACCCTCGCTACATCCTGTACATCCACCTGGTGATCAACGATATCATCCTGCTGAGCCTGTTTACCCTCCTTCATGTCTTGAGTTACATTGTGTACACTCTTAACGTCTCTATATGTATCGTTCTGGTAATGATGGCTACAGTTGTGAGTCTAAACAATCCCCTAACACTAGCATTTATGGCAGTAGAGTGTTACATCACCATATGCTTCCCTCTCCGCCACACCCAGATCTGTACCTTCAGGAAAACGTATGTTGTGATTGGCCTGATTTGGACGATAAGTATACTCTCGATCCTACCAGATTTGTTTGTGGCCTTGGCAACCGAATCCCTGGAATTCTTTCGTTCCAGAGTTTTTTGTCTCAGAGACAATGTTTTTAAAGACCCTAATCTGACAGTGAAGAGAGATGTTTCCAACACAGTGTGTATGGTCATTGTTTGGCTCACTCTATTCTATACATACTTCTGGATCCTGTTCGCAGCAAAGGCAGCTGCCACAGATGCCAAGAAAGCAAGGAACACTGTCCTCCTCCACAGCTTCCAGCTGCTGCTTTGCATGCTCACCTACGTTTACCATCTCATAATACAGGGTCTGACATACTTGTTCCCAAATGAGGTGCTGGCCATTCGCTTCACTGTCGCGATATTTCTTCAGGTACTGCCTCGACTCATTAGTCCGGTTGTTTATGGGCTACGAGACAAGACATTCAGGAAGTACCTGAAAAGATATCTCTTCTGTACAACTAGTGCTAACACTCATCCACAAACAACTCAAAACAGGCCATAAAGTCCTGTTTTTGAGTTGTTCAAGCTATGCTTACACGTTTCATAATAAAGGAATAGTTCAGATGTTTAGAAGTGTGGTTGTATGAGCTACCTTTCCACAGTCAGTGTACAGTAAAATGCGGTCGGCACGCCCCCAGTTTGAAGAAGCAGGCTGGAGTACCGAGACGGACGCGAAGCAATGTCTGCTGTGGACGGAGGCAGCAGCTAAATGCATTTCATGCAGATGAACGCATACAACACGGCTTAACACAACATTGTCTCGAGCTTCGCCTTTTGTCCAAATATGGTCACATCTGGCTCCAAAATGGAGACTGCAAAAAATCCAAAGTGCTGGCTTCAAAACGGCAGTCAAGCCAACAAACCAGCCACAGCCACAAACCAATGGGTGAGCTAGAGGTCACGCCCAAACAGGCACATTTTCAACGGGCACAGGTAGTTTACAAAATATGAGGAAAAACCTGATGCTGTATTGATACAGGGTTTTCTATTTGACAGTGAAAGCACAAACAAAAGGTTTTGTGCCGACATATTATAGTGATTGTGGTTATATTGTTGTCTGAGTTACAGGTGTAAATAACATTATATTTAGTCTTACAGCTAGTCACTTTGTACAGAAGCATCTGCTAAATCAATGTATAGTAATGCCATTCTATTGTAATTTTAGCTAGAATTTACAAATTTGGATACAAACAAAGCTTATGAGGGATACTGCACAAACAGCATGAAAAGTTTCAGGCCTACCCTAATCTTCACTTACTGATCTCACACACACACACACACACACACACACACACACACACACACACACACACACACACAATCTCATGACATTTCCATTTAACTTCTATATATAGGTCATTTCAAAAGACATCTGACTAACTGTACGATTGCCACACATGACCTTTGCCAAGGTGGGTACGTATTCTTTCTTCTATTTTATTAGCTGTGTATTAAGAGACAATATCTTCATTTTGATTGCACTATTACTTTGTGTGTGGCTCATTTTGTAAATTAGAATCTCTAAGACGTTCTCTACTCTAGAATTAAACAATTAATGTTTCTCATTAAACGTAAAGTATTTGTGTTGTGCATATATCTATATCTATATATATATATATATATATATATCTAAATATATATCTATATATAAATATATATATCTATCTATCTATCTATCTATCTATCTATCTATATATATATATATATATATATATATATATATATTAAAACTATTTTCCGATTTGATTCTATATGGATTCGGTCAGGGATATTTCAGTTACAGACCAATTTTGTGAATATGAAGAAGATTCTCAGGGAACTAATGCTTAAAATTGTACAAGGAACCGTATAACTTGTTGCATTATTAATGTTGTTAAGAATTGGCCCAAAAGCAGTTACATAGAGACAGAAAAAAATTAGTACAAGTGCTTTCTTAAGTGCAGAGGGTGTGATGCAGAGACGGAGACCTAAAGCCGAAGATCTGTGAAAACGGCCCTGGCAGTTTGTCCCTCTTCCCTGTCAAAATGTAACTAAACTTTGGAGTGTCATTTATCTGGACATGAATTCCTTAGATCATCTATTTTTCTTCAATCTAGCTTTAAAACGGAGCCTCTTAAAAGATCAATCTCAGGATATTATCAATTTATATCGATAAAGATAGATTTAAATCAGCCATAATTATTACATATACTAGCATGTTTTTAATAAAAAATAATTAATAACAGTGTTTGAGATGCAACAGAGCCAGCATTAATTTTAATCGCCACATTTGTATTACTGCTTAAAATAAACTTATAACATAAATGTCATGCATGTATTTCATAGATTCATATTATGTCCGATTGACAAAAAGGTTTATGGGATGTGCCTTCTTCAGCAGACTGTTTGACTTGTCTGTGACCTATTAGTGTTACTAATAACGTCTATTATGGCTTTGTTCTGTGTCCCAGTAAGTTATGACAGTGTGAAAGTGTGTCAGCATGAACAAAACCAGGAACCTAACAACTATTATGATTTCTAGTATTTTTTACACCTGTGTTTTTGTTTGACTAACATTTAAAAATGTCAGCTGTAAAAATGGACTATTGTAGTTCAGATTTTTAGGGCATTGATGAAAAGTAGCAGGTTTATGCCAAGTATTTTATTTATTTTCATTAAGTTAAGTTGACAGCTTTTTTATATCAGCTCAAATAGTTTAATCAGTTTGTAAAAAGAAATACTTTGATCTGTAACAGGAAAATGCTGAATACAGAGTGTAAATGTAAGTATGTGTCTTCACTAGGGCAGCCCCCTCTTGGTCGACAAATCAGTCGTTTAAAAGTTATCTATTCAGTCGATTTGTCCGTTTTCATGCTGAATGACACCAAGGCACTTATGAGTAGAGCTGGGTTAAAATAATCATTTTTTGGTGATCTGATACTGATTCAGAAAATCCAGGAATCAATATTTTAATACATTCCTTTTCAATAACTGTCAAGTTAGTCCTGTTAAAGGTATAATGGAGGATTTTCCTGAATTTGAGAAAAGAACCACCCTCTCCACTTTTTGAAAAAATGCACATGCACAACACTCTACCTGGGGGAACGCCTATTAAACGTGTGCATAAGAGAGCATGCACATGCCTAGTTGTCCTCGTGCACGCTCTGTTTACATGTTTCCAAAAGAAGATTTGCACTTTTTCCACTATGTCAGACGCGCCACCGGTAACTTAGTGAAAATCTATTTACAACAAGCCTCTCTATAGCTAATTTGACCAACAAACAAGCTATCGTCTAGCATCTAAGTTGTTGTTTTTTTATTGCTGGTGCGTTTAGAGCTTTCACGAAGAGAGTCTGGTGGGATCAGATATTGACTACGAGCCCGTGCCCTGTTCATCCCGACCAAGATCCAGGAGGGGGGGGGGGGGGGGGTGCGCCTAGAGGTCAGGGCGGGGACGCAAGAACCAGCACCAGCCGAGAGCGGAGAGAAGGCGGCCGTGAGAGAGGGGGAGGCAACGCTCAGGCTAGAGGCCGCAGAAAGCGAAAACTACCTCGGGACGAGCCCGTACTACGGCCTTACGTAAACATATCAGCAGAATGATTGACAACTAGGAGGACCAATAGTCTTGATGATCCACCCGGAAAAAGAAAATCCTCCACTATACCTTTAAGTAAAAATACTTTCAACTAACTTTTTGAGGGTCAATTCTTAATGTAAACATTAACTGGTGCATTATAAAATATTTGAATAAATCCGCCCGAAAATAAATATTTGAGGGTTGCTTCGTGCTTGTATATCTACAGCAGAAGTTTTCTGAGAAGAGAAGCTTCTTTCCAGCTGGTGATTTGTGTCTGGCAAAGAACTCGACCTTCTGATCAATAATATTCTATTATTTTGTTCTCTTTAACTCTAACGTAACCAACAGTTGTCTGGTGAAACAGGTTTGGACAGTCGACTCATGAACCTCTCAAATACTGGGAGCAATTTCACAACAGCTGTGTATCGGGACACTTTAAACACAGCTATAATCAAGAATGTGATAACTGTGGTTCTCTGCATCTCCATCAACTATGTCAACAGTACCCTGGTGTACACATTCACAAAACATCAGGTCTGAGTCTCATCTATTTCTAGAAATCCATTCAGCATGTATGCATGTGTGTACCAAGTAGAAATTCATTTTATCACTTCCTAGGATTAAACTGTATGTTTTGATATATTCTAATATAATCAGTGCCTGATATGGACTGGTACTCACTTTAGATTTTTGTTCAAAAGTATGGTGTTATATTAGTGCCTCATTCCTGATCAAACAATTATATATTTTGAGCACATTCATTACAATTTGAAAAGAAATTATACACAAGCAAAAAATAATTTTATTTGAAAAAACAAAAATATATTCGGTGCTCAAAAATTGTATTTCCATGTTCGCTATTGTCCAATAACGTGCAATAATACCCCCTCTCACGCAGTTTACTCATACGTCCTCTCATATACTCTTGCATGACATCTCTCTCTCAACCCCTCCACTCTGTATGTGGGTGTGTGTCTATATATATATATATATATATATATATATATATATATATATATATATTTATATTAGGGTGCATCAAATTTGAATGGGAAATTTTAATTTGAAATATATATATATATATATATATATATATATATATATATATATATATATATATATACACACATATATATATATATATACACACACATACGGGGTGCAGGTACGCATGCGTGACAAACACCAGGAATGCGTAATGCCACTTGTGTTGCTACGTGCCTTTGTGCACTTGACCGATCTTCTCATCTAACCTTACACGTGACATGTTGCTTGTCTACTGTCAACTACTTTCAGAGATTTCCAAAAAGCAACAGATATTAAGCAGCTTCTTTGGCGTGAAAGCCTTTTGACATGAAAAGAGCAAGGAGCACACGAATGTGGCGCATGCCATTGCTAATCAACAAGCTAGCCAAGAAGAAATGTCCAGTCGCCCGCTTGCCAGATGCCGAGACAAGCTGAATGAAGAACAGCGGCAAGCAATGTTTAATAATTTTCTCCTTGCCTTCCATAAAGCTAAACAAGCACTGCACTGAAGAAGCTGTGTGAAGAAAATGGAATCTCCTTTGTGAAACTGGGTACATCTCATAATATCAGATTGTCTGCATGGAGGCATGAAACACTGTTAAAAATATCAAGACTATTGGCACCCAGTAAAATGCAACTGGCTATGAGTGTTAACAGTGACTTGCAGTACATCTGCCCAGAGCATTTTCAGTGCTTTCTGTCAAACATGCTTGACATTGGCAACATTTTGAAGACCACATCCATTAGGTTTCAGAAGGAAAAGCTGACCACTGGAGAATATAAGGATAGTTGACACTTCTACTTGATGGTGCAGGCCACAGGGAACACACTGTCTCTAATGCTAACAGAGACAAGACAAACTTACTCAGGGGGTTAATTGAAGAGTTTGAAATCAGATATGACTCCCTCAAGTCATGTGATCATTTCTTAGTATTTGATCCTTTAACATGGCCTCAGGAAATGCAAGACCTCCACAGTTTTGGAAACAACAGTTTGCAGCATTCTCACGAAATATGAGGCCACCTAGCCACTTGACAAAGACACCACTGTGACAGAATGGATGCACTTAAAGCAGGCAGGAAAACGCCCGGGAGCCTCTTCTGTGTATGACTTGGTCCAAATAGTAAATGCAAGTAACCCAGATGCTTACTCCAACATCAACAAGGTGGTTAAGCTGTTAAGCAGTACAGCTTGTGAGAAGGGGATTCTCACATCTCAACATAATAAAAACCAAGTACAGATCTCATCTGTCACATGATCGTCTCTCAGCCCTGATACACATTCACCTGTCAAAGCAGACCACAGAGACATTTGACCCAAAGCAAGCTGTTGACCTGTGGATGGAGACAGCTAATCAGAGGCTCAACCAAGGACAGGGAGGTGCATCTGCCGCATCTTCATCATCTACCATGCAGGAAGCAGAAGCAGAGGATAGTGGGGGCGACACTGAAGAGGACAGTGAGGAAGACTGCACTTATTAAGACCACGCTACATATGGAGTGAGTACCAGACACCATCTGCTGGTACTCACCTGAGTAACTCACTGAAAAAGTTATGTGCACCCGTGTGTGTGTGTGTGTGTATGTATATATAACTGTATGTATATATATATATATATATATATATATATATATATATATATATATATATATATATATATATATATATTTATTTTTATTTTTATTTTTTTTCTGTGCTAAAAAAAAAACAATTGCTCGCTCAGGAATGAGGTACAAATATAAAGCCATACACGAGTACCATTACTTCTTATTACTTACCTCCTACGGTGAGTAGGTACGCACCCCTAAACACCTGCGCAACTGCGGCTCTCACATAGCAGCTTAAAAAAGAACAAAAAATGTCCTGTTTAAATGTTAACATGGATAATTTGTATTTGATAGACTAGTAGTAGTAGATAGGGGAGCACAATTCAGAAAATGTCATGATTCTATATACATTTTTAGGCTCAAGATTCGATTCAAAAATCGATTTGATTCAAAAACGATTCTCGATTCAACAAAACGATTCACAGTATGTAAATGTAGTTACTTTTTCCATGTGATTGCAGTAGTACAGTAAACAAATAAGGAATTAAACATTTAAAAAAATATGAATCGACTTTGAATCGGTAGAGCTTGAATCTTTTTACGTCTGTGTCTTAATCGGTTTGTTTTAATACAAAAGGAGCTTTACACACAGCCCTATCACAGCTGAATATACAGTATCATGACTGCTGTGTTATAGCCTACATCTTATTGATTTGGGTGGTATCATTTACATTTAAAAAGGATTGTAAATCTAATTCTTCATTGTATCCCACCACAGTCAACTATGATCAAGGAAAACAGGCTAATTTCAAATAAAATAGCGGCTAGTGAAAATGTTGCGTGGCTAATGTTGGAAAACCACAAGCTACAGTTGCTGGTGAGCAAAAACTCAATTTTTCTAATGAAATGCATATAAAAATGTATTTTAACTGATATATTAAGAAGATATGGGTATGAATATATCAAAGACCATTGCAAGAATTACGTCGTGCAACTGCTTAACTTAACACTAGGACCTTTTTTGGTCCAATTCAGGCACTGAATATCACCAATGGTACAGTTTCTACTCTTTTCCTCGTTTTTCCTAATCACTTGTGTCCTCCCCTGCAGGTTTTCAAAATGAACCCTCGCTACATCCTGTACATCCACCTGGTGATCAACGATATCATCCTGCTGAGTCTGTTTACTCTCGTTCAGGTGCTGAGTTACATTGTGTACACTCTTAACGTCTCTCTATGTATTGTTCTGCTAATGATATCTATATTTGCAAATCTAAACAATCCCTTAACATTAGCCGTTATGGCAGTAGAGTGTTATATTGCCATATGCTTCCCTCTCCGCCACACCCAGATCTGTACCTTCAGGAAAACGTATGTTGTGATCGGCCTGATTTGGGCGATAAGTATACTCTCGATCCTACCAGATTTGTTTGTGGCCTTGGCAACAGAATCCCTGGAATTCTTTGGTTCCAGAGTTTTTTGTCTCAGAGTCAATGTTTTTAAAAACCCTAATCTGACAGTGAAGAGAGATGTTTCCAACGCAGTGTTTATGGTCATTGTTTGGCTCACTCTATTCTATACATACTTCAGGATCCTGTTCGCAGCAAAGGCAGCTGCCACAGATGCCAAGAAAGCAAGGAACACTGTCCTCCTCCACGGCTTCCAGCTGCTGTTGTGTATGCTCACCTACGTTTATGATCTCATGCTACAGGGTCTGACATACTTGTTCCCAAAAGAGGTGCTGGCCATTCGCTTCACTGTCTCTGTATTTGTCCAGATTCTGCCTCGAATCATCAGTCCGGTTGTTTATGGGCTACGTGACAAGACATTCAGGAATTACCTGAAAAGATATCTGCTCTGCACAACTTGGGCTAACTGTTAGAAAAATTATGCTTAGAATGGTTTTTGCTTCAGTTTCTTTAACCCATTTGCATCCAAACTGCTGTTTTAGTATTTCTGTCTTAGAATTTCTGTCTTTCATGTGTTAATCATGAAAGCTGAGTGCCCTTGCAAAGAGCACAGGATGTGCATAATGTGGAGGAGATGCCGAGCCTGACCAGAGATAAGAAGAAAGCTACTGTTGCATGAACCTTATATGAACCGAATAACTAACTCGACTCCCAACTCCTTTAAAAAGACCCTGTTGTGAACAATCTTCAGTCACTTTCTGTACTATGCTGTGAGTGATATAAACTGACTATTTACTTGAAAGTAAAAACAAACTTTTAAGAGAACTGATTTTGTCCATTCTTTGATAAATTATTATCCTAACACTAACACTCATCCACAAGCAACTTTAAAGATGCCTTAAAGTCATGTTTTTGGTTTGCTCATGCTATGATTACAATGTTTTATAATAAAGGTAGATAGTTTGGATCTTTTGAAGTGTGTTTGTATGCGGGTTCTGTGTAAACTGAACTGAGACTCAGCAGTTTACTTACATCTGAAGGATAAAAGACACTCGTTCGAGGTACACATTTTAGACAGCATCTTGAGTGAACATGGCTGAAAGTGAAACGGAGGAGCTGGTGAAAAAGACCGGTGCAACATCAGTTATTTGGACTTTGTTTGGATTTAAGCCGCTACAACGGACCTGTGGTCGAGCTGTACCACGGAGCCTTTCATCAGCCTGACCATTCACTATATAACTGAAGACTGAAATCTGGGCAGCCGGTGTTTGCAGACGTCATAGGCCTACTTCCCCGCTGAACATATGGCCGTGTGTGTGTGTGTGTGTGTGTGTGTGTGTGTGTGTGTGTGTGTGTGTGTATGGTGTAGTCTAATGTATTTTAGCGGGTATACTGTACTATATAAATATATGGACCAGAATGGACATATCAAAATGGGGCGTCTGGGTGTCCTCCCCTGGGAAATTGAATACTTAATTTCCTTCATTCTGATACACTTTAATGCACCAATTTACGGTGGAAATGGCTTTATTTAGCCTATGCAAAGGAAAACACAGATGACAATTAAAAGTATATTAAACAAATAATGAAAAGTATGTCGTCACAGGTCATTGCGCATTTTTAAGTGGGTATATGGAAATCCTGGAGCATTCTTAGGGGGTATACATGTGTATCACATAGACTACACCACTGTGTGTGTGTGTGTGTGTGTGTGTGTGTGTGTGTGTGTGTGTGTGTGTGTGTGTGTGTGTGTGTGTGTGTGTGTGTGTGTACAAGCGTGCTCTGTCACTGTTTTGCACTTTTTACTGTCTATGGCATGGCACTACTGTAAAGAAATTTATACTTTACTTGACGTATCTGCAACATTATGTTGTATAATTACAGTTTTGCACAATACATGTTCTCAAAACTACATACTATGTTTCTGTCTCTACAAAAAAAAAAAAAACACATTTAGCAGGTTGGCTTTCTTTAGGGTCTATGTAACCTGTTCTGAACTGGTTCTATTATATATAATTTATATATCGTGATATATATTATCATCAACCTTTTATTCCAGACTCAAGGTCCAGTCAAAAGATACAGACATGACATACAACACTCCTTAAAAGGGAATAGAAACATACAAATAAATAAAAACCAGAAGAAACAACAATACTACATTTCTATAAAAGACACTTATACCAGTGTTTCCATAGTGACGATTTGTATCGTATGGCACTAAACCTAGGATTTACTAATAGCATGACAATGCTATTTTGGGAGACGTTCAGGCGACAAATGAACTTGTAGATGAGACTCTTCAACAATGCCTGGAAGGTACTGACCCCTGCATTACAAAACAGGTCACTTGCACTAGAGCACCTGGGTTTGTTGAGCAGTATCCTCATACAGTCATAAGCAACCGTGCTGCATGCTTGCCTTTTTGAACTTAGTCCATAAGGGAGCAGTATACAGAGGAGTGCAATAAGCTTTAAACAGACTCATTTTGATGTCATCTGTGCACATGTGGAATTTTCTTACCAACATGTTAGCTTGGGCATATAATATGTGACGCTGCCTGAGTATATCCTCATCATCAGATAACTGATCATTATCGCAAGAGGCTGCAATGTATATCGCAATATCAATTTTAGGCCATAACGCCCATCCCTAACACACACACACACACACACACGAGGGGGGTAGGAGAAGTGGAGAGGAGAGTGGAGAGAAGAAGGATCATTTCATAACGGAAGAAATGCGCTGCTGGTGTGAACAGCCCGGTGCGCAATCGGGCACACATCTACACTTTACAGCACTTTCAGCACTTTGCAACGCTTCGCCAGAAGTGTCCCATTGTTAGTCTGCTTAGGTCTGCTCACAATTGATTCCCCACTTAAAATGCTGTCCTTTCATCTCTTTCCAAGAAAGTAAACAAGCACTCATATTTGCCCAAATGGGCAAATGAAATGGCGTTTTACTTGCCCCAGGAACATCGGGCAACTCTTATTGTTAAACCCTGAAATCTGTTATTAAAATAAAACTAATCTTGGAAAATAATAGTTAACTCCTGATAAGGAGCAATTTCTTAGAAAACCTAGAAAAATGACTGAAGAATATCTTAAAACTAAGGAGGTTTTGTGGAACGGGCCAGGGGAATCTACCTGATCTACCTAATCTACTATTCATGTTTACTCATGTGCAAATGATCCTTGCTTGAATTATCTGTCATTACGTCTGTCCTCACTTAATTGCTGTGTAACATGAACCCTGACATGCTCTTTATTTGCTGTGATAAAATCCATCTGCTGGAGTTCACCAGATAAATAAGAGGCCGTTGATTTGGGACTTGCCCTCGCTGTATTTTCATTCTGCTCATCCATGCTTAATTAATTGACAGCTACAAGCTTAGAGTGGTATTCTATGAAAGTCAAGATTAAAATCCCAGTAATGTTTGTTTTTTAAGATAATTTTAATTAGTGACAGCTTGGACATGAAAGGGGAGAGAGAGGAAATGACATGCAGGAAAGTGCTACAGGTCAGAACCAAACCCACAACCTCTGCGTGGAGGACTGAACCTCCATATATGGCCATCCACAAGAGCCATCCAGGTATGGGATTATTTTTGTGTCTTTAATCCCAAGAAAAACATCTCAAGTATCAAACAAAAAACACTAACTCAAGCAAAAACGTTGTCACCTCAAAGGTAAAACTTAAAACTTAATTAAAGACACAAAAATTATCCCATAACCAGGCACCCAAATGTCAGTAATGGTACAATAAATTGAAGGTAATCACATTCAAATAGCAGAATTGAGTGCTTAGAAGCTTATTAGTAAAAGATATAGAATATAATAAGATATTTAGTCGTTTCACCAAATACCCAAATTGTTGGTTGAGAGCAAGGGAGATTCCGGCTATGTTTAGACGGAAACGATCTGAAGAGAAAATGCAAAAGTGGCGTTCCGTTCTCACTTTTTATTCAGCGTTTAGAAGAGCGTTTTGGGGGGGAAATCTCCGTGCATATGGTGACGGAAAAGTGTGTGAAATTCGATGTAGTATGCACACCAGGCGGCTTGGTGGGAGTGTGAAGCACTGCCACACAACACTACCAAGTCCGCGCACCTGCATAGAACCTTCCTTCTACTGCTCTCCCTCTCCTCACTCTAGTAGCGCGAAAACCAAAACATGGTGAAGCGAACAACAAAAGCTGACAATTTTGTCTGGAGGTGGAGTTATTACTCCAAAGGGCCTCAGATGTGGAAGAGACCAGAGGTGGTGTGGGGCTAGACGGCGGTTGGGAACTGCGGAGACACCCTTTGGGTGTGCAGGACGAGCATAGTGGACTGGCGTGGACAGCGGATCTGAACACAGGAAAAAAAGCCAGGCTGTCGGACAGCGAGGATCGCGCAGAGGACGTCTGAGCAGATCAGCGCACGTCACTGCACAGATGCCCTGACCAGGGAGAGCGGACTGGACCATAGTACCACTTCCCCACCTCTGTCAGGGTAAAGACTGTAGTTCCATTTTTCACACAACAGACTGATCCTCTTTTTTAATATCGTCTATACAAATATTTTATATTTGCTGCTGTACAAAAGAAAAAGAAATCTATATAAAGGCAATTTTAAAATAAAACCATAAAACCAAATGTTGAATGTGTGTGTCAAGCCTGGGAATTTAAAGAACCTAAATGTCTAACACTACTTTTCAAAACTCTTCACACATTAAGATAAGGATTACACAATACAGAATCAATAAATAAGCAGCAATAAAGAAGAAAGCATGCTATTATTATTATTATTATCACAAACATTATTAGATCTTGGTAGAAGCACAGTAGAGCCGCAAAAATAAATAAATTAATCAATTAGTCAACTATTAAATTAATCACCAATTATTTTGATAATCAATTAATCGGCCTGAGTAATTCTTTATGAAACAAAAGTAATACTGTAATTCCAGCATCCTAAATGTGAACATTTTCTAGTTTCTTCGCTCCTCTGTGACAGTAAACTGAATGTCTTTGAGTTGTGGACAGAACAAGACATCTGATGACGTCATCTTGGGCTTCTAGGACACACTGATCCACATTTCTCACCATTTCCGGACATTTTAAATAAACAACTAATCTGTTGATTGAGAAAATTTCGATTCTTTTTTACTTTCGGGCATCTTACACATACAGACAGGGTGATTCCGTTCTTTCCAATTAGAACGTAACACTAAAATATTCATTATGACCTGGTTGGTTTGGTACGAATACACACACCCACAATATGGGCCAACATAATCCCAAATGTGTTCCATCAACATATATAAACAATACCCTCACCAGACTGGTGTTGTGTGATGTCCTGCTGGGTAAGTAGCCTACAGTCTAGTCATGCCTACTGCTTCAACTGCATTTAACTGATACTGTATGGGCTGTATATGTCTGTATTATTGTGTATATCACATGTTTTATTACTTTAGTTCGTATCATGTACTCCGTCTGTGATTGAGGACATTTTCTGTAATATTCAGTAATATTACATATTACTGGCTTCCCAGAGTGATCGTGGTTCCTCTGAGGGAATTACGCTCAACTACTATCTTAGACAATGCAAATACTCGGTGCAGCTGTATCATCTGCTCTGAAATTATTTCAAAATAGGGTTGGGTATCGCCATTGATTTCCTGAATCGATATGAATCCGATTACCAAGGTCCGATTTGATTTCAGATTCAATTTGATCAGGGATATTTCAGTTACACCAATTTCGCTTGAATGTGAAATAGATTCTCTGTGAACTAATGCTGTAAATTGTAAAAGGAAGCGTCTAACCCAGGGGTCTTCAACTTTTAAGCCAAGAACCCCTAAACTGAAAGAGAGACTGAGCAGGGGGTCCCTGCTCAGTCTCTCTACTACTAATATTGTATAAAATTGCATTGGAAGATGCATATTAAACTGGGCCTACAATAACGTGGGGGCAGCCTAAAGTCTTTACACATAGCTTTTTAGTGCATAGAATACTAAGCTATTGAATTAATAATTGCTGTCATGATTTTATGAATTCATGTTTTAATGTTACACAAACATGTGGCACATTGAATCCATATGATTAACTGTATCTGTGGATGGCTACCTTAGTGATTAAGTGTCTTGTCCTGAGGACCACAATGGAAATAAGTCCTGGACTTTGTGTTTTCATCCTCGATTGTATTTGATGTCTTTTATTGTCATGTGTAAGGCATTTTTTTGATACAATTAAATAAATCAAATCAAAAACCTTACCTATAGGCCAGTCAGCAGTGGGGGCTTATATTTGTTGATAATATGTTGGATTCATGTTAAGACTTTTCAAAAAAAAAATTTAAACTTTTAAAAATGAACAATGATTTGGAGGCTCCCCTGCATTGACTACGAGGATCCCCTAAGGGTCCCGGACACCTGTTGAAGATCCCCGCTCTAACATGCTGCATTAATAAATATATGAATGTTGTGGTTCAGAATTGAACCCAAAGAGGTTACATAGAGACAGGAAATGTGCTTTCTTTAGTGCAGAGGATGTGATGCAGAGACAGTTGACCTAAAGTCATACATCTGTAAAAAAGGCCATGGCAGTTTTTTCCTCTTCCCTCGCCAACACGTTACCTCTCTTTAGAGTGGTATTTAGCATAACATGGATTCCTTACATCGTCTAGTTTCATATGATACCAACATCTTCACCCTAGCTTTAAAACGGAGCCTTTCAAAAGATCGATCTCAGATTTTATGAATTAATATTGGATCATTCAAATGAAGATCAATTTGAATCAAAAAATCAGTTTTTAAACCCAGCCTTATTTCAAAGTAAGTTAAATAGTTTGGGACAGAGCCAGAATATACTCCACAAAGAGGCAGGAAATTACAAATTCTGTTTTAAAGAAGTATTGAGATTTAGAAAAGAATGATTTCAGTGTGTCTCATGGCACATTTTAAACTTGACACAATAATCTAGAAAAATTATCTTTGCTTATTTCAGACGGGAAATAATTTTGACATTTTAAACATGAATTTTTCATCCATCAACGGCACTTCAACTGTAGCGCAGTATGAGCGGGACAACTTCACCACAGCCGTGATCAAGAACGTGATTGTCACAGCGCTCTGCATCTCCATCAACTACATCAACAGTACTCTGGTCCACACCTTCAGAAAGCACCAGGTCTGAAATCTGCTTAGTTTTTACACTATATTTATCACTATATTAAGACTTTCTCTCCCTCAGCTTACCCACTCAGCTTTAAGAAAGTGAGTGCTACATTTTGAAACTCATGTATATTGTTTTCACAGCTTTAACAAATAAGTTTTTAGAAAATAAGGCACCATGCAACATATAAGTATACAGGATAATACAAGGTTGTAAAAGAAATCAAACTGAGGCAAAGGATTAGCATTAAAAACAAAATGTTACTCCAAGGCAAAACCACGTATATATAAGCATTAGATCATTTTCTTGTGATTTGGGTGCCTGCTTCGAACGTTCTCTATTTTTTATGAATCAGTCATATTTAGTGAAAACATGTCTTTAAATCTGTAATTTTGAAAACATCAAATTTCACATTGTTATTTACAGAAAACATCTACCTCTGAGAGGCACGTTAGCTTTTATTTATTGGCATTTATTTGTGGTATACTTGCTCTGATCATTGTGAGTTAATCAAAGCCGACTGTAGTGCTGCACCTGTATTTGGCTGTTCAATACGACTATTCTCAACATGGTGAAAGTATTAATAAAGTCTGTCTAACATTTGATCGTGGTCACTTTTCTATTACTCAGATATTTTACACAAACCCTCGGTACATCCTGTTCATCCACCTGGTGATGAATGACATGATGCAGCTGGCCCTGTCAACTCTTCTCCACATCATCAGCTACACCCTTTACACCATCAGTGTACCCTTCTGCCTCATCCTGCTGATTGTTGCCGTCCTCGCCACCCTCAACACGCCGCTAAACCTGGCCGGCATGGCAGTCGAGTGCTACATCGCCATCTGCTTCCCCCTCCGCCACAGACAGATCTGTACCATCAAGAACACCTACATCCTGATTGGCTTGATCTGGGTGGCGGGTTGGTTCTCCATCCTACCAGATCTCTTTATCCTCCTGGCCACAGAGCCGCTGCACTTCTTTCACTCTGAAGTTTTATGTGTCAGAGATTATGTGTTCAAAAGCTCTTACAGCCTGAAGAAGAGGGACGCGTCACACATTGTTTGTCTTGTCCTGGTTTGGCTCACTGTCTTTTACACTTACATCAGGATTCTGTTTGCTGCCAAGGAAGCAACTCCAGACATTAAAAAAGCCAGAAACACTATTCTCCTCCACGGTTTTCAGTTGCTGTTATGTATGCTTATGTACGTGCGGCCCATGTTTGAACAAGGTCTGCTCTACTTTTTGCCCAAACAGTACCTGGACATACGCTTTGCCTTGTATGTCATTGTCCAGATCCTGCCACGCTTTGTTAGTCCCATTGTGTACGGACTGCGAGACCAGACGTTCAGGAGACATATGAGAAGGTACCTGCTCTGTAAAGTGAACATATGCAACCGCACAGAAAATATCCAATGTCAAACATGAGGCCTACAATGAAACTGCAATGAGAGTTGAATAGAAAGTAGAAGACGTATATTATGTACCAATAGGGATGTTAATCATTAACCATTTCAAAAGTTAAAAACATTATTAAAACAAAAATAAAGTTTATTAGAAAACCTTTTTGCATGATAAAAGAAAAATGGGCTCTACAATCCATTTCTTTACTGTTAGTTAACTTGCTAATCCCAATTTTGCACTAGTTGCATTCAAGCCCTTCTTGTTCTGCTCGTGGCTCTCTGCTGGAAAACGCCCAAAGCCGAGAGCTAACATTACGTGACACATAACACTACATCGATGACTGGCAAGTAAAATAGTCTTACACATATAGTTTGCTAGGCAGAACCCTGCAGGTGGATGTGTGTGGAGACGGGCTCAGACATACACGCCGCAGACCACTGTTGACTTATGCTAAGCAGTTCCAGCAAAGTTGCTGCATGTGTCTACAAGAATGCAAGAAACATTGTGGCTGTGTGGCCGGTACAAGGCCGCATAACGCAGAAAGTATATCCTAGCATCCTAGACGGGTGAACTGGAACTCTGGTGCCTTCTAGTCCGTTAACGGTTAATGATCGGGTAACGAAGGTCGGCTATCATCAGAAAAAAAAGATAGACCAAACAACTTAGATTATTCAAGAAAATAAACAGATTAATGGATCAATAAATAATCATTAGTTGCAGCCCTACTGACCACACTGTCAGCCTCAAGACTGCCATTTACTATCATCATGTATACATTCTGGCAT
The DNA here is from genome assembly GCA_023631565.1 of Gymnocephalus cernua. Classification (NCBI taxonomy): domain Eukaryota; kingdom Metazoa; phylum Chordata; class Actinopteri; order Perciformes; family Percidae; genus Gymnocephalus; species Gymnocephalus cernua. Next base: position 40,546,019 of record CM042428.1, on the reverse strand, counting down.
TGTTTTTTGTTTTGTTTTTGCACCTTATTGATAATCTTTAGTGTTCATATTTTGTTTTTATTTGAACTTTTTCTACTTCTCTCACAAACACGATGACGCGAACATTAATTAAGTTTTGTTTCAAAGCGTTTATAAAGACGCTTCTGCTGTGCAGCCTTCAGCTTGTGACCTGGACTCAGGGAGGTGGAGCAGGACGAGACGGTGGTGAGGTACAGTAGCTCCTGACTTTCAAATCTAACTCTTTGGCAAGCTATACAACAGTGTGAGTTTGTTCACATGTTGACAGCTATTCTATCCAAATGTTCACATTTAAAATCAAGATTTAAATAATAAAAATGTACATTTAATGCATTATGTTTAATTGGTAATTGAAACACTGTATCAGAAGATGTTTTTCTCATTTGGATAAAAATATACATGTATTGTATTATTTTGCCTAATAGGGATTTGACTAAATTCTTGCCAGCATGTTCATCCCAAAGCTCAGTTTCTAATGGCACTTTTCTGCTGCCAGTTTCTTGTCACATTGTAATCATTTGCGATTAATTTACTTGTGTTTTGCACTAGAAAAATTAACAGCAGAACTGTAACATTTCAGCAGCTGACTGGGCTTTGCTGAAGTTATTTAGGTTTATTATAAATGAAGGGTTAATTTGCAAAATATGATATATTCATAAATCTTGTTTTCTTTCTTACGTGTGTACTCAAGAGAAGGTCAAACTGTTGATATATTCATTTTAAGAACATCTCGGCCTTTATGCACCAGTTGTGTTATGCGTTAACATTATGTTGGGTTGATTGCTGTCCGACTGCTTTTAAGGGAGAAAAAAACAAACAAATCAAGCTGCAGGTGAAAAGAGAATAATGGTAGAACGCTGCATGGCAGGAAGCAGGAAATAATTTCTTTCTAAAAACATCCAAGCAAAGTGTTTTGATGTATTTCTAATAAAACAAGGTCAACTTTGGTTTAGTGTTAGATTTACAAATTACCTTCAGCTCTGCAGCTTCAGGTCTCTGCTGAGATTTACAGCAGTGAGTTAGCAGAACATGAAAGAGTATGTGATTTTCTATAAAGACAAAGCCAAAGTTAAAAAAAATGTATTTTACATGCTTTTGCTCAAATACATGTACTCTACGTGGCCAAAGTAGTGTGCATGCATCATAATTTTAATACGTTAAATTTTAATACGTAAAGGTTTGACTGATTTTAAAAATATTTATTGAATAGATTACATTATTTGGTTTTGGGTAATTACTTTATACATTTGTCAATGTGTATTTTCTGCGTTTCATCCTCTCTATCAGGTGAGTGAGGTATGAATTCATCAGTGAGTGCTGGAGGCAACGTGACTTACCAGGTTTGGTGAAGTTCTAAAAAATACTCTTTACATCAAATAAAAATATAACCAATTATTGATTTGCTTGTACAGTTGTATTGCTAATTTAGATGTTAAAATGTAAAGTTTCTAGATCTAGGCAGCTGTGGCTCAGGTGGTAGAGCGGTGCCTACCAATTGGAAGGTTGGTGGTTCAATCCCTGGCCCTGCAGTCCCATGTCGAAGTGTCCTTGGGCAAGACACTGAACCACAAATTACTCCCAATGCTGCACCATCAGAGTGTAAATGTGTGTGAATGTTTATCTGATGAGGTGGCATAGTGATTTGAGTAGTTGTTAAAACTAGAAAAGTGCTATATAAATACAGAACATTTTTTATTTAAAAAAAAAAGTCTTCTAATCAAAAGCAAATTAGTTACATTTATCACAGTGTGTTCACTGCTAAATTTAAAAAAGTACTTTTTTATAAACCTTGAAACTAATCATCAATCCCTGCTTTCACAAAACTTTCCGGGCCATGCATTAAACCAGTGTCTAATCGCATGCATAATCAGCCAAAGTCCACATATTTATGCAGGGGGGGCGCATTTTTTCAAATACGCTGCACTTTCAGCGCATGAATTTCCAATTTCCACGCAAAATATGCGGGGCTTGCATGATTTCATAATCCCCGCATTTTCGCAGAAAGTTGAAACATACAAGAGCAGCCACTTTCCCCTGTTGCCATGGGAACATTATGAAATGACCTAGACCTAAGCCTAGTGAGAACATTGTGTTGGGGGATTCACTTTTTTTTCTCTTTTTCATCAAACCGCGTTTTTGCAATTTCCCACAATTTTTGCAAGTTCAGTTCCCGCAATTTTTGCAAGTTCCCGCAATTTCATCGCATAAAATGCATACATATCCCGCATATTCCATCGCGTTTAAGAAAACGTTCCGCACAGTCAAGGATGTTTGCCCAGAACAATCACAAAAAAGCATTTTTCTGGAAGGACTGATATTCATAGAAAAATACATATATAAATATATTGGCTGATGTATAAGAATTTCATCAACATTTTGACAACTACTTTTTAATGTCCCACATCGTGGCGAGACTGAGAGTGACCAATGAAAGCTTACTTTCTTTTTAGTAGACATAATGCATACACAAATTTATAAATAAAAAGAAATTATGGTTCATTGTGTTTGAAAAGTAATTTCCATTTCTTTCTCTTTGGCTCCATCTATGGTTGGATCAGTTGGTGCTCGTCAGAGACACCTTCACCACAGCGGTGGTGAAGAACCTGATTGTAGTTATGGTCTGGCTAATCCTCGGTTACATCACCTGCAGCTTGGTTGCCACCTTTTTTAGACACCAGGTACACACACACACACACACACACACACACACACACACACACGTTTCAGCTTCTTACATTTGATATTTTTAGGAATGCAACTTATTTATTTTCTGTTGATTATTTTCTCTCTATTGTTTTGGTCTATAAAATGTCAGAAAACGGTGAAAAATGTGGATCAGTGTTTCCCAAAAGCCCAAGACAACGTCCTCAAATGTCTTGTATTTTCCACAACTCAAAAGATATTCAGTTTACTGTCACAGAGGAGAGAAGACACATGAAATTATTAACATTTAACAATCTGCAATCAAAGAATCTTTAAAAAATTACTCAAACTGATTAATCGATTGCAGCCCTTCTTATGTCTGTTTCTCTCTCTTCACTCCAAGGATTCTTTCTTCCCCTTAATACAAAAACCAGCATGCTGATCAACAATTATCAATATACTAAAATTAATAATTCACTTCAGGATGGTTAATGATGCCATCCAGACTTTTTATCCAGGACTTTACTCAATAACACCAACACTTCTTCCTTCTTAATCCATGAACTGTTTTCTCCTCTCTACGTTTTTCACTCCCCTCTCTCTTCCTTTATCTTCCTGCAGACATTTTATGAAGACCCTCGTTACATCCTCTTCATCCACATGGTGATCAATGACGGCATCCAGCTGACCGTCACAGTCATACTGTTTGTCCTCAGCTACATCTCATACAAGATTAACGTCTCTTTCTGCTGCTTCTTCATCCTGGTGGCGGTCTTCACCACCAGAAACACGCCGGTCAACTTAGCTAGCATGGCCATAGAGCGCTACATTGCCATTTGCGAGCCTTTACGGCACCCTCAAATCTGCACAGTGAGAAGGACTTACATTGTTATCGGGTGGATGTGGTTTATATGCGTGGCTCCGGATATCACAGATCTATTTGTGACAATAGCAACAGAGTCCCTAAGCTTCTTTCATGAGTCTGTGTTGTGCATACGATCAAATGTGTTCAAAGACCCAATCCTGGCATTGAAAAGACAAGCTTTTGATATCATCTACTTCGCCTGTGTGTCTTTGACTCTGGTCTTCACCTACTTGAGGGTCCTGTTTGCAGCCCGGGCCCTCTCCACGGACAAGCTGTCCGCCCAGAGAGCCAGGAACACCATTCTGATCCACGGGGTCCAGATGGTTATGTGCATGCTCTCCTACAACTCCCCTAGTGTGGAGATCATTATGCACCTAATCTTCCCCGGCCGATACTCAGAAATCAAATATGCACACTACCTGATCGTCTACATCCTGCCGAGGTTCCTGAGCCCAATGATCTATGGTGTCAGAGACAAAAAGTTCAGGAAGTACCTCAAGATGTACCTTGTAAGCAACAGGTGCAGGGTCAAACTGCAGACAGTGGCTCCACTTAAGACACCCCAGGTGAATAGAAAAAAAAAATGAATAGATATGAAAATGAAACTTCCCCAGTTGATTACTGACATTAAGAAAATTATCTTTTGTATTACAAGATTTTAGAATATTTATGTTTAAATGTGTAAATTAGGTATTATTAAATTATGGGTGGTGATGGCGCAGTGGATATGGCACATGACTTTGGTGTGGGAGATCTGGGTTCAATTCCCATTGACATCAACCAATGTGTCCCTAAGCAAGACACTTAACCCCTAGTTGCTCCAGAGGTGTGTGGCCTCTGACATATATAGCAACTGTAAGTCGCTTTGGATAAAAGCATCAGCTACATGACATGTAATGTAAATATGCACTAATTTGCATATATTACCAGAAGAGAAATCTGAACATTGGATAAAGTTTGATTCAAAATTTAAAAAAAAATCAAAATTCTTGTTTCATTGTGTTGACATATTAGTAGGCCTGCACGATTCGGGGAAAAATATGAATCATGTTTTTTTAGCTTAGAATTGATATCACGATTCTCTGGAACGATATTTTTCTGACGAAGTGTAATGTTTGTTGCACACATGAACCATGACAAAACAAGACTTTGGCAGTACCAAACACAGATTTCACCTTTTGGCACCTATAGCACATTGCGCATCACCACAAGCCTGTAAACACAGAGGCTTCAATGAATAAAGAAAATAAAGTACATGCTGGCCATTTAAGTACAGTAGGCTACCAAAAATAGTGACATATATAACACTGACCTGAATATGACCATGATACAGGCTCTATCTGAACTAAATATGGCCCTGATACAGGCTCTATCTGAACTAAATATGGCCCTGATACAGGCTCTATCTGAACTAAATATGGCCCTGATACAGGCTCTATCTGAACTAAATATGTCCCTGATACAGGCTCTCTGAACTAAATATGACCCTGATACAGGCTTTATCTGAACTAAATATGTCCCTGATACAGGCTCTATCTGAACTAAATATGGCCCTGATACAAGCTCTATCTGAACTAAATATGGCCCTGATACAGGCTCTATCTCCTTGAACATGTCTTTACATCATTAAAACATGTCAATCAACATGCTGCAGCTACAGCTTCAGTCTCTAGAGAAATGGAGTTTGTCAATTGCCAATTTAAGTACAGTATCACAAACAGATTGATTTCTTAGCACACTCTTTAACTGCTTGCCTTTCATGTCTTCAGCTGTCCTATCAAAATAAAGGCTGATTTTCATCATGTCATTTAAAAATTTAATCGGGAACAGGATGAATCGAGATCGCGATTTTATAACAATTAATCGTGCATATTAGAGTCAAAAGGTTTTTACAGAGGGGATTTGGGATCTCTTTTTATTACTCCATTAATCAGAAAAAAAAACTGAAAAAACAGCCATAAAAAATACATTTTCACCCCATTTTTAGGTATAAAATGTTGTATAAATCAGACTCTGAATGATATATGAACAAACCACTCTGTAAAAGTCATATGAATATAGATAGGAATACAACTCGAAAGTTTGGTGTGAGGAAAACCCCATTTTTAAAAAACGGCCTTTAAAGATTTGTATTGTAAAAAGATCATACTTTTTTAATGGAAACAACTATTTACAGACTAGGGGTGTCACGATTCTCCAAGTTCTCGATTTGATTACATTTTCGATTCTAAGGTCACGGTTCAATTCTCGATTTCTTTATTTTTTTTTTTTTAAAGCACAGGTTGCCATGCCATTTTTAGACTAGACCTTTATGCAATGTAATATCTGAACTGCAATGTACCACACTGCATTGTCAAATTGAAAACATTTATTAACCAGTGATGGAAATAACAGCATTATAACGGCGTTATTTTTTTCATTGAGTAATCTAATTGATTACTCTTCCCATCTTAATAACACCGTTACTGCCAAAAAATGCATTACTATAGTTGAAGCTGTTTTTTTTTCCATCAGACCAACTAGATCTCTGAGCCGAGAGGCAAAGATTTTTTTTACTGTTCTTCTTTGGTTAGTTCCTTGCCCAGTTGTGGCCTGTTGAGGGGCAATAAATATCAAAAGTTCCAAAACATCTATTATGTTATTTGTATCGATCCACTATATAAACAACAAACAATATCTACATACCTGGCATTTGATTGGAAGCTAGTCTCACTTTGTCGATTTAAAATCAAAATCGTGACACCCTTATTACAGACACAATATCTTTTCAAATCATTAGCAACAACAATACAGACTTAAACCCTAAACACATAAAAACTTTTAAGACAGCATTTATGGCCTTCAACTGATCAGAACCCCAGTAAAAAGCAGTGTACACACACACACACACACAAATGATCCAATGTAGAACTGCCACCTTGGCCTAGATACCGTCTACAGCCTAATTTTTAGGGGTGGGAATCTCTTGGCACCTCACGATTCGATTCTGTTTCAGAGGCCAACGATTCGATTCTAAACCGATTATCAATGCAACAATTTTTTTATGTACATTTACATGCGTGATTTTCAATCACTGTTTTCTGATTTGTACTTGTCTGGAGACAGTAACTTTTTTTAATCGATTAACTTTTCAGAATCGAGCATTGAATCGTTCTAGAGAGAACTGTGATACATCTAAGAATCAATCATTTTTCCCACCCCTACTAATTTTCCATGCCTGCTTGATAGGCCCCGCTGATGCCTTTTCACCTTTTTAGCTGTGCGCAGACTCTTGCGCCTATGTTTTGCACTGGCAGTTGTAACGGCCTCAGCTTTCGAAATCCTGAGCATATCCGTTTCTTTCATTGAATTGACCATCACAACTGCGCTCTGAAGCCACAACTTCTCCTTAACAGCAAGCATGGCAGAGGCACCTTTATTGAAGGTGGAGATGGCCATATTTGCTGCTGCCTCAAGCTTACTTTTCTCCACAAACACCATTTTTTGGACACTTGAGGCACTGATTTGCATTTTGAGTGCCTCCATGCTGCATTCGCTGCAGCAGGCTTTCACTAGACATGCGGTGGTACACTGGGATAAGTTTCTTCCCAACCTCTCGCCCTAGAAAGTTTCAGTTCTATCAATTTCGCCAACTGAAATTAAATTTATAGTGTATTACTAACTGTTCATCCATATTTTAAAACAAATAGATGGAGGCCATAATCTATAATGCCACAAATGTTACAGAGAGAGAGAGAGAGAGAGATGATGTGAGACAAGAGATGGGACGTTTCGCATTACTGCTAAACTTACAGAAACAAGCTGTAACATTTTGGACACATCTAAATGTAAGTCAAAAAGACACATTCCATTTCAAAGCACTTAAAACACAAGAGCCAAATCCAAATCCTGAAATCAGTCCCCTCAGTCAGCTGATGGTGAAGCTAACTAACCAGGCTTCGATCAGCACTGGTTCATAAGACCACAACAGAACAAAACAGATTATGAATCATTCAAAAGATCAATATTTAGAATATTGGAGAAAGCAAAGTAATAATACTAATAATAAGTTTATTTGATATAGCACCTTTCACAGACAAAGTCACAAAGTGCTTCACATAAGTATTTGTACAAAACATAGTAAGTTCTGACAAGAAAAGAAAAAAACAATGTTGAAAAGACTAAAAATAATCATTAAAAGATTAAAACATGACACCCAAAAATGACATACATGAAATTCAAAAGCAAATTTAAACAAGTGCATCTTCAGCTGCTTTTAAAAGCTTCAACAGAGACTGGATTGTTATTTGACAGAGTAGCTGCACACTGTCAGAGATACAAAGAAGAGACGGATCCTGACTAAATACAGGCATAGTGACCACCAACTGGGTCAGACAGAAATGCACTTCCTCCTTTATTGTGAAAAAGTATCTTCACTAAGAGATTTACACCTTGGAAAAATAGCCCAAAAATTAAAACGTCCCAAAGTTAACACCAGAAAAGAAGCTGTTAGTTCTCCTAGGAGAGGGAACAGCAGCTCCACTGACAGCTAAATATGTGGCAGATACATATTTAGCTGTCAGTGGAGCTGCTGTTCCCTCTCCTAGGAGAACTAACAGCTTCTTTTCTGGTGTTAACTTTGGGACACTGACAGCTTGGGACACTGACAGCTTGGGACACTGACAGCTAAATATGTATCTGCCTGCTACAGCCTGACTCACAACCACCTTAGGATCCCAAAATTACAAATTTGTTTAGAATTGTATAGTAATTATATTATACAAAATATAGAGGATGTAGGATGTAGAGAGAGAGACAGACAGAGAGAGAGAGAGAGAGAGAGACAGACAGAGAGAGAGAGAGAGAGACGGAGAGAGTGTTTCCATACCTGTTACTCTCCGATGCTGTCTCTGATACGTTTTAACATGAAGGCCAGGAATCCCCAACACTTTGCTGATTTTTTTGAGAGATGCATATTCCAAGCCTAACTTGTGCGCTAACACATTCACATCAAACGCTACATTGTTCCTCGATACGTCTTGAAGATGCGTAGATGTGTAGACACTTTGCCTGTACGTATCTTCTTTGGAGAGACTGCACTCTAGTGGTAAACTGCTACAGAACCCATGATTCTTCGGATCAATGCTAACTTTAAGCCCTGTCCCTGCGCAATTAGGACAAATTAAACCACTGATCAGTTCATTCAGACGTTCTACATGAATTATCAGCCACTGCTGTGTGGCGCTCTAATTACCTCCGCTGTCTGAACACTCTTGTTTTCTGAACGATAGTTTACGCATCAACGCACTATGTGAAGGCATTTCATCATGTGCTGTCTTGGTTTGTAATCACCTGCGTCTTCTTGCTAATAACTGTCTTCTCTGAGATGATTTTCGACGCACTTCTTTTGATATTTTGAACTCCCGCGGAAATGTCAGAGCACGTCACGTGATGCATCTGAACAAATCACGTTGTCAGAAATTGACATCAGCCAATGAGTTTTCGCTTTTAGAGTTAAATGCCCCATTGTACTTTCACGATTGGTTGCTGATAAAAACAGAGAGAGCTTTCTAACGGTATATGTGATGACTGGGTGCAGACAGCGATCGTGGAGCAGCGCGATGATTCAGAACGGTAACTTTTGTTGAATTTAGGACGCTAAATCTACAGACGCAAACAGACAAATTGTAAAATAAAGACCTAAATGTGTATTCTGGACTTTTTTTCCACCACGTCTGAAAGAAGACATATTATTGAAGACAAATAACCCAAAATCTCAAAATTGACCAGTGAAATTTTTTATTTTTTATTTTTGCCTGCCGTGTCTCCCCTTAACAAAGATGGCATGTAACAGAATACTAGCGCTGGGATGACATGCTTTGGCATTCAATTCTTTCACGATACATGGGTTGATATTTTGATTGTTGATATTTTACAGACCAAACAACTGATCGATTATTCAAGAAAATAAACAGATTAATGGATCAATAAATAATCATTAGTTGCAGCCCTACTGGCCACACTGTCAGCCTCAAGACTGCCATTAACTATCATCATGTATACATTCTGGCATTGCTTTTTGTTTTGTTTTTGCACCTTATTGATAATCTTTAGTGTTCATATTTTGTTTTTATTTGAACTCTGTATATGTGCAAGACTGCTGCACAACGATTTCCCTCAAGATTAATAAAAGTTCGATCTTATCTTTACTTTTTCTACTTCTCTCACAAACACTGAGTGCGACGATCACGCGAACATTAATTAAGTTTTGTTTCAAAGCGTTTATAAAGACGCTTCTGCTGTGCTGTCTGCCTTCAGCGTGTGACCTGGACTCAGGGAGGTGGAGCAGGACGAGACGGTGGTGAGGTACAATAGCTCCTGACTTTCAAATCTAACTCTTTGGCAAGCTATACAACAGTGTGAGTTTGTTCACATGTTGACAGCTATTCTATCCAAATGTTCACATTTAAAATCAAGATTTAAATAATAAAAATGTACATTTAATGCATTATGTTTAAATTGTAACTGAAACACTCACTGTATCAGAAGATGATTTTTTCATTTGGATAAATATATACATGTAATGTATTATTTTGCCTGATATTGATTTGACTAAAATCTTGCCAGCATGTTCATCCCAAAGCTCAGTTTCTAATGGCACTTTTCTGCTGCCAGTTTCTTGTCACATTGTAATCATTTGCGATTAATTTACTTGTGTTTTGCACTAGAAAAATTAACAGCAGAACTGTAACATTTCAGCAGCTGACTGGGCTTTGCTGAAGTTATTTAGGTTTATTATAAATGAAGGTTTAATTTGCAAAACATGATCTATCCATATTCATAAATCTTGTTTTCTCTCTTATATGTGTACTCAAGGGAAGGTCAAACTGTTGTCGATATATTCATTGTATGCACCAGTTGTGTTATGTTTTAACATTATGTTGGGTTGATTGCTGTCCGACTGCTTTTAAGGGAGAAAAAAACTAGGCTGCAGGTGAAAAGAGAATAATGGTAGAACGCTGCATGGCAGGAAGCAGGAAATAATTTCTTTCTAAAAACATCCAAGCAAAGTGTTTTGATGCATTTCTAATAAAACAAGGTCAACTTTCGTTTAGTGTTAGATTTACAAATTACCTTCAGCTCTGCAGCTTCAGGTCTCTGCTCAGATTTACAGCAGTGGGTTAGCAGAACATGAAACCGTATGTGATTTTCTATAAAGACAAATACAAACTATGTGGCCAAAGTAGTGTGCATGCATCATAATTTTAATATGTTACATTGTAATACATAAAAGTTTGACTGATTTTAAAAAGATTTATTTAATAGATTATATTATGCAGTTTTGGGTAATTATTTTATACATTTGTCAATATGTATTTTCTGCATTTCATCCTCTATCAGGTCTGATTGAAGTATGAGTTCATCAGTGAGTCCTGGAGGCAACGTGACTTATCAGGTTTGGAAGAAATTGTTCTGAAAATAATCTTTACATCAAATAAAACTATAACCAATTATTGATTTGCTTGTACAGTTGTATTTCTAATTTAGATGTTAAAATGTAAAGTCTAATCAAAAGCAAACTAGTTACATTTTCACGGTGCATTCATTGCTAAATTTAAAAGAAGTACTTTTATTTATAAACCTTGAAACTAATCATCAATCCCTGCTATTGCGAAACTTTCCGGCCCGAACATTAAACCAGTGTCTAATCACATTATCTTCACATGAACTGTTGTTGATCTCACACTATCACCAATTTATAGCCTGGTCTGGTACCTCATACCCAAATATTATATTAAGCCTTTCAAGAGAGAACTCAATTTGTGTCATGTACATGCTTCTACATATACTCCTGATTCACAAACGTGATAATAGATAAAGGATTGTTTGCTTTAAAAATTACTTTTGCAGCTCAGCTGATATTCACAGAAACATATATGGGCTGATGTGTAAGAATTTCATCAACATTTCGACAACTACTTTAATGTCCCCAATTGTGGCGAGACAGAGTGACCAATGAAAGCTTACTTACTTTTTAGTGGACATAATGCATACGCAATTTTAATAATATTTGATCAGCTCACAGTGATGGAATAAAAACAAATTATGGTTCATTGTGTCTGAAAAGTAATTTCTATTTCTTTCTCTTTGGCTCCATCTATGGTTGGATCAGTTGGTGCTCGTCAGAGACACCTTCACCACAGCGGTGGTGAAGAACCTGATTGTAGTTATGGTCTGGCTAATCCTCAGTTACATTAACGGCAGCTTGGTTGCCACCTTTTTTAGACACCAGGTACACACACACACACAATCGTTTGTTTCAGCTTCTTAAATTTGCTATTTTTAGGAATGCATCTTATTTATTTTCTGTTGATTATTTTCTCTGTGGAGAAATGTGGATCAGTGTTTCCCAAAGCCCAAGATGACATCCTCAAATGTCTTGTTTTTTACACAACTCAAAGATATTCAGTTTACTGTCACAGAGGAGCGAAGACACTAGAACATATTCACATTTAACAAGCTGACATCAAAGAATCTTTAAAAAATACTGATTAATCGATTGCAGCCCTTCTTATGTCTGTTTCTCTCTCTTCACTCCAAGGATTCTTTCTTCCCCTTAATATAAAAAACAGCTTGCTGAACAACAATTATCAATATACTAAAATTAATAATTCACTTCAGGATGGTTAATGATGCCATCCAGACTTTTCATCCAGGACTTTACTCACTAACACCAACACTTCTTCCTTCTTAATCCATGAACTGTTTTCTCCTCTACGTTTTTCACTCCCCTCTCTCTTCCTTTATCTTCCTGCAGACATTTTATGAAGACCCTCGTTACATCCTCTTCATCCACATGGTGATCAATGACGGCATCCAGCTGACCGTCACAGTCATACTGTTTGTCCTCAGCTACATCTTGTACAAGATTAACGTCTCTTCCTGCTGCTTCTTCATCCTGGTGGCGGTCTTCACCACCAGAAACACGCCGGTCAACTTAGCTAGCATGGCCATAGAGCGCTACATTGCCATTTGCGAGCCTTTACGGCACCCTCAAATCTGCACAGTGAGAAGGACTTACATTGTTATCGGGTGGATGTGGTTTATATGCGTGGCTCCGGATATCACAGATCTATTTGTGACAATAGCAACAGAGTCCCTAAGCTTCTTTCATGAGTCTGTGTTGTGCATACGATCAAATGTGTTCAAAGACCCAATCCTGGCATTGAAAAGACAAGCTTTTGATATCATCTACTTCGCCTTTGTGTTTGTGACTCTGGTCTTCACCTACTTGAGGGTCCTGTTTGCAGCCCGGGCCCTCTCCACGGACAAGCTGTCCGCCCAGAGAGCCAGGAACACCATTCTGATCCACGGGGTCCAGATGGTTATGTGCATGCTCTCCTACATCTCCCCTAGTGTGGAGATCACTCTGCACCTAATTTTCCCCGGCCGAATCCCAGAAATCAGATATGCAAACTACCTGATCGTCTACATCCTGCCGAGGTTCCTGAGCCCAATGATCTATGGTGTCAGAGACAAAAAGTTCAGGAAGTACCTCAAGATGTACCTTGAAAGCAACAGGTGCAGGGTCAAACTGCAGACAGTGGCCCCACTTAACAAAGATGGCATGTAACAGAACACTAGCACTGGGACGACATGTTTTGGCATTCAACTCTTTCACGATACATGGGTTGTATTGAGTATTTTTTTGTCTTTAACAAAAACAAAAGTTTAATAATACACTTCTAGAGACAATGTATCATGAGAAATTTCTTAAACCCAATTTTCTAAATAAAAATGCATACCACATGTCAGTCAGTCTGACATTTATTTCATTTGTAAAGATTTGTAAGAAGTGCTTTCGGTCTGTTTTGTTGGAATAAATATGATGTATTCGCCATCCGTGGTACCTTATAAACAGAAAATATTTAGTTGAACTATTGGCAAATAAAAATATAAATAAAAATTGATTCTGGGGATTCTTCCCCTCTGGACTGACTTTTGTTTCACAGAGAATAACGTTATTTCACATCCCGTTCACTGTTCAGGTCGTTATATTGTTTTGGGGACAATGACATGGCTGGATAGCTAGCTTGTCTTCTTGTTCAACATACTGTCAACTGTCAATTGCCAACTGTACACAATGTTATTGACTTTGGATCTTGCTCGCTAAACTGAAAGGTTCTATCAGCTGAGCGGACTATAAATATCTCCGGTTGCTAAGGGTGGCAAGTCGTATCTAGTGACCATGGTAAAAGCGGATTAATGCCCTTCAAGGTGTCCATTGTCAGGTATTAATGGACATTGCGTCGGATGATTCACGCCTCGCCGTCGTCCATTAATATTTTTTTATTATTAATTCATTATCAGTCACATGACCTTTTACGTCATCACGCTCTTTTTTCCAACTGACTGTCGCCATCTTGAGTACCTAACTAACAAGCAGTAGCCAGCTTGCTACAATGTAACGGACTCATACGGATACAGTAATGGCTACAAAAGACAACATTTCCCACCTCGACTGCCATGAAAAGAAACGCTACTTTAAAAAAATATCCTCATTAGGATGTGATCCCTACTCGATACCTGATACGTTGTTCCAGCCTCTGTCCGCTGCTACCAAGCTACCAATCCTGGCATTCAATGACATACATAAATCGGTAACCATACACCGGTGAAAGCCTTAAAGCGTACAAGAGTACCGAGGCATATCGTTACTTTGTTGCGGGTTGGGTCTTTGACTTGAAAATATGGCACCTTCACAAGATGTTTCTCGTGAAAGGAAAGGTAAGTGTTCTTTTAATCCAACTTTGTAAACAACTGCCTAACCAGTCAAAGCTAACTTCTAGCTGTTCTCTAGCATATGTCAGCACAAGCGGTAGCTAAATCATCTGGTCATGGTTTCAAAACAAACTACAAGAACTAATGAAAATTAAAGGTATAGTGGAGGATTTTCTTTTTCCGGGTGAATCATCAAAACTATTGGTCCTCCTAGTTGTCTATCATTCTGGGATATGTTTACGTAAGGCCGTCGTATGTGCCGTGACCAAAGACAGTATATAAAAGGCTGTGACAGGTCAGCGAGCAGAGTCAGCAGACGGCCACGGCGTCCGACCACAGACAGTATATAAAAGCCTCCGACCGCTGCCAGTGCCTCCCCGCTCTCGCCGAACACAGGCATGGTCTTTTTTAAGAGCTCTCTCTCCTTCACGTCAGTCCTGTCTGACTTTCTCTCTTTCCTACTGTGTCATCAAAGTCATATTTACATAGTCTATTTTGGACCTTTGTTGTAATTCAACTAGCACATAATATGTAAGTCTGGTTTACTGATTTACTAACCTAACAAATATCCCTTTCAAACTAACAGTCAATGGCCATGATGGTTTTAATGAATCTGTTGGCTTCTTCAACATTCATCTAGTATTATCTCATTATCTGGTGTCTCTCTACTCCCTTAGTACACTATAAAAAAAACATTTGTTGTGTGTGTAACATGGCACTGTGCTGATTGACAAATGAGTTGATTTTACTAGACTGATTGGTCTGCTGTCTTCTCTTAAGGTGAACCACTCTCAAGCCGTCAACATGACCCCCACACAACCATGGGTCGTGGTCCATCATGATGGGACAATTTTAGTGGCCCACTGCACCTGCAAAGCGGGACTGGGCGAAGCATGCCCGCATGCAGCTGCTCTCATATATGCTGTCTTAGCAGCCGTAAATCTAAAAGATGGACTGTCCAGTACAGAGATGCCCTGTGCCTGGGTTCTTCGAGCAAAACCGGCAAGGTGCAGTACGAGAAAATCTGCAACATCTCATTCATGCAGAAGAAGACTGTAACATACTCACCACTACCCAGCATTCCTGTCCCTACAGAAGAGGAGTATATGGAGTTCTACCAAAAGCTGTATGAATGTGATGTTCAGGAAGAAAGTACTAAGGGAACTGCTATCTTGTCTGTGATCGAGGGCCACTCTCACAGATACAAACCAAAGACCCTTCAACTGAATTTGCCAGAACCACTTTCTAAATTATATTCAAAGGCTAAGTTGCATGCTGATTTCTCATCCTTACTAGTAACAGAGCAAGAAGTATGTACTGACAAATTGTCATTAACCAATATCTGTATTTAGTTTTAATGTTTACATTAATAGCTTTAGTTGTTGAAATAGCATTACATTTTTCAAATTTCAGTCCTTAGCAGTAGAAGAGGCAACCAGGGCGCAGTCTGCCAGTAAGGTTTGGTTTGAGCAAAGTAAGTAAGTAAGTAAGTAAAATGTATTTATAAAGCACTTTTCACAGATAAAATCACAACGTGCTGTACAACAGAATAAATAGAACAAACAGTATAAAATGCATATACATATATCAAAAGAAAGGAACGCTAGTGAGAACCCATCAACCAAAAGCTTTCCTAAATAAGCAAGTTTTCAGATCCTTTTTAAAAGAGACAACAGAGTCAGCCAGACGCACGGACAGGGGTAGGGCGTTCCACAGTCTGGGAGCAACAGACTGAAAAGAGCAGGCAGAGTAACAGCGTCAGTCTTCCACGAAGCAGGCAGGTCAGGCAGTGCTGCATCCTTGATTAAGAGGATTTGCTATCCCCGGTCCTGTCAGGTGTCTACAGTGGCAATGAGGTAACGATAGAAATGTACAAAGAAAGACAACATATCAAAGTATGCTGCCCAGGGCTGGTTTTCATTCTATTTGTCATAGCCATATTTCAGAGGAACAATCAAGTTCTTACAATCCCACTAAAAGGATTTAAACGATACAAGCTGAGAATCTGATTCCAATCCTAAATATACAACCTTTCTATGTTACAAGAGAGCCATTACATGAACATAATGGTGTGTGCACTCCATAGAGAATAATTAATACATTATTCTGGATTTGCAGTGGTATACTGTAGTTTGCTAATGAAGTATGAGGAGTCTGTCTAAACAATACTTTATTCTCTATTTTTCTAGATGGGGAAATGTGAGTGAGCCAACAGCAAGGACACAGTACATCACAGCATTGCAAGATCATCACACTGATTTTCAAGTGCAGACAACAGGCCTAATCATCAACACATCACTGCCATGGATCGGTGCATCGCCGTATGGAATTAGTACCTGTGCTTGCCACGGTAGAGATGTGCTTGAGATAAAATGCCCTTTTACTCTTAAAGATCAGTCTATCATCAACCGCTGCAACACTGACACAAACTTCTGTCTAATGGCAAAGGACAATGTGATAGCGCTAAAGCCGAATCACAAATATATGGCACAAGTCCAAGTACAAATGTGCATTGCTGAGGTCCAGTATGGTGACTTTGTAGTATGGTGTCCCACTGAAATGTTTATTCAGCGCATTCAGTTTGATGAAGTGTTCTTCAATGAGACATACAATGGAGTAGAAACATTAATTAAAACTAGGATTTTGCCCGAACTTCTTGGGAAATATTACACAGTACCACATCCAGTGGTTTCCCCAACCTCAGAGCATCAGCCCCAGTCAGGGCGCTATTGTGGTGAACCAGCTGGAGAGCCAGAGAATATAGTAATCTGTGCATCTAAACAGTGCCAAACAGGGCACTTTCACAGGTTTTGCTTGCGTTTGACTAGAGTTCCAAAAGTGTGGAAATGTTATGAATGCAGGAAAATCCAGAATAAATGAAAAACTATTAGTTCAGATTCTCTACAGTGTTGACTACACACATTGCGCACGCACACACACACACACACACACACACACACAGTACGGTAGACTGTCACTCCTAGAGAATAAGGCTTTATGCTTCAGGTTGCATTAGTTCATTCCCTGTAGTCTTGACGGCACACACGCACGCACATACCCAGACGGTATACTGTTACACTGTAGACTGTATCAAGTTTTTTTTGTTTTTGTTATTTAGCTTTCTTTGATTTGTATATAGTTATTTTGGTGGGGAGGTTGCCTTTCAGCTGGTTTTGGAGAGTGTGCAAACTAGATTTTAGAGCCCTGTCTAGTTGTCTGGCAAATTGTAAATACTATTTATATCTTGAAAATATATCCTATTTATCCAATTCCATATCCTGCTTAATGAATTAATAAGCAGTGAGTTTTACTGGTCTTGTTCTTCTGTTTCTAACAAGTTTTACATTTAATTAAATAAATAGTTGTACTGTATCATACATAAACAGTCCTGTGTGTCTTATTAATGTCACATAAAAAACATAATAGACTTTGATGTATGGTTTGACAGATTTATTCACTCTGGTGGAACAACAGGAGGGCAAAGGTTACAGAGGGCACAGAATACTTTCACCATCTTGTCCAGAGGTGTGAGTCCATCTGGGGTTGAGTTGCACAGGGTTGTTGGTATAGTTCCTTGCAAAATGGTTTATTTATTCCGTACAAGGCCTATAACTCTCTCCACATGGATGCACACTGCTGCCAGGCCACCCGATGACTTAACTTCAGCTGGGTGAAGCTGCCGTTTTCCTTTAGTAAATGCCGGTATCTTGAGTCGTGCATTAACAAGACCCAAAGATTCTGCCACATTAAACCCCCCATCTGCATTAACAACATCTCCAGGGGACAATAACTCAAGAAATCCACTGTGCTCAGTCACATGCTTGTCACTTGTCCTCCCACCCCAACCTTTCGAAACAACAACTGATGACCCCTTGTGGAGTTATGGAGATGAGGTATTTAACTGTGTTATGATGCTTATACTGAGAATATGTTTGTGCTCTTGCTCTCATTTCCTTTGGTCTTTCGATAAATATTTCAAAGCAATCAATAATACTGGTACAATTTTCAAAGCCGTTTCTATAAACACATTGGGAGACTACAAAGGATCTGATCTCTGCTTGGCCACTTTATGATATTACACAGCCTGATATTCATTACATTCAGTGTGTTGTTGAAAACGCGACCAGCAGTTGACGTTGATAAATGAAACATGAGCTAAAAAGTGGCAAGTTCATTCTCCGGCGCATTAATGTCAACAGAAACTAAACTGGATTTCAACTTTAGGAATGATAATATAAAAGAGAAAACAATTACTTTAACATACAAAGGCAGGCCAGTTCATTTATGTACTTTATGTCCTTCAAATTTTCTTGGTTGAAAGACAATGAGTTTACTTGAACCTTGAGCTTCCAAATTTCTGTCTGTAATCTTATGCACTCCTCATTTACTTGTTTCACTGTGGCTTCACAAGAGGCATTTCCACAGGAACGGCCCAGAGCTAGGCCTACATCACTGCTAGTCTCCAATCCAGGCTCCTCTCTGTCAATCTCCTGTCCATCTTCTCCATCCAATACATGTACGTCCTCTCCACCCAACCCCTCTTCATCTCCCCTGTCAATTTCCTGTCCATCTTCTTCATTCAACTCATCTTCTCTGTCAAACTCTTGCCTGTCATCTTTGTCCATCTCCGCTTCCTCTTCTTTTCCAGTCTCTCGTCTGTCCAAACTAACTGCTCTTTTTCTCTTCAGTTCCTGTGTTTGTTTGAATGGCATCATTTGATTAATCCTCTTCCTTTGTTGGGGGAGCTGAGGTATGGAAATATCGTTGGGACAAAGTCCGGGCTCAGAGGGTTCTGGCTCTTCACACCTGGTGAGACAAAGATTTCAGGGTATAATTTATCTCAAAAGTCAACAACATGTGGAAGAAATCTACAGTCAGTAAAATAAACAACACTAGTATGTGAAGTTATGCTGCTGTGCTGTGCTATGCTTTTGCAAAACAGTAACTACAAACAATGCTCCAGGCTGCTAACGTTATGGTGTGAACATGTCACGGGACGGAAGTTGATTTTATTTAAGCTAATAATAATAATAATAATAATAATAATAATAATAATAATAATACTTAATACTTAGGAGCACTTGAATAATATCCGTGAGATAAGTTGTAAATAACATTAAAGGATAAAGAGAGCAGAGGGGATGCTATGGCATTAACTCATTTACACAAAAACCATTAAAAAGCACACGCACACAAAAAGTGATGGTGGTGTTTTCAGGCTGTAATCTTGAACTGGTTCTAAGCTTGAATAATTATCCTCAGTTTATGTATATACACAATATATTTACATCCACTCACCACAGACAAAATTAGCACTACACAGACGAGTGTTTGCAGTCGGTGTCCAGCCTGTCCTCTTGATGGCTGCAAGCCACTGATGGCGTCTTTTTTCATCCTGAGGTAGTCTGTAACAAGGATATTTTGGAGTGTCCTTTTTTGTTGTTGCACCCCACCGCACAACATATTGAAGGCATAGCTAGTTCCTTTTCGATCTCGCCGAATCAGGTACTCAAGATGGCGGCAGACAAGTTTGAGATGTGAGCGACGTCAGTTGTGACGTCATCTGATATTCATGAATACCTGACAACGGACACCTCGTCTGGCATTTACCCTTACATATCCATTGGTTTTATTTCTAAAGTTATTGTAGATTATGGCTGTTGGAACGAATATAATCCATCCATCGCCGTCCGCTTATCCGTGGTCGGGTCGCGGGGGGGGAGCAGCTCCAGCAGGGGACCCCAAACTTCCCTTTCCCGAGCCACATTAAGCCACATTAACCAGCTCTGACTGGGGGATCCCGAGGCATTCCCAGGCCAGGTTGGAGATGTAATCCCTCCACCTAGTCCTGGGTCTTCCCCAAGGTCTCCTCCCAGCTGGACGTGCCTGGAACACCTCCCTAGGGAGGCACCCAGGGGGCATCCTTACCAGATGCCCGAACCACCTCAACTGGCGAATATAATTTGAATAGTAAAAAAAAAAAAATCAATACTATCTAAATGTGATTTTTTTTTTATAAATAGGTTGGGTAAAGTTAGCTAATCTCCCTTTTCTCATGTCACGTCTGATGAACAATAAGTTACAGTAGTGAGGCATTGTGGGCTAACGTTACGTACCGAGTAACGTTAGTACAGGGGGGAGTGACAGGCTGCGGCTGGAAATTGGAAGAATGATGGGAAATAGTTTTAACATGACTTTAAAATCGACATCCACCGAGCCAAAATGCTTATGTTATCAATAGTTAGCTTGTTCTGGTTTTCTAACTGCGTCGCCAGGTATAGGAGCTTAGCTGGGAGCTTCATGGAAACAGCTAAAGTTAAGGTTAGCTGCCCTACAGCTGTCAGAGTTAGCTTCAACTTTATATATCACCTTCAAATAGCTGTATTCTCAGTAACGTGACAATCTGCAAGAAACAGGTTGCTTTTAAATCACTAAAATAATAGCGACAGCACCGTTTGGCTTAGTTATCAATGCTGTTAGCATCGTGGCTAACACTATTGTTAGTGTCACGATTCCAATTTTAAATCTGAAATCAACTGAAATGAGCCTTTAATTTTGTCTATCAAATTTAAAAGCAGGAGCAGCGATTCCCCCAGTATTTTTTTTCTCTCTCCACCCCTGCCTACTTGCGCACGTACAAAGGAAACAACAGACACAGTGTGGCTTACCGGCTAGCAGCATGCAGCAAAAGAAACCGCAGCCTAGTAGTAGTAGTAGTAGTCTCTTACTTGATATCTCCTCGCTTGAACCAGATGCTGTTCTGGCCCTCCTTCATGAAGGCCACCTTTCCTCGTTTCCTCTCACCTCGCATGATTTCCTCGCGTCCCTCCCATGCTTCTTTGGTGGGGACGGAATAAGACGCGAGGAAGGGATGCAAGTGAAGGAAACGTGGATGTAATTTAACAACCTGAGACATAGCCAGGGTAACGTTAGCTTACCGGTAGCCTGCAGCTGCACTTCTCCAGACATCACGGCCACTGCCCAAGTCGGAGATGACAGAGAAACAACAGAACTGGAAAGTCCTCCATCTTCCCTGAAGTCAACAGTGTGAAAATTATTAAAAATATAAGTGAGTTTGAAATAGGTTGTATGTATTTTAATTGTGCATTCATTATAACAAAGACTGCAGAAAATGCAACTGTCCTGTCAGCCTAAAGAGATGCAACAGAACAAATCATCTCTTTTCATCTAATCCAGTCTGATTTGGGGTTGTTGTGATTATAGCCGAACAGATACTGGACCTTTGGGGCCAATACAGATATCAATATCAGCCAATTCTAACTTCTTCTTTTTTAATATAACACTCGAAAATGCATCTTTTCAGTGCTCTCTGTGAATGTTTAGCTAGTGGACACACTGTGGAGTAGTGACACTGTTTCTAAAGTACTTCAAACCTTGTTTTGGCATTTCAGTTCTTTAATTTATGGTACTTATCAAATTGGTGATGTATATGTGCCAGGGGTGAAAGGTGTTTGAAGATGTTCAAATATTTCTCCCTGAATCTTCAAAGCACCAAAAATGGTATTCGCTGCCATGTACAAAAACATACAACATGAATGTTGCCATGTGGTAAGTTTAGCTAGCCTGCAGGTTAATTAACGTTGGGGAAAGGTATTTTAAAATTCAAGCTGACAATAGTGGCTCCGTGCAAACTTAAGGTTCAAAGGGAACAACTAATTTATAAAAGTAATTAATGTTTTTAATTGAAATAGATTAACTCGTCAATTAATAGTTAGCTCAACCAATTAAGCTAACGTTGCATCCCACATGCTACAGCTAGCCAACAAACACAGTCCTTTGCTTTAGGCTTCCATAGCTATTATCTATCTAGCTGAAATATCATGTACAATATAGAATATTTTCACTCCAGTAACTTAATTAAAACTTACATGAACGCTTGCAGTCCGTTGGCTCATTCCAATGTTTGTAATATATCTTTTCATACAGTGTGTGGCTCAGACAGGGCAGCAGTGTGAGGGGAGAATCCACTGCGCACGTAGTTTGTAACTGAGTTACTTCTTGCTGACAAATTATCTGCACACGTGATGCTAGACTGCACTGCTTTCAGCCTCCAGCCTTCAGCGCACGGACGTACTAAGAGCTTCAGCGCCGTTCAATTTGTTAGTGCGGGGTGCAAAGGTTTTCTACCCGGAAGTTATTGTAAACAAACATTGTTGTTTTTAAAGCCTTTATTTATTTAATTTACATAAAGTACGACATACAAAGGAGTTCAATAGTAAATGTATTAAAAAAAATGTGCCATATTGCGTTTTCTCTCTACAAGTCAGTAAGAACATGTAGCTACAAAAGAGAACACATATGAATATTAAAAAAAACGATACAAAGTCACAGTTTTAACTGTTACAGTGTTAATTGCTTTTTGTTTAAGAGAGTGTTGTGTTGACTGGGCGTATTGTTTGAACTAAATTGCTAGTAAAACAGGGTTTCCTCCATGTGAATTTACATTAAATTTGGCCATTGCAATAACATGATTAAATATATCATCTCATGAGTAGGCCTATTTTAGGATATTAAAACAACACATTTCTCCAAAGCAAGACAAAACTCGCATCAATATTCCAAGTTAAAAAACACATAAGTCTTGCCGGAAAGTCTTCAAAATTGGGCAATGCCAAAATAAATGCACAGTAGTTTCTGTCCAACCACAACAGAAACTCCAATTCACATCAATGTCTCTCTTAAATCTTGTTTTGAAGATAGTTTTGAGCTGTATAGAATTTATGAATGAGTTTAAAAGAAATCTCCTTAACTTTATTGGTGTGTAAATATTGATTTGGGAGAAGCCAGGCTTTCTCAGGTAATATCTCTTTGGAAAAGGATATCATACACATACCAACTTGTTTATCTGGAAGCTGCCACAGAGAGCAAAGAACAGAAGAGACCACCACCTGGTGGAGCAACAGCACCACAGCATGTATAGTAATAGTAATAGTTCACTTTTGTTCAATACAATCATTTCATACATTATACAAATTATAAGGAAATGTGCTGGAGACAGATCTTCTGCTTTAGCATACAGACAATCATACAATTGTCTCATACAATTTTTTTATTTTTTTATTTAGCACAATTCAGACACAAAGGTGAGAATATTACATATACAGCAAAAACAACAACAGAAAATTCAGCAATCATGAAACATAAACAAAGTACATTTAAAAGACTTTAGAATGGCAACTGTATTTATAAAACCTTTCACAAGTATGACCATACAAATTTAAAATCAGAATATGTCTGACTTTCAACTCAAATACATTTTCCCGTCCTGTTACAGTAATCAAGTCGACTAAAAACAAAGGCATGCACAAGTTTCTCAAAGTTTTTTTTGGGAGATGAGTCCTTTAAGTTTGCCTAAATATACTTACAAAAGATAGACAAAAGAGAATCTGCTGGTTCTGGACGTTAGGTCAACCAAACAAGGTGGGCAGTGTCAGATATTAGATCTGAAAACACCACAAAATGTTCTTTTCATGACTGAAAATACACACATCAGAATTGTCAGATTTCTACATGTAAATAAGGAAGCAAAATTCTCCCAACGCTCGTTACAGGGATCCATAACATAACCTGTGACATCATGACATTTACCCTATCCCTACGGCAACCTGAACACACACACACACACACACACACACACACACACACACACACACACACACACACACACACACACACACACACACACACACACACACACACACACACACAATACAGATTCTTTATAAATGAGCCATCAAGCAACTAGAGGAGTCTGGGACTCAACAGGTGAGAGACGGGCTCTGCCATCAATCACCTTAACATCATTATTACTTTTTCTTTTGAAGTTTTATGAAACAGCTGATAGTAAAGGATAATGTGTTTTCTATATATGTGTGAGTATGTGAATCTGAATACCCTAAACAGTGAAACTACATCATTGTTTTAATGTGATGTTATGCGATATTCAGGTTTAATGCATTTGCCTTTTTCATTACAGACCACAGAGTGGAGGTTTATGGGCTGCTGAATGAAGTAAGTTTGTATAAAATGTGATAATATGCATGTATACTGTGAAACGGTTGTGTAACCGGAGTTGTATTATTATTTCTATTACTATACATATTATAAATCATGTGAATGTGCTTTATTCAAGGTGATTCCACTGTCACAGACACATACATGTGCCATTGAATCCTTAACTGTATCTGTGGATGGATATCTTAGTGACTACCTTAGGCCAGTAAGCCTATCATCAGTGGGGATTTATATTTGCTAATAAAAAGTTTGAGTCATATTAAGACAATAATTTGCCCCCCCCCCCCCCCCCCCCCCCCCTGCATTGAGTCTGAGGACCCCCTAAGGGTCCCAGACCCCCTGTTGAAGATCCCTGCACTAGAGGACTCTGAGAAGACTTTGTGAAGACTTAAGTCTGACATCATCTCACATCTAAAGAAAATCTGTTATACTGTCACTGAGGTTTCAGTCACAGACTAGAAGATTTTACCACCAAGAAGTCTAAACTCTAAAATCTAAACTCCTTGAGTTTGTCTTTAGATGTAAGAAGCTGTCAGACTTTAGTCTTGTCAGGGCTTCTAGTTTAAGGTAGGCATTAGATGTTTAGATTTTAATAAACAGCTTTTATAGTAATGCATTAGATACATTATTTTACGGTTACGGTTTCCTTTGTCTAAATAAAAGCCTCAAAGCTGTTTTTTTCTTTGTGTACATTATCAGAAAGGAAACTAAAATGTCTTTAATGCCACTTTTGAAAAGTCCTTCACACTGAATGTGTTTTCTCTCTTCGATCTGCAGATTGTGAAGCTTAATTTGCGAGCCATGGACTTCTGATAAAGTGTGAATGTGATAGCTGTGGTTGGAAGTGTGTACAGGTTAGGATGTCTTTATATTTATTACTAC
Organism: Gymnocephalus cernua; assembly: GCA_023631565.1. Taxonomy (NCBI): domain Eukaryota; kingdom Metazoa; phylum Chordata; class Actinopteri; order Perciformes; family Percidae; genus Gymnocephalus; species Gymnocephalus cernua. Next base: position 40,520,815 of record CM042428.1, on the reverse strand, counting down.
AAAATGTGTCACTATAGCTGCTGTACAACAACAGAAATAGTGCAATTCAGCCTTTCATGCTTTTTATGTTCTAATCAGTTTTTCTTATACTGCTTTCTAAGGATATAGTAGTGATTATTAAAATAAACAATGCATCGTGAATCAGTTAAATCAATATAAATGTGTAAAGATTACAACCGGTTGAGATAAAAAATTAAACGTGATGCAATTTTTTAACGGTCCAGGGCGTAATCACTTGTTTGACTTCAGATGTCACTACGTGTTCTTAGTTTATTTATTTGAAGAGATTTCTATTTTAATTTTTTTATTATTTTGATGTCGGGATTTAAAAAAAAAATCTAATTATTAACTCTGTATTTAATGTTTGTTATTTAAGATGAAAATTCTGTTGCACTTTTGACAAGAGGAAACATCTATTGTTTTTTTTACAGAGTTTATAGAAATAAAGGAATATGTTTAAGTCATTTGGCTGCAGCTCATTTTGTCAAAAACAATCCTGGGAAAATCGTATTGTGAACTTAAAATCCTGAATCATATCATGAATTGAGTGTACTGTTACATCCCCAATATGCATGTTCTTTTTTAAAAGATGACCAAAAAATGCACCCTGATGTGTCCAGACGTTTAAAGTGCTTTTATAGTGTGTCTACAGTTGTTTGGTATCCAATTGGCTATTATCATGAAATCAAAACGCATCCCTCAAACAATACATGAAAAGAATAGTTTTTATTTGTCTGTAAAACCTCAGATTTCCTCTCTGTGTTGCTTCAGATTGTGAGGCGGAGATGTCGGACCCTCTGCAGCTGCTGATGAGTAATAGCAGCTCTGCGCTGACAGCGGGCGCTGTGGCAGAGTTTAAAGACAGCTTCTCTAATGCTCTCACCAAGAACATAGTGGCCATGCTGGTGTGGCTCGCCCTCAGCGTCATCAACGGCAGCATGGTGCACACCTTCCTGCGAAACAGGTAGACACGCTTCTACATGTATGTCACATTGTGCTAACACACATGATGAGCTGTGTCATACTGTGTTTAATCAAACAATGTTCAACATGATTTAATAGCAGCATCTTCTAAATGTGGTGACAGAAACAAAACGTGTATGAATCCTTTTATCAATTACTAAAAGTTTATACTTTCTGCCATTAATCTCTATACAGCTGTGGTAAAAAAAAAAAAAAAAAAAAAAAATTCTCTTCTTTGTTAATAAAGCTTAAGTGCGTAGTTTCTGTCGCCCCCATGAGGAAGTCTAAGTAATGACAACACAACTGTCGGCGCGTCCACATGATACAAGCCTTCCGTGACCGCGTAATTAGCTTTGTTACAACTCATTTGGCAATGGCTTGAATGTAACAGACATTCATTAAAGCAATACTATGTAACTTTTCCCTCTTCGGTCCCCCTACAGGTTGTCTCATTGGAACTACAGCTACGCGAAAAAAGTTACTAAAGCTTACTAAAGCTTTAACATGAAAAAGCGATTTGACCTCATGTAAACTAAAGTCATTTCCTACATAAGCACATTGCTCTAAGACACTTTGTTCATCATACCTATCCCACAGAGCTATTATAGTAAACTAAAACTAAAATAAGCAGTGAAAAACACGATTTGCCATCTCTCTCAGCTCCTGTTTCTCTTTGACTGCAGTCTCTTCTATGAGAACCCGCGGTACATCATGTTCATCTCCATGGTGATCAACGACGCTCTTCAGCTCAGCCTCGTTACGGCTCTCTACGTGGTCAGCTATATCTTCAGGATGATCAACGCCTCCGTCTGCTGCTTTCTGGCAAGTCATCAACTCAATGTCACTTCCTATTTTTCCCAAACAATTAGGGGTGGGGGGAAAAAATCGATATACATCATAGTATCGCAATATCTTCAGTGGCAATATGATAATCAATACACGGACTCCAAGTATCGATCTTTTATCATATAATTTCCATATCAAACTTTTGGTAGCCTACTACTGTAGAATAATAAAATAAATTGCCTTTTCTTTTAAAATGTAAGTGAGATTAACAGAACGGAATTTATCTTTTCAGATAAAACAGACGATGATAAAGTTTTCCTTTGGAGACATAATTTAAAGTTAGAAAATCAACACAGACAGTCTCACTCCCAGCGCGTCAAAACCTTGCTTGATCAGGTGCCTTTGGCGTTAGTTACTGATGCAAAAAGTCTCCTTTAGCATCCAAGTTAGACACAGGTTTTTTTTTAACTAATTCCAATGTAACCCTATCTGTGGCTTGATTTGGCGAGTTTAGGGAAAGATCGTGGGTGGGGTTAAAAAAGTAAGTTTCAGTGACATGCAGGACGAGAACAGGACACAAACCCCTGTCTCCTGGGTAAAAGTCTACACAATCACCACCTTAACCTGTGTCCTTATGCAGATCTTAGGCCTTTTGTACTGCTTGCTACATTTGTCGCTCATCATCTTACAGTGGCACAGTCGAAACACTGCTATACCCGGGGCAGTAGTAGACTTTTTGCGTCAGTAACTAACACCAAAGGCCCTTGAACAAGCGTTGGTTTTTGACGTGCTGGGAGTGAGAACGGGTTGTTATCTTAGGAGCCTTTTTTTGGTGCCCCAAAAGTGTAAGACTTTTACTTGTAACAGAGTATTTTTACACTGTGCTATTGCTACATTTACTTAAGTAAAAGACCTGAGTTCTTCTTCCACCTCTGTGCTTCCCTCAGATCATGACGGCGGTCCTCACCACCCGCTCCACCCCTCTCATCCTGGCCGGCATGGCAGTGGAGCGCTACATCTCCATCTGCCTCCCTTTGCACTACAGCCAGCTGTGCACAGTCCCTCGAACCCTCCTCCTCATCGGAGTCATCCTCATCCTCACTGCCACCCCGCCCGTCACCGACCTCCTCATCACCCTCGTCTACCAGCCTCTGAGTTTCTTCCAAACCTCCATTTTCTGCGACCACCCACTTCTCTTCCGCCATCAGTCCATCTACTACAAGAACTGTGTGTTTGACGGGGTGTACCTGTCCTTCGTGGCTCTGACGCTGCTTTACACCTACTGTAAGATCATGCTGGCGGCACAGGCCGCCTCAACGGGCCTGGCATCAGTGAAGAGAGCCAGGAACACTGTGCTGCTTCATGGGCTGCAGGTCGGTGTTTCTACGCAGAAATCAATCCAACACTTTTCTCATTAAGGATATTTCTTTGTCATAGGAGGAAAAAGCTAACCAATAGTCTTGCATTACCAGACGGTCTGCCTCCCTCCACGCATATACTCCTGGATAGGAGAAAAAAACGGTCAGGGATTGTTTGCATTTCTTTAAACCAATCCCAATCATCTTGGGTGGCACTAAGCTCCGGACGCAGCGACGGCGGAAGCAGAACGGCAGAACAGCAAACTGCAGCAGCGTGCAATATTTCTCTCACAGAAATAGACTTTAAATTCGACCATAAACTCATTATAAAAATGTTTACTGAAGTAGCAATTGAGAAGTAGGGTCATTTTCTCACTTACAGTTTGTTTGCAAAGTTTTGGTACACGTAAAATTTAAAAAAGAAAATACGTTAGCTGACCTGATTGGGTTTTTGTAAATGTTGTAAATGTGTATTTTCTTATTCATAACTATTAAGATGTATCTGTCTTGTGTTTCAGCTGCTGCTGTGCCTGCTTGCCTTCGTTGTTCCTTCCCTTCAGGCGGCTCTCATCTCCCTCTTCCCCCACTTCAGTCTAGAGATCCGTTACATCTTCTTCCTGGTTGTCTACATCATTCCCCGCTTCATGAGTCCGGTCATCTACGGTTTTAGGGATGAGCAGTTCAGGAAGTACTGGACACAGTACCTGGCTTGTCGAGGCAAAAGTATCGTCAGGGTCAGACCGGTGTTACTGCCAGTGAACCTGTATGCGAAATAATCACATTCAGCCAACCGACTGTCAGTCTACACATGAGCTGCAGAGGAAGCACCAACTTGGCACGCTATGCCGTACCTGCACCTATTGAACAATGGCCTAAGGCTCGACAGAACCTGACACTGCGGAAACTTTAGCGTCAAAAAGGAACAGTATGTTGTTTGTGTGGGATTTTTTAAGCTTTAAAAATGAAGATTGTCATAGGAATCAAGGAATTGTAGGACCCAAATCCAGAGACAGCCAGGCAATGTAGTGAGCTTGAGGATTTAATCAACAAAAATCCATACAAACAAAAGGTGTCCTGAATGCAGCAGGCAAGGTAATCCAAAACGTGGTAGCAGTCAAAAACAGGAATCACAGGAAACAGGAACACTGAGTCAAATCAGGCAGACTAACACACAGAACTCCAAAACAGAAATAATGACCTAACAACAGACAAAGAAAACACAGAGACTAAATATAAGAGGTAACGAGGAAACAAGAGGCAGGTGACACGAGGACTCAAGAAAAGGTGAAACTAATCAGGGTGGGGCAGACAATCACAAAGGCGGGACATCACAAGGCAGGAAGTAAAACAAGACATGACAAGGAAGAAAAACAGACTACCAAAATAAAACAGGAAACCCAACAAATACACAGTTATAACAAAGATGCTGCGCAGCATGTTTAATCTATCTAATATTGTATTGGTCATACTATACAATTAGCTTAACTTTGTTGAATAGTACAGACGATAAAAAGCTTAAAAATAAACGCACAATTGCAATATTGATTAAAAAAGCTGAAGTTCATTCTCAATTCAATATGATGTGATTCCGTTTTATAGCTTTGTTGGAATAATTGGTATGCATTTAATGCCTTTTGTCCTTGGCGACAAGGTTTTTTTTTTTCAGAATGAAGCTTTTATGAAAGTCAGCAAGACACACAGATGGATGAATGGATAAACTTCCAGAATCCTTAACATTATTTCCTGCCGCATTGCATTCTCCAAGGAATGTGCAGGTTGTTGTGTTTGGCAGGATTCAAAGGTACACTAGGAATTTCTCCCATCTAGTGGTGAAATTGTATTTTGCATTCAAATAAATAGTGCTCTCTAGCACCTCGCTTTTTCAAATGTGTGTTGCAACTGCAGTAGCTGTTATCAAAGCCCGTCTACAGAAACCCTTTTCACTCCCTATTCAGCCCCATTGTACCGAATTTGGTTGCAGTTGCACCAGAGTTCCACTGGATGATCGTGGTCCAGTGCAAAATGAATGGGACTCTATGGAGCTAGACGGCTACATTTGTCTCTTTCGCCTGATTGTCGTTGAGAAATCTCAGATTTGATTGTAGTTTTTGCAAGTTCAACATGGATTATAGGTCAAAAGTTGAATGAACGAGTACTTATGCCCTTTCGATTTCTTACAGGTTGAGTCGTTGTTGCCCATAACACGCTAGCATTCTGCTAATGAATGCTGATTGGTCAGTGAAGGACTGATTACGATCGGAGATCCCGCTTGACGGCATCCGAAGTGAAGCCAGAATGTCAGAGTGAATATTTCAGCTTGGTCTTTGAAACATTAGCAAACCTCTTTCTAGCATGTGTGTTGACAGGGAGAGTCTAACCTGTCAGCTGTGTTGTCGATGCCTCGAGAGAAAAAAGGAAGCGACTCAGAGCTCGCCGTAAAGCAGTATCTCTGGTCGTATATGTGTATGACGTCATTGACATTTTAAAAGGCTTTTTAGAACAAAAAATCCACTTTAAAAAAATCTGACACCCAGCAGTATGTATTTTCTTTGCCTCTCCTTTCGAATGCAACATTCAAATTACTAGACAAAAAATTATATCCTGAGAAAAGTGGATTTTAGCTCCGTAGAGTCCCATTAATTCTGCACTGGCCCATGAGCGCCCTATAGTGGAACCAGAGTGGAACTGCAACCAGTTCAGAAGCCGGAAGTATAGAGAGAGTGGAACTTCTTCCCTTATTAGAAATTCTTTGCTGTTATGTACCAAGAGGCTATGACAACATGTCTTCCAATTTTCGCTTTCTTGGCAACGAGGATTCCTTCTCCTGTGGCTCGGCATAAGTCTGATCCTCCATTATGAATTAAAGTGCAGTGCAGGCTTTCAAATTTGCCGGGGCAGTGACAAGCGCCTCTCACTGATCTCCTTCTCTGTCTCAGCTGGTTTCAGTCATGTGGCTCTGAAGGAAAACGCGTTGTGGATTAGCTAGACAGGTAGACTAGTGCTTTACGTCCCTCTCAGCCATTATAGACAGGTAGACTACTGCTGTATGTCCCTCTCAGCCATTATAGACAGGTAGGCTGGTGCTTGTCCGTCTCAGACATTATAGTTTTTCAAAATGGTGGAACGACATGGAAGCCTCCTTGGACTTGCCCGTCCAATGTAAATACAGATAATAAATTATTCGCTTATGAGGATAAGTCAGATCATTGCCAGAGGTAATTTTACACCAATGTGGACATATTTATGAATATAGACATTGATTTTAGCTAAATAAAATACTTAAAACACTACACAGTGTACCTTTAATGAAGGGAAATATTTCATTTGTAAAACTGCGAAAAATAACACAAAAATACAAAGCAGTATCTTTGTGAGTACAAAATAATATATCTCATACAAAAGTGTCAATGTATGTCATAAGCACCAACACTTTAACAACCAAATATGAAAACAATCATGTGTTATTGACAATGAACTAACATCATCAAACATGCTGTACTCAAACCAAATAAATATCAACATAAACATGATAAAACTGTAAATGGTGAATAACTTACAGATGAAGCCGTTTGTTTTAAGACAAAGGATTGAGATGATTGTACACTGTGATGCCCCCTAGAAAAAGGAACTTCCTGAACACCACTTCCTGTTATTCTGACTATTAACATTTACCTCACTTCCTCTTCAGTGCAGATTTGTTAAATCACCACTAGGGGGTAGACAAGGACATTAAAAAAAACTCAACACATTGAAGAGAAAATATATGTAATGCTCATGGACTGGTTACTGCTAAACACTACTTCAGAAACTGTGTGTCAAATATTGTCAGGTTTGTTTATAAAGCACCTTTAACAAAGAATAATGGGAACTGTGATGTTTTAATTGAGTAAAATTGGTAAATTATGTGGGAACAACTCTCTTCCACCAGTCTTTGGGCACAAAGTTAAATGTTCTAGATGAGCTGGAAAGGTTTTCTTGCACTCAATAACGTTCTCCTATTGGCAATTAAATAAATAAAATTAGATGCTTCAAAGCGGGCTGAACCACTCTGCGCAAGTCAAAAAAGTTATGTTAAAGACTTTGGGGCATGTAAACCAGAGATGCTCAAAAGTCTCTGAGCTATAGTCCACATATTTTGCATTCAGCTTTTCTTTTGTTTGGACCTTGTTGTCTGACGTTTCTAAAGCCAAAGCTTATGATAAATAGCACAGCAGCTGCTGGCACGGTCGACATGTTTGTTGTCCTCTCACGTGTGGCTGCGCACAGCAGATATGTTACATATTACATAGGTAGGTTATAGGTTATGGTCAGCACATCAGGCGTTTCCTAGTCTATATTGACGACGTATCATTTCCGGGATTGCTGCCGGAAATTGTGTCCGTTACCTTCTACTTTCTTTGTGTTGGCATTCTAAACTCTGGTGGATTTATGAGGACTCCTCAGATCTCTGCAGGGTAAATCCAGACAGCTAGCTAGACTATCTGTCCAATCTTAATTTTTTCTGTTGCATGACTAAAACAACCTTTCTAGTAAACATGTTCCACCAAAACAAGTTTCTTCCCGAGGCTATTTTGCAACGGCACCATTGCTCTGTCCGGCGCTTAGCGCTGCCCAAGACGATTGTGATTGGTTTAAAGTAACGCCAATAAACCAGAGCACGCTTTTCTCTCATCCCAGAATGTTGTGTGGACTAGCCAGACCTTCTTGCGCAGCGCTGTGGAGGAAGGTGTGGCAATGCGAGACTATGCGTTTCCTAACAATAAAGATAGTTCACGAGTCTCGCATCTTGAGTCTGAGTCAAGCCTGAAGTCTTTTGAGGACGAGTCTCAAGTCAAGTCTGAAGTCACTGTGTGCCTGACTTAAGTGCGACTCGAGTTCCCATCTCTGATGTAAACACACATCTTACCAGATAACTTTATTAGCGTCCATGTAAACGGTTAAGTTGGACTCTATAATCAGAATGATTTCAATCAGGCTGAAGAAATATTATCCATGTTACCGCAGCTACTGACAATAATTATCCAGGAAAGCACAGGAGGCCTACATTAAGCAATCTGACGGGTTGATAGTACACCTATCAATACATTTGTGTCTCTCATTGCTTTAAAATATCTGAAACATTTCATTTTGATGAAGACAAACCACATTCGTGATAATAAACTAAGTTTTAGATCACATTATGTTCATGAGACCATTAGCATAACAGCTGCCCGGCTATAATAAATAACTGCATTTTTGTGTTGGGTCCTATTGGATTAAAAGTTTACAACTATTGCATCAGACTTAAGGGTTGTCATAGTCAACATCATACATTTACATTTTAAATACAAACATGACAATGCAGCTTCCTCACTCCCCGCCTCACGAACACTCATTCATTATTAGCATGAACATCTATAAACTGCATCTCTTCCTCTAACAACTTACAGACAGTTTGGTTCCTCAACAGCAGCCTGAGCAGCATGGTGCTGAAGTAAGTTTGAGTTTCTTTCTTTAAACTTTCCTTTTAAAAGTTTATCTTACAATAATGTTGCCAGAAGAACAATGTTGTTTCCTATTGAAGTTAACGTCATCACATTTAGAATAGTAAGAGGCATTGTTAGATTTTTTTTTTAAAGTTTATTTTTTTTGGTTTTTTTTTTTTTTCCCTTTATTTGAAAGTGGACAGATGTGAAAGGGGGAGAGAGAGATGGGGGATGACACGCAGCAAAGGGCAGCAGGTCGGATTCGAACTCTGCGCCGCTGCAGGACTCAGCCAACATGGGGCGCACGCTCTTACTGGGTGAGCTAGAGGTCGCCCCGAGGCATTGTTAGATTTACTATTTGCATTCTGCTATCAGAATGAAGACACTTTTCCTATTGGTGCAATAAAATATTACAAGAAGACGTTTACATGTGGAAGGTGATAAAACATACATACAATAAGACATAAGAAAATACAACTTCAGATCCTTCTCTGACTTATCCTTTTTTGTTCTTTGATGAAATATGATCACTGTATTTATGTTTGTGTTTTATCTTTGTGTTTGAATCTGTTTTTCTTATCTTCTTTTACAGCATGTCGATTGTTGAGATGAATACAAAATTGAATCAAATCAAAAATTCATATTGATCTGGGAGGTTAAATTTGGATCTTGGCTAATGTGACATGACATGTAACTTAAGGTGAGGTTTGTTTGTAACAAGGATCAGTGAAGGCAAAGAAAAAGAAGGAAATACATTCAAGGGAGGGATAATAAGTAATAATACTAATATACTGATGAAAACAGAGGATGTGGATGATGTTAAACTCGTAAATTGAGCCCTCATCACCCCTGGTGAAACATAGGGCAGACACTTTTTGATTAGAATCACTGCATGTAAACGCTGTACTGTGCAAATGTATTGATATCACACAGAGAACAATAATGACGAAGACCATTGGCTTTTGAGAAATTGTTATCCCAAGTCTTGACATTCAGGTGAAACATAAGTAAAAACTGTAACTACTTTAACACACATATAAAATTATTGAGATTCTTTTCCCAGTCACTAAGCTTTTATTCAAAATGTTAGTTATATCATCTCCAATGCATTTACATAGGCACATCAGCTGAAAGAAGACAAACATATCTACTTATTGATGTATAAATTGTGTATGAGACGTGAAAGTTGTGGACGTGACAAAAAGTTTAATTTGTGGAACAAATCAGTGCCTGAAATGGGCCAGTACTATCTGCACGTTTTAGTCCACATGAGTACCCTTACCTCTAATTGTTATTAACAGTATAATTAAGAGGATAATATGTATACCAAGCATCAAGCAAGTATATGTAAAACCAACATTTAGCACCTCACATAGCCCGAATGGAATGATTTTGTTTCATAACCACATTTTCAGACACTGTGACAAGACAATTCAACTGTGAGATTGCCAGTTGAATCAGGCTCCTTAGATCAATCAAATAGTCGACTAAACGGGGTCTCCCCTAAAAGATATACGTCTGAATATAAATATATATAAGACACATGCAATGCTCATGTCATGCAACTGCTGAAATTGGATACAGGCACTATTTTTGGGCCAATTCAGGCACTGGAACCACACCTTAACTGAAACACTGCTTGGGAACTCTCTTTCATTCTTGATGTGTATATTTTGTCTCCAGTACAGGACGAGGTGCGGCATGAACTCAACCAGTCTTCGGGACAACTTGAACAATGCTTTCACAAAGCTCTTCATCAGCTTTTCTCTCGGCTCTGTCATCAAGTGCATCAACGGAGCGTTTGTCTACACCTACTTTAAGAGCCAGGTCTTCCGGCTAGACCCCAGGTGAAAAGATCATTCCATTCGGCTAGGGCTGCAATTAACGATTATTTTCATTTTCATTGTCGATTAATCGGTGGATTATTTTCTGGATTAATGGATTACTTTTTTGGTCTAAAACTGTCAGAAAATGGTGAAAAATGTAAATCAGTGTTTCCCAAAGCCCAAGATGATGTCATAAAATGTCTTGTTTTGTCCACAACTCAAAGATATTCAGTTTACTGTCACAGAGGAGAGAGGAAACTAGAACATATTCACATTTAACAAGCTGACATCAGAGAATATTTACCTTTTTTTTTAATAAAGAAATTACTCAAACCGATTAATCGATTATCAAAATAGTTGGTGATTAATGTATTGGTTGACAACTCATTGATTCATCTGTTAATCGACTGTAGCTATATACAGGTGGTGAATGTATGATTTTACATAGAATTGCTGTTTTGAGTGAATTGATGTTTCCCAACAAATCATGATATATAAATATAAATATCAGCCTGTTAATAATACTGTTAATAACAATTAGAAGTAAGGGTTCTCATGTGGACAAAAATCAAAAGGACCAGTACTCAGTAGTGGGCTAGTGGCCCTTCACAGGCAGTGATTACAATAGAAATGATGAGATTTGACACAAATCCTGTCTCTGCTCTAACTCTTCTGCAGGTATGTGCTATACATCCATCTGGTGATAAACGACATGATTATGCTGACACTTTCTGTGGCGCTGCAAATCATGACCTACGCCATTTCCATGACATTTGCTCCCTGTTGCATCATGATGCTCCTGTCAGTCACCACCAACAAGTACGTTTTTACATTGTGCCGTACTGATGCATAATGAGAGACAAGTTTGAACTTAATCAAATTATCAGTTTGACACCAATGCATTTCATCAACGGCTTTGTATAATATCGTATGAAAACTTATGTACAGCAATTTGTATGGTATTGTACAAAATTGGCAACGTGAAAGTCAACGTGAAAGCTGCGTGAAAGTTTTCTTTTCCCTTAATTTCTTCCGGAACCTGAACTCTGCCGCCGTGTTGAAATGGCTATGTTTTCACATACAGCAGCATATCCCAAACTAATGAAATGTGTGTTTGTATTTGTCTTCTTCAGGAACAGCCCTCTGAACCTGGCCGGCATGGCAGTGGAGCGTTACATTGCTGTGTGTCGACCTCTTCATCACGTCCAGATCTGCACTGTGCGGCGAGCCTACGCCCTCATCGCACTGATCTGGCTCGTTTCCTTCATGCCCTGCCTCACAGATATCATCGTCGTCCTCGCCACCGAGCCCCTTTCTGTCTTCTCAAGGACCGTCGTCACCTGTTACCCTAATTACTTGTACACCACGCCATACCACAAGGCACAAAATGTGGCTGTACAGGTGAAATATTCAATATATTAGTATTAGTATATATAGTATTCACTATTCAAAATTCAGTCCTCCAAACCATATGACGATATGGGTTGTTTATTCCTCCCCTCTAATGAAACAAGACTGAAAAACGCTCCCAGAGGTTGGTTGTTCAAGCAGTAATTACCATTTATATTTAGATTTATAGTGGCTGTGCCCTCTAGTGGCCCTAGTAGTTATGACGGGAGCAAAGCAGGAAGTAAGGTGACAAAGTATAAGAGTGCCAAATTTTCCACGTATGGTTCACACAAACACAGGACTTTCACCCGGGAGAGCGAGGTTCGAGTCTTCAAGTTTTTTTACTTTACCAACATCACATTCTGTGTCATGTGTGTAATAGTCTTGCATTTCCAGAACTTCCTCCGCTGCGGAGGAGAGTCTGGCTAGTCCACACAGCATTCCAGGATGAAAAACAAACGTGCTCTCGTTTATTGGCATTTCTTTAAACCAATCAGCCCCGGTGCTGCTGCAAAATAGCCTCGGGAAGGAACTTGTTTTGGTGGAACGTGTGTACGTTCAAAAGTTGTTTTATTCGTGGAACAGAAAACTCAGATTGGACAGATAGTCTAGCTAGCTGTCTGGATTTACCCTGCAGAGATCTGAGGAGCAGTTAACCAGAGTCCTCATGAATAAAGTAAAGTTTAAAATTATAACACAAACAAAGCAGAAGGCAATGTGTAATGGCAAAATTACATATAAACATATTCTTTAATTATATTCTTCTACATTTATGTGCCTAACTAAAACCTAAACCTTGAAGAGACTAGAGCTATTTCTTCGTTTATTGAGGCCTTCTGTTTGACTTCTGTGCTAAACATAACAGATAAAGGTTAACGGAGCACCTTAAACAGTCATGAACTGTGTTTATCAGACACATCCTTTCCGTCCCTGGCAGCTGAGATTAATGGGTGTTGTGTCTTGTTTTGGAATTAGGGCAAAAGGCGAAGTTGTGAGAAGGTTTCAAACTGTTTGTTTTGTATGGTTTGGAGGACTTATTGCATTTGGGTTAAAATCAGACATTCACTTCCAGTACGCACGTGACGCAAAATGTGACGAGTCATACTTATTTCCTGCTTTGCTCCCGTCATAATTAAAACAGCCACTAGAGGGCGCTGCCACTATAAACGTAAATTGAGTCGTTATTGAACAACTTCAACAACCTACTGTATGTGGTCTTTTTTGGGGGGAAGGACAGTCTTGAAATATTGATTGTTAATTTGTTAATTTTCTTTCTTATATCATCCATTTCTGTTTTTCTTTTTATTCCCTTTTTATTCCCTTTTCATTCGTGACTTTACTGATGTCAAGTGGCAGATTAAAGTGTCTTCACGTCTTACCCCCAGGTCCTTCTGTTGTCCTTCGTCTTCCTGACTGTGTACCTTAAATTTAGCTGAAAAAGCTTACTGGGACCCCGTAAGATGACGGTCCTTTAAGGGGCCGTGGCAGTTGAGTTCAGCCGACAAAAAGTGAGCGTCATGCAGCTACGACAGTAAATTTTAGACACCAAAACGATTAGTTAAGATTGGAACAAAGATTGTGGTTAAGACTACCGATGACGAGGGCTGACGAGAGGCCACGCCACAGTCGGCCATCGTTGCCTCTAGTCCCCGGGCCGTCGGCTTGGTGTATAATCAGGGCCTTTAGTGTCTCCTCTTCAGAGACTACCTGTGATTTTACCATGTTTAAGTCCATTATGTGATTAACTTGTTTTTTTAACGAGATAAAACCTGCAGAGTAGCCTTATCTGAAGCCTTCAGATCCAGCCTTTTAAGGGGTAAAGCTAAATTTGTATAAAAAAAATGACAAAGGGTTGCCTGGGTAGCTCACCTGGTTGAGTGTGCACCCCATGTACAGAGGCTCAGTCCTTGTCGCAGTGGCTGCAGTTTTGGTTCCGACCTGCATGTCATCCCCCTCTCTTTCCTGACTTATTCTGTCATATAAATAAAGCCAATAAAAGTAAAAAAAAAAAGAATCTTTGACTGTGTACTGTCAGTGTCCCTAAGGACAGTGCAGGTTGCATGAATAAAGACAAAAATCATTAAAAATGTAGTTGCTTTAGCCATTGTTGGTATGGAGAGTCATTTTGTATCCTTCCATCAGTCATTTTTAACTATCATCATCTCTCCATTTAAAAACCAAACATCATATGAAAATACAGAAGACAACAGATTATTTGCTTGTGGCTCCACTGAGTGAAGTCAAGTGTTAGGAAAGAAGGAAAGAGGAAAAGGGGAGAAGGCCAACAGACGCAAAACCAAATGTTGTCCACTAGATGGATCCACTGTCCCATACTTGCAGAAGTCTATGAAACACAGCTTCCCAAAATGAAATATGAATCAATATTCTGTCTCTGTCGGTCTATTTTATTTTAAAATCAGAAAGTCACATACACTAAGAATGTGATAAATACAAATACAAATTAAAAAAACTTGATTAAATCTAAAGTATAATGAAGAGGAAACGTATATTCTCTAATGAGCTACTGAGTAAAATGAAGAGTCAGCTGCTGTTAGTAAGTGGGAAACTTAAAGGCCTTGCTTGCAATATAGCAGTCTCTCTGGATATTAGAGGCAGTGATTAAAATAGTGGGTTCATTAATGATTTTGCATGCACGCACACACACACACACACACACACACACACACACACACACACACACACACACACACACACACACACACACACACACACACACACACACACACACACACACACACTTAAAATCCCCGTTGTGAGATAGCAGGAATATTACAGTGGTGCCACAGGAAATATAAACGTCCATTCAGAACCACAGTGTAACTTAATATGTATTACTGACTACAACATACTGAGTCTCTGTGGAGATGTGAAAATGAAGACAAATATAATTAAACTCGCTCTAAATTTACCACTGCAAACAGTATAAACAACTCCATGCAGAATCAATATATTAAAGACCGTAGCAACATGTCTCCAGATATAAGTTGGACAGTATGTGTTTAATGAGACACAAATAAAACAGATGTGCTAATAAACTGTATATTCACTACTGTTGAGCAGCCACCTTGGATTTTGAGGTCGGCTTTGGTCGGAGTTGGTGAGGTTCTCCGAATTTCAGAATCGGAAAAACAACTTCAGTGGGCAAAAATGTCCATTTGACAGTTCCCATGTTGGGAAGATGTCAGTCTATATCAACAACGTTTCACTTACGGGATTGTTTAAGTGCCGCTGGAAATTCCACCGGATGTCCCTCATTTTGGCCAGATGTTTGTCACCTTCCTCTCTCTTTGTGTTGGAATTATTGTGTTGTAAATTCATGAGGACTCTGGTTAACTGCTCCTCAGATCTCTGCAGGGTAAATCCAGACAGCTAGCTAGACTATCTGTCCAATCTGAGGTTTCTGTTGACAAAACTCTTGAACGTACACGTTCCACCAAAACAAGTTCCTTCCCGAGGCTATTTTGAAGCGGCCATTGCTCCGTCCTACTCTTAGCACAGCCCAAGACGATTGTGATTGGTTTAAAGCAATGCCAATAAACCAGAGCACGTTTTTCCTCCCATCCTGGAATGCTGTGTGGACTACCCAGACCCTCCTCCGCAGCGCTGTGGAGGAAGGTCTGGCAAAGCAAGACTAAGAAGATGTTCACCAATGTTTTTCATTTATTTGTAAATTTGTTTAATATTACCTATTTACAGATATGTTTTGTAATTTGTGAAACTTGTTTGTGTAGCCTATTTGCAGATCCATTCGATATTTGCAAATTTGTTTTTGTGAGTTTCCAAATTAACTTTTTGTATTTGTAGAATGTGTTTAATATTTACAGATTGCATATTTACACACTGATTGTCAATATGTTCCCACAAACCTAATGAGACATAGCTCATCATGTAGGGGGGCCTTCCGGTTAGATTTTCCGAGTGGGTAGTTGTAAATTCCGACTTCCCTGTTCAAGTGGAACGCACCATCAGTTCGGAGAGGCGACCATGTTCCGGAACATGCCGGGAAAAGCCGAAGACTCCCTCTGAGAGAGAACAGACCGACCAACAGCGGTTCAGATGGAGGAAAGCTGCACCACAGCGGACCCGGTTATCTCTTCTCAACAGTTTAATATCACAGGCAGAAGGAAGGCGGTTGTCTGAAGTTGTTTTTAAGCAGAAGAAGCTCGCTGTCTTTTCTCAGCTGTAGAAGATCCGTGTGTGACATGTTTGGTCCTTTTTCATGGACTGAAAGTATAAAAACTTAGAAACGCAACATGGGGTGAGTGTGACATCTGAGGAGGATGCTAGTCCGTTGACGGAAGAGTGACGTGACCAAACTCACAGGTAAGTCTTAGTTATAATAACTGCGTTATTTGAAGACATTAAATGTTGCAATTGATCCTCTTCTGCAACGTCTCTGTCTTTATCATAATATAAGGTGTGGCCGCGACACACAATTGTTACCGGGGCCCCAGAAAGTTATGAATGTCAAATACTTCATTTCCTGCATTCTGGTGAGTTTATGTAGCAATATGTGCCTTTTCCGCGTCACTTTATGGTGCAATGTCTCTATGTAAAGGAAAATGTCATTATTCATTATTATTCTCCTGTAATCTTCTAAACTGTCTGCATATTCAGAACATCACACGTGTTTCGAGATGTTTTTATTTTTATTTTTTAGAAACCATGTAGCCTACATTTTACCATCTAAGAGCTAGAGGAAGAAATAACTAACAGTAGCCTACTGTTAGTGAGACCGTGTTAAGCCATAAGCTCCAAAGTTTAAATCTACATAAAAGACATGACTTTCAAAATCACATCTTTATTTTCCACGCTCCTGTAACCCCCCCCCCCCATGTAGCACAAGTACACACAGTTATTGATTTCCGTCAGATCGTTTATAGATCTCCACCGCACTTGAAGGCAGCTTCATTTCACAGAGAAAGAGACAGATACATATTCTGAATATTGGGGGGCACATATCCCCTGCATCCCCCTATGTGGTGCTTCATGTTTTGTCTCATGTTGTTTACACTGTTTCACTTCATCATGTTTGAGAGAGTTTGTAATTGAGGCGCATTTTGTTCACTGCTGTGATTTTAAGCCGCAGCTGAATTATAGATGAACTTTATTTTTGTATGTGCAGCATGGCAGCTCCCCCGAGAGCTCAGCATGGACCCCACGTGTAATTATAGACACACAGAAAGAGAGAGTCACATTGTCCCACCATTTACTGGATTTTGTTTGGTGCTTGTACTAGAGCTGAAGAGATGAATCGATAAGTTGTCAACTGTTAAAGTAATCTCCAACTATTCTGATAATCGGTTTCAAAATTCTCTGATGTCAGCTTCTTAAATGTGAATATGTTCTAGTTTCTTCTCTCTGTGACAGTAAACTGAATATCTTTGAGTTGTGGACAAAACAAGACATTTGGACATCATCTTAGGTTTTGGAAAACACTGATCCACATTTTTTTTTACCATTTTTTTACCATTTGACATTTTATAGACCAAACAACTAATCCATTAATCAAGAATTTAATTCACAGAATAACTGACAATGAAAACAATCGTTAGTTGCAGCCCTAGCTTGTACAAAATGAGAAAGGAAATAAATTAAAAAATAATATAATTTGACATTTCTGTTGTCATAAAACTTACAATGTAACATATTATTCACAATTCTGGTTATATTGAGTCCTTAAGCTTAATACAGATTATATTGTGGAGCTAATTAAACAAATTTTCTCACAAAGTTTAAACCTTTGTCTCTATGTGGTAGTGTTGTTTAGATACGAGGACTAAAAAACGCTCCTGTGGGTCGTATTAGAGAGTATAGGAACAAACATCCTATGTCATTGCATGGTTTGGAGGACTTGTTGGCATTTACAGAATAAATGCTAAAATGCTTCCCACATACACACCCACCTGCATGAAGACAGATTTAAGCTGCCATAGTTAACTGCATGCATTTCACGAGTCCATAAATCAGAGAAGAGAGAGAGACAGAGAAAGGAGATTAAATAGCAGCAGGAAGAGAGTGAAAGATTCGGAGACAGATGAAGTTGGACTGCCCTGGTTGAAACACCATTAAGTCCACATTAGGTTATCACCTGTCTGTGATTCCTCGGGCCATTTCCTACACTCTGCAATAAGAGACTATGAAACATTTTAACATTACATTATAGCTACACTTTACCTGAAGCGAGGCACTTACCGCTGCTTCCAAATGGATAGATCCCTCAGTCCTGTTAGAGTGGAACAGCTGCTGATGCTATTTACAGCAGGAGGCATCACTCTGATCAGAATTAAAAAAACTGAAATTATGATCCAGCAACCATCTTAATTACTATAGAGACATAACAAACAAAGAGACACAAAACAACCAAAAACAGAAACAAAATGACCACATATGGACACACAATGATCACAGGTTGGTTATATATTCCAGTCAGTTGACTATGTGTTGAGGAGGTCAGAAACGTTGATAAAAGGAGTTGGTGATGTAATGGATGTTGTTGTTGACGATGGTCATTGTTGATTATATTGTGTCAACTTTGTAGGCTGATATGCACGTTTTCCTACCTTATGCAGGTCACTTTGACGCTGCTGTCCATGCACCTTGTACTGGTATTTATTTGTCCTCGTACTGTTACAGTTGTGTTCCAGTTGGACTGGGTGTAGAACTTGTATGTATTTATGTGTCTTGTATGTGTCTATACTTGCTGCACACTTAATCGCCAAATAAAGTTGAAGTTAAAGAGAGAAAGACGGAGACACAAAACAACAACAGAGACACAAAACAACCACATAGACACACGTCCTCTCAGTCCTGTTAGTGGAACAGCTGTTGATTGTATTGACATCAGGACGCATCACTCTGATCAGATAAAAAAATAGAAATTATGATCCAGATATCATCTTCATTCCCTCACACTCTACTTGTTGCTAAGCAATATTTTATCTTTTCTTTTTGGCCAACTGAATTATTGTTTTCTGGCACTGATATCAACATCATACTGTAAAAACTATTTTAGGCAACAGTGGGAACACTTGAGGCCTTTGAGGCAGAAGAGCGACTAAAAACGTCACATGATACTTTTCATAGTTTTAGAGTTTGATGTGAACGTTGGTATTTATTCATCTGTTGAGGGATTTTTAGTGAAAGTTTGTGCGCCATGTGGGTGTTTGTAGGGGTAGTAGATGAGCACGTGTGGGAGGTAGTTTCTGTTTTGGCTGCATCTATTTGTAGTTTTTTTTTTATCTTAATTACATAGTTCTTTGCAACCATGGTTTATGTTAATATGAAGTTCATCATTATTTGAGTGTTTTCTGAGCCGAAATGTCAGTTTAATCTTGTTAAAATCTGTATTATGGCTTGCTACACAGAAAACACCAAAACATGGAGACTTAAATTTAGTCTGCAAAGATATAACAAATCCAGTAAAAGCCTTTTGGCTCTTAATCAATGCCCATTTTGTGTTGTAGTCAACATAAAGAATATCTGGGACATCAAATTAGTGTCTTGTCATCTTGTCTTGGAAGTGCATTTAGCAGAGTAGATTATATTAGAGTGCCTACATTGCGAAAGAGAGGCTCAAACATTTGGAGCAGAAAATAAAACTCAAGCTCTTCCTTGCCAGAATGTTTTTGTTGTGTGGTGATTGCTAACTCAGCTTGAGATAAAGAAAAGAAAGAGTGAAAGAGAGAACGTCTGAATCACATCTAAACACTTTCCTTTAAAAAACTTTGCTCCAAACAAAGTTCAATGTCAAATTAGTCTCAGTCTCGCATTGCCTGACCTATCTCCACAGCGCTGCGGAGGAAGGTCTGGCTACACAGATACATTCTGGGATAGGAGGGAAAAAAACACTCTGGGTTGTTTGCATTTCTTTAAATCAATCACAATCGTCTTGGGCGGCGCTAAGCTCCGGACACAGACACGGTGGCTCTGCTAAATAGTCTCAGGAAGGAACTTGTTTTGGTGGAACATTTGCACCTGGCAAAAGAAAATGCCACTTAGAATATTAAATGAATGTAACTGTTGACACAATACAGTTACATGAGTTATTTAAATTACAATTTTGTCTCTTTCTACCCTTTGAGTTGTCAGTCTGGTTGAACCATTGTACAGCGTTTTGTTCTCCATGTACAAAACTGAGTAAAGAAGATTTTCTACATCCTACAACTGCTTCTCACATCATAACTCTGTTAAATCTGAACACACAGACATGATACACATATTGTTAGACTCTGTGTGACTAATGGTTTCCGTGGATACATTATCTCAGACTTTCCACAACATAAAAGCATCAACGGCCATTCAAACATATAGAGAAGTCCGCTCAGACGAGACATACAGTATAATGGACCCAATCCATCTTTGTGGTAGGTGATTACAAACGTTTGAACTGTATTGTACAGTACTTGTTATAAGTTACATTCATTGTTGGTTTTAGTGTTTCCCCATTTCCATACTCACCTTCGTTGTGTCTGGACCAGGTAACCATGGTGAAGGAGAGTCTGCCCAGCTGGGTCCGACAGGACTCTGACGAGGCTCTTGTCCACGTGAACGTCGGAGGTCTGAAGAGGAGTCTCTGTTCCAGTACGCTGAAGAAATTCCCAGACACCAGATTGGGGAAACTGCTGGCGTGTGATTCAGAGGAGGATATACTGCAGGTGGGATGCTACAGTTATTCGTCAACAGAAACTATAAAATGTCACTTCCTTCTCTCTCATGGCTATTTAATCCTTTGTCCCTTAATCATTCTCCTTTTTAAAAATGTTTTTTACTCATAATTACCTCCAATTGCCTCCACTTGTTCTTCTTTCCGCAGGTGTGTGACGACTATGACGTGCAGCAGAAGGAGTTTTATTTTGATAGGAATCCCGGCCTGTTTCCTTACGTCCTCCACTTTTACCAGACGGGCAAACTTCACATCATGGAGGAGCTGTGTGTCTTCTCTTTCAGGTCTGTCTTATGTTTAACATCTTCCTGTCTCATAGACACACTTTTACTTCATCAATTGCAGAAGCAGATAAATGAACTTTTCATTTGATAATTTAAAGCCCCGTTAGACAGAAACGTGTGTACAAACCAACCTGATTTGACTTTTCCCACAAAGTCAGGAGATCGAGTACTGGGGCATCAATGAGTTCTTCCTGGACAGTTGCTGCAGTTACCGTTACCATGACCGCAAGCTGGAGAGCAGCCGGCATCACAGCTGGGACGACGAGAGCGACGTCAGCAGCGTCGACACATCTGTGGACGAGATATCGGACTTAAACAGGTAAAAGTAATAGGCAAAAGACTCTGGAGCCATTTGAAGTCTGGACTTATCATGCCGCCCGACTTACATCCGTCCGTTTACTTGCAGTTTAAAACCCTGATTATATTAGGGTTATGGCATGGATCTGCGCATGCTCCTTAAGATTAAAACCAGATCTGCGCACGCTGAATTTCATAGAATATTCCCCCGATTTTCTGCAGATTTTAAACAAATTTAATTAAATAAAAAACTCAGAATTTAACACATCCCCACCCAGAGCTGAAAAACGGTCTGCTAAATTCCTTAGACTCTGGATCACTGCTGAAAACAAAACAAAAAATCCGCTGATTCTGTTTGGGTCTACTTGTAACTGCCTCTCTCAAATCCGCTGCACTGGTTTTTGACCCGGAAATAGAAGAGATTATTTGGAAGCAAAGTCGCGAAAAACAACAGCAACAACACAAGCTTTAAACCTTTAAACCCACTGAGGACTTCGCCATGGCGAGTTTGAAATGTACAGCACTAAAAAGTTGTCCATGTTCTCCCCACTTTCCAAGTTGTTGAGATTTTGACAAAGGTCTACTGGAAGAAGAAGCCTTACTCTGACCAGCTGTACGTTGATGAGCGCCACCTACTGTCCTGGGCGGGGAGTTACTCCTGTCATTATTACCTGCTCATGTATAGATATGGGAAGAACTGGCAGAACCCTGTTAGTCACTTAACCCCGGTTACTGCTGTGGATGCAAACAGAATGACTGTCTTTCTCCATCCCCACAGAGAAATGCTGCATTTCCAGAAGGTGCGTTATGGGAACATCAGGAAGTGTCTATGGCTGACGCTGGAGAACCCGGGATACTCCATCCCCAGCAAGCTCTTCAGTCTGGTCTCCATCGGGGTGGTGCTCACATCCATCGCCACCATGTGCATTAACAGCATCCCGGAGTATCAGGTTGGTACAGAGACCTGAAAAGATTATGAAGCCAAACACTCAGATTTTATGAGACGATTATACAGTAGTCTGGAACTTATTTGCACATTATCAGAACTTGTTAGAGAGTTGATTGTCAAAAGTCGTACTGCTTCTCGCAGTCATAACTCAGTTAAATCTGAACACACAGACATGTTGCACACATTTCTAAACTCTATGCGACTTATTCTTTCAATGGGTACATTATCTCTGATTTTCATCAATGTCCAATGTCTATAAATCTGCTTAGAATTCGTAGAAAAAAGACGATCCTTATGACTGCAGAACTTGCCTGAGAATCATCACGTTTTTCAAGTTTTCTTCAGTATCAAAGTAAAGCAGTGATAGTTGTCTGTACATCCATGGGTACACTGCAAAGAGGAACTACTAATCGCTAATTTGGCATACTTTTAATGGAGACAATTTGCTAAAATGAGAAGGGATAATGTTGGGTAATAGTCTCAGACTTTGAAAAGCCTTGTTTTTCCTCCCTGATTACCTCCAAAACCTTTCAAAGTCATAAACAACTATTTACACAAATACATTATAATAACGCAGAACGCCTGCTCTAATTATTCAGTTTAAAACCCGGAGGTAAAAAACATTTACAGTCCAGGCAGATGTAGGAACAGTTCTTTCTCTTCTTTTCTCTCAAGACATTTAACGATGAAGGGAAGTTGATCGAGGACCCGACCATGCAGGCTCTGGAGGTGTTCTGCATCTGTTGGTTCAACTTCGAGGTGAGGAGATAAAAACTAGGTATGGTATGTACTGGCGATTCTGGGGAAGGGGACAAAGATATCAATGAAAAATAGAAACACAAATGTTGAGTATTGTTTCTCTGTTTCTCTGTTTGAGGTGATGTCGCGGCTGCTGCTTTCCCCGAACAAGAGAATGTTCTTTCATCACCCTCTGAACATTATCGACATGGTGTCTGTGGCTCCCATCTACATCACGCTGCTCTTTGACTTGACTTTGGGATCAGAGTCTGAACTGGGAAATTTGGGACGACTCATACAGGTTTACAATTCTTTATTTTATTTATTATTGCATGTAAATTAAATGTACGTATATAACCTTTGAATGAAGACATACCAAATTCTTTACCTTAAACATACTTTTCTAGGCAACAGAACTTTTGTCACAGATATAACGGAACTGTGTCCATGTTTGGACACTTCTTGGCTAATGTTCAGAATATCTGCTTAAATGCGAATAAAAATGATGCTGTAATGTTTTTAGTTAATTTAAATGGTTTTAAATTAAATCGTAGGCTAACTTCTTACCTTTCTAATGGAATATCCTTGTAACCATTAACTTTAGCTTTATCTTTACAAGAGCCGGCAAAGGGAAGCTAACACATGTGAAAGCCATGCACTGCCCTTGGCCATACGCGGACACTCCTATCTCCCCGCTCTCGCCCCCATGAGGAATTCAAAATAATGACAACAAAACTGTCGGTGCATCCACATGATACAAGCCTTCCATGACCGCGCACCACCCCCACCCCTCCTGCACTCAGTTGCTAGTAGCAAAGGAGGACAAGGAGGATTAAAAACACATGATGGACTCTTCAGAAGAGGTCATTATCTTCACCTGAGTGTCTGCACGGGAAAGTCGCCGGACGACACAATCTTCTGAACATAGTCATACTGAGAAATACAGAGAGAGTTGTGTTTAGCTGATAGTGTTAATTAGCTTTATAGCAACTCATTTGGCTTGATGCATTAAAGCTTTAACAGTATTAACATTTCACCCAAATTAACATCAATGCTGTCAACACATCCGGAACCGTACTTCTGTTCTTCACAATGAGATGGCACACTTCAACAACTCCAAATGATGCAGTAAAACCTCCTTTATTTCCACTTTGAATGTAAAGTCATACCGCCCAAGTGTTCTTACTGCTTTCTCTAATTAAAGTCACTTTTATATGCTAATCAGACATGTAAATGTCCATGTACATGTCTAAAAAAAATCACATGCAGATTCTTGAATATGTATAAATGACTTCTATTTCCACTTCGGGGGCGATCGGCCAGGAAAAGCACTGTGAACAGTCCAGAAACTGCGTCAGATCGCTTCAATACTAAACCAGTTTACTCTTGAAGAAAAACATATCATAGGTAGTTTTTTAGCTCTGCGGCAGAAAGACAGAAGGATATTAATTACTCACACTATTGAGAAAGCAGCCATAGTGTTGTTTCCAACAGTAGTGAGTGATCGAGCAGCAGGGCTATGGATTAAAGAGAAAGAAAGATCCAAACTATCACTTTAACGGGCATTTGGACACTCTGGAAGTTACCAGAAATACAAGTTACACAAAGTACTTGACTACTCGTAAATACCAGAAGTGTAAGTTATGTAGAATCTTGGGAAATTTAGAGGAAATTCAACGTGCCGTTATCCCATAATTACCACCTTTTATTATGAGATAAATGAAACAAAATGCATTAAACAGCTTTCTCCACCCTAACATGTCTCTCTCTCTCTCTCTCTCTCTCCTACTCTCAGGTGTTCAGGTTAATGAGGATCTTCAGGGTTTTGAAGTTGGCCAGACACTCGACAGGACTTCGGTCACTGGGAGCGACACTTCGGGTGAGTCGGGACGCGCTCGCTGCTCAGAGACAGAAATATGCAACATTTGACTTTCTGACGCGGAGCAGACTCACAGTGACATTAAACCAACCGTCGAAACCTCTCGGGAAAAATAAAAACAATGCGATTAAGTTCTGGTCTGTTGACCTTTCTGCAGACGCATTACATAAAGGTTGATGGATCGTGTGCAGTTGAAGGTCTGAGCTGAAAACCATTCTTGTGCTTTTGGTTCGAAGATGGTTTTGATTTTTTAGTGGAAGGGGGATTGGGATTACCGTTTTTTTTCAAACTGGACCCCATTGTCCTATATTTTTGTGTCTAAGTGATTGATGGGAACAACAATCTTTGACATTAGTCCAGTATTATGCGAGATTGCTGCAGTCGGCAGCGGAGAAACAAGCTACAATGTAAGTTAATAGGGAAACTGTCTGTAAATGTAAAAAAAAAAACAGTAATTTTAGCATCATACAATACACTTCATTCAAAGTCAGAAACAAAATAAAACTATGAAAAGCGGTTTTGGGTCGTCTTTCCACTTTCCCAACCATCACAACTCTAGTGTTGGTTGAAATAAACACGTAGTTTACTGATTTACATGTGAAAATATGTTGGCTCTGTACACACTTAAAGTATTTCTTTGTTAAATGGAGTCTGGTGAGTTTAGCGCTTCAGAGGTGTTAGGTCTCAAAGAGGTTTTAAATGCATTCCTTGTGTTTTTAAATGATGGCTTTATCTTTAACCTGCATCAACTGGGATTTCAACCCCATTAGATTTAAATCTAATCTTCTTAAGGTTTTAAATCTGTTGCTTTGCAGAAAAGAAGCCAAGATATCTTTCATTCTTTCACTTCTGATGCCACTCACGAATCAGGAGCATTTATTAAAGTGCTGCTTCGATCTAAATGCAAAAACAATGCGTTTATAAAAGTAAAACAAATGACTATTTCAAATCATCTATTTACATTACAGCTCATACATAACAATGTTTTGTACGCAGATAATGCTCCCCTCATCCTGCCGGTGGAAAGAACTCTGTTATGATAGATGAGACATAAATGAGAGTAACATGAGCTGTGATACTCTCAGGTACTCTACATCTCATGTCCAGTGAGGCCGATGTAATGAAGCCCAGAGGGAGCGGTGCTGTAGTGGACTGTGGTGACTGACTGAGCATCAGATGCATCGTCTCTGCTGGTGAAACCGATCATACAGAATAATGACATTACGACAACATGTTTGACTCAGCTGATTTAGTCCTGACAGATTTTCATCAAGAGTTAATGCTTGTAAAGAGGTTTAGATAGGTAATCTACTACGACGTTCCACTTCCTGGATTGCTCCGTTGCTGCCGGAAATTCCGCCGTATGTCACTCTTTTCTGCCGGATGTCCGTCACCTTCCACTTTCTTTGTGTTGGCGTTCTAAACTCCGGTGGATTTCTGAGGACTCTGGTTAACTGCTCCTCAGATCTCTGCAGGGTAAATCCAGACAGCTAGCTAGACTATCTGTCCAATCGGAGTTTTCTGCTGCACGACTAAAACAACTTTTGAACGTACACGTTCCACCAAAACAAGTTCCTTCCTGAGGCTATTTTGCAGTGGCATCGTTGCTCCGTCTGGCGCCCATGACGATTGTGATTGGTTTAAAGAAATACCAATAAACCAGAGCACGTTTTTCTCTCATCCCAGAATGCTGTGTGGACTAGACAGACTACGTATGTACAAACTAGTTTTCCAGTAGTGCTGCTTGGTTATAGAACAAATCATAATCACAGTTATTAGGGTCAATATTGAAAATCAAGATTATTTAACACGATTACTCTTTGACTTTTGGACAGATGTTGCATTTATTGAACCTAAAAAACAGTGAAACAGTTAAACAAACCAACAGTTTAAACTTTTTTTTTCATTCAGAACACAGACATTGTTCATTTTTCTCCATTACATTGTTTTTCTGTGATACAGCCAACATCTCACAGTATCTTACTGTTTTAATGTTATACAGGATCACTCTAAATGGCAATGAATTCTGGGAGAAAATAATATTACAGCACTATCTGTGAATGTTACAGATTACAGGTATTTACTGTTAATACCAATGCATCTTGGGAAAATAAAGAAAAAGGCGGGAATTATACTGTCAATTCAAATAATACTGTAAGAAACGTCTATGTCTATTTACAGTAAAATACCATAAAATTTAAAAACAGTATGCTTACTGTAAATAAACAGTAGTTTACTGGCGAAGCTGCTGCCAGTATATTACTGTAAATTTACGGTGAAAGGTTTTACAGTGTACCTGAAATCGAACTTGCGATTCAAATCTGGTCAACTGAGCAGCTTAGTTTCCACAGGCTTCTACAGACAGAGAACTTCACCTCATAAAGACTTTGGAAAATAAAATTGACAGCAGGCTCATTCAAGTTTCCCTCCGTCTTGTTTCTGCAGCACAGTTACCGCGAGGTCGGCATCCTGCTGCTGTACCTGGGGGTCGGAGTGTCCGTCTTCTCGGGTATCGCTTACACCGCTGAATATGAAGAGGTAATGTTTCACTCTTACTCTGTACTTTAGCATAAACATTAGATTATAATTTGTTTTGATTCTTTAATTCCTACTTAACTTAGCCAGTGAGGTTGTCAGGAATGCGAGGCTTCAGTGGTGTAGTCTACGTTATACCCAGGTATACGCAGTATACCCCACTAAGAAAGCTCCAGGATTTCCATATACCCTCTTAAAAATGCCCAATGACACACAACAACATACTTTCTATTATATTTTTGATATATTTCCACCGTAAATTGGTGCATAAAAGTGTATCCGAACGCAGGAAATTAAGTCTTTGACGCTCAAAATAACCCTGGTGGAGGACACCCAGACCCCCCATTATGATTTGCCCCCACCTCCCCCAAAGGCAGATTCTGGCCCATACTGGTATACTGTACTGTATATATAACCGTTAAGGGTGTAACCTTGTGTTCAACATTGAGATCTCCACTTTAGAGCAAAATTGAAATTTTGAACATGTTGAAACACTTCATTTTCTGCATTCTGGTGAATTTTTCTGCAACAATTTTTTTGACTATTCTGCATCAATTTATGGTTCAAATGTCTTTATTCATATAAAGGAAATATAATAGTTTTTTAGGGTGGGTTGCACTGGCCAGTTTTGATTATTGCGGGGGTTGTAACCCCCCCATTCCCCACTGTAAATGACACCCATGGTAACCCTACATAACTATAAAGCCCCTCTGTCTGTCTCTGTGCTCAGGATGTGGGTCTGGACACCATCCCGGCCTGCTGGTGGTGGGGGACGGTGAGCATGACGACGGTGGGCTACGGGGACGTGGTGCCCGTCACGGTGGCTGGGAAGCTGGCGGCCAGCGGCTGCATCCTGGGCGGCACCCTGGTGGTGGCACTGCCCATCACCATCATCTTCAACAAGTTCTCCCACTTCTACCGGAAACAGAAAGCCCTGGAGGCGTCGGTGAGGAACAACCACCGCAGGAAGATGAGGATGAGCTGCGAGAACGAGCCGGAGGAGGAAGAGGGGGAGGATGAGGAGGGGTCAGACGGGGACAGCAGGTGTCTGGACGATGACGATACCGATGGCATGGAGGAGGACGATATAGATCACGAGGAAGACGGAGGTGTGATCAACTACAGCTACGTGGAGCATCCGTCCTACGCGTCCATACTGAGGAGGGAGGAGCTGCGTCAGCTGTGAGGAGATGAACGCTCACACTGGAGATTAAAACACCACATTAAAACCATACACTGTAAAAATAGTGCACGTAGCATCCGTGATGTCACCCGTTGATTTGTGGACTGCTGGTTTGATAAAGGCATACATTGTTTTTTTGCAACCGGATGTTAGGATGGGGGGAGCTTGGGGGGATGACCAGTGTTGTTTGTAGTTGCAGTGGTGCTGTGTTAAGCTAGACGCTAAAGAGGGAAAGTTGCTGATTGTCAACGCTTCTGAAGCGAGTCATCCAACGGAGATTTACCGGAGGGTAAACGCAGACCTCCGGGTACTACCGCCATTCATCTGCATGTACCGCAGAACAGAAAATTAGCAAACCTACCCTGAAGTCACCAGCTAATTAGTAGCTAGCTAGGTCGGTTGGCAGAACGCTGAACAAAGATGTTAATAAATGTTACAATGAACTTTGCTGAAGTGAAAACACAGTGAGAGGGTCAAAGTTTAAGATGAAAACACGGAAAACATCCCAAAACAAGATGAGGTCTGTTTTAATGTCCACAGTGTTAGCATGGTTAGCATCGCTATGCCTCTGTCCTGATTGACAGGTGCTAAAGCATCCCCTGCTTTATCGTCTATTTTACAATAAATGGGAGCATCATTTACAAAAAGAACATCATGCTGTATTGAAGAAGACTTGAAACTAGCGATTAAGACCATAAACACTTACGGAAAATGTTTATTGAGATAATAAATGAAGTGGGGTCATTTTCTCATAGACTTCTATAGAAACAGATTTCTTTTTTGAGCCAGTGGAGTGCCCCCCTGCTGGAAGTTAGATATAATACAGCTTTAAAGATTCCCTGCCACACGTATCTCATTACTTAATGTCTGTAAAAGAACATTTTCTGTGGAAAAAAAGCCTTGGTTACCTTGTTTCAAGCCATTCTAGCGTGGTATAGAAAGCCTGCAGGAAGACTCGGCTCGATTTGTGCTAGTTCTCATTAATATTCAACGAGCTAAGCTGGTTGACTCTGATTGGCTAACAGCTAGCCAATGAGAGCCTGGCTATCAGCATCCTTTACCCAGCCTCAGCTGGGCGAGCTCATGAATAGTAATGAGCTCAGGCAACATGATGTCAGACTGACCAGCTTTTGGAATTGGCCTGATTTCTCCGTTTATTTCTTTTCAGTGGCTAGAGCTGACAGAGGAGGTAGCAGTTCATTTTCACATTCACCACATAACAAAACACATATGGACCGTACAGATTTAAAAAAAATACAGGTAAAAACGGTTTTGTGTGGCAGGGCACCTTTAAGGTACTTCAGCATTGGCTTCACTTTTCAGACCCGGAAGCTACGTCCATTATTTTTACAATCTATGATTAAAGTAATATCTGACCATGACTTTCATCTGATCCAAGGCCACATAAACTGTTGGATTTGGTTCACGTGTGATCTTCTGTCACTGCATGAAGATGGCAGGACACAATTTGAGTAGCTGCTTCTCAACGTGAAAGTTTGAGGGTCCAAATTGGAAATGTCTGATTTTCTGACACTAATTGGGTGTTTTATCATAACTCTGGGTCTTCCATTACAGGCTGTTCTGACTGTAGATTGTTGTCACACAGGGCTGCAACTAACGATTATTTTCATTGTCGATTAATCTGTAGATTATTTTCTGGATTAATGGATTAGTTGTTTAGTCTCTAAAATTTCAGAAAATTGTGAAAAATGTGGATCAGTGTTTCCCAAAAAAGCCCAAGATGACGTCTTCAAATGTCTTGTTTTGTCCACAACTCAAAGATATTCAGTTTACTGTCACAGAGGAGAGAGACATTTAATAAGCTGCAATCAGAGAAAATTTTTTTCTCATAGAAAATGACTCAAACCGATTAATCAATTATCAAAATAGTTGCCCTATAATTTAAATAGTTGACAACTAATCCATTATTCTTTGTCTGTGCATGTCGGGTGTTTCAGGATGGAGGTTTGTTTCTGATGGATGTGTTGCTCTGTTAAAAACACAAAGGTGAAGAATCCCAATGTAAATCAAAAAGGTCTGAACTCAAAGGCCTGCAGTTCTGTAGCAACAATGAACTGAACTACTTTCAGGGCTGAAGTGAAATACAACGCACCCAAATGAAATAAAAAATATATGAAATGTGTGAAAGTACTTTTGTGGAAGGAGAAGAGATATTTAAAGAATCGTCACCTTTTGGTATCGGCTCAGCTCGCTTGGAACCTCGACGGAGGTTAGCAGGGACCAGGGACGTTTTTTCGTAATGGAAAACCAAACAAGGCGAGTAGAGTCGAGCAGGTACCATGTAATGGGAAAACGGCATATTATTGCCTACTCTTTTCTCCACTATTCATACACTATCTTCAGTTTCTTTGCAGATTCGGATTAATGCTGCGTTCCAGGCAACCCGTAACCCGCGTTTTCACGACCTTCTACCCGTGAAAGTGCCCTGGAACGGCGGTCAAACCCGTAACTTACTCCCCGTGAACTCGTACCAGATCGTTGTTCTCCCAGTTACAGTTTTTGATGTCACACACACATAAACAACAACGACGACCCCTGTTGATGCTGAACAGACGCCGGTGATTAACGGTAAGAAATAGACATAACTAGACATAAATGGGCAACATAAAGTAATTCCGCACATTGTAATCAAAGCAATACACATACAATTGTGTACTACTACAGGTTATGTTTATTAAATCAAGCCCAAAATACGTCGGCAACTAGAAATCGCTAGTATCAGCTAGCGCTAGCTAACGCCAAGCTAGAAGGGTTTGTCGTGCCTCGAACACTACCAAGTCGTGAGTTGTGATTTGAAGTCGTAACTTACGGGCTGGAACGCAGCATAATTATACAAGATACAATCAACAAATCAATTATGATGTATTATTACAGGTTAGGATAACACTTTATTGCACGCCCGGATAGCTCAGTTGGTAGAGCGGGCGCCCATATATAGAGGTTTTCTCCTCGACGGGTTAGACTCCAACCTGCAGCCCTTTGCTGCAGGTCATTCCCCCTCTCTCTCCCCTTTCATGTCTTCAGCTGTCCTGTCAAATAAAGGCTTAAAATGCCCAAATAATAATAATAAAAAAAAGATAACACTTTATTGATCCTGGGGACAAACTCACACAACGCATTCTCATGAACCAGGGCACGTTTGTGCACCGTCTTGCTACGGTTATCGGATTGAACAACTTGTTTTCTCGGAACGGTGAGCAACGGGCTTTGCGTTATGTTTTCTCTCCGCTGGTGGGTGTCACAGGTGATAGCCAATCAGCAGAGACTTGTGGTAATAAATGGTTAGGGGTGTTCAACACGCCCTCTTTTCAGTTTAAATAAACGTTTTGGTACGTTATGTCGGGGCTTGGTCTCGCTTGGCCAGACCTTTCTCCACAGCGCTGCAGAGGAGGGTCTGGCTAGTCCACACGGCATTCTGGGATGGGAGAAAAACGTGCTCTGGTTTATTAGCATTTCTTTAAACCAATCACAGTCGTCTTGGGCGGCGCTAGGCAAGACAAAAGTTGTTCGTATTAGTTAGTTAGATATTACATTTTACTTATGTAACATTTTCAATGCAACTTTTATTTTCTACTTTTAAACATTATGAAAGACTTAGATACACAAACCAACCAGCTGACTGTTTGCAGAGAAACCAAACATTTTTAACATTATGAAAGACTTGGATACTTGGACTTGGAACATCGCAACGCCGAGCTTTTCACGAAGGTGGTTGAAAGAATAAAAGAGGGACGCTGTGTTCGGACGGTTAAACTAAGGTTTCCACCAGTGGAATTCCTATTTTACACGGCTGCATGTAAAGGGGAATATTAGTAAAATATTCGCTTTCATTAGCCATGGAAACAGCTTAGTGGGAATATCGTCTTTTTCAAAATAAGGTCAAAAACTGGGATATTATGTGCATGTAAACATAGTCCGTCAGAGTTTTATTAAAATAAAGTCTTTGAGGAAGAGAAGAGAGTGAAAGCTGTATATGATATGTACCATATTCAGCAGTATTTTTGCTTCTCATTTCCTACAGAAGACTTTTGGACTGGTTTCAGTTCTGTGTGAAGGATGATGAAGGGTGGCGGCGTGCCACACAGTTCATTTACAGGATGACTTTGTGAAAACGTCCGCAGCGTTTACTCGATAATGGATCACACCCGTCAAACTGTCATTTAATATCATCTATGAGTCCCCAAACTGTGGACACTCTGTACTATAAGCTGCTGTGCTGACTGAGCATCGCCAACTCAGAGGCAGAACACAGTGAGTACTGTTCCACAGGCAGGGTTCTGGTTACTTTAAATACTTTTATCAACCGTTTCAACTGAGGATGACATATTTAGGATTTTACACAAATGAAAAGTACACAGAATGTGTGTTTATCCTATTATCTACTCTGTGTGTAACTTTGTTATGTCAGCTAAATAAATCTTTTTGCCTTTATTTAAAAATATACACACACACACACACACACACACACACACACACACACACGAGAGGGAGATCAGATTTGTGGTTTTTCAGCTGATTAAAAATTCATCTCTGTTATTTTTGGCAGATGACGTTGTGGAGAAATCAGAGAAGAGAACAAAAGTTTGATTTGATGGATCTGACGAGACAAAAGAGGACGAGAGGAAGCTTTTAGGAAGTCTAAACGACAGCGAGCTTAAAGGGACTGAATATATAGCGCTTTTCTAGACTCTTTACAAAACAAGCCAGCGTTCTCTCTCACACACACACACACACACACACACACAGATGGCAGAGCTACAAGGTTCATCTCATCAGGAGGGGAGCGATAAACATTTCCATGTAAATGTTTATATCTTAAAGCTGCACTTTCATGTGGCTCTATGTAGCTTTGCCTATTTAAAGCTAATGTACTTGCACTTACTACTTGTTGTCTGGAGTTTGCACCTTCAGAGTTGAAAGCACTTAACTGGAAGTTGCTTTGGATAAAAGCGTCAGCTAAATGACATGTAATGTAATGTAATGTAATGTAAACTCACAGCAATTTGGGGTTCAGTTTCTTACCCAAATACACATTTTCTCAAAGGCAGAGCAGGATA
This sequence comes from Gymnocephalus cernua, assembly GCA_023631565.1. Taxonomy (NCBI): domain Eukaryota; kingdom Metazoa; phylum Chordata; class Actinopteri; order Perciformes; family Percidae; genus Gymnocephalus; species Gymnocephalus cernua. Next base: position 40,487,399 of record CM042428.1, on the reverse strand, counting down.
CCCAGGGTTTGGTTTACACCTATCACCATTTCTAGTCAATTGGGGACCATAGGCAGGCTGAGGGAACTCATATTAATGTTAAAAACCCTCATAAAGTGAAATGTTCATGCCATGGGACCTTTAAAGCGTTAGGGAACTAACAAATCTAACAAACTAAGCGATTGAGGCAGCGCTAGAGCAGCAACTCCCTTGTTCTGCGAGGTAAAATTAATGTTTTTGTCAAAGGAGTCTGGTGGCTCGGTCGTAAAGGGCTGTCTGACAGCAAGGTAAAGCTGTAAAAATATTCTAAATATAGCTTTCACTTGAACTGATATACATATTTTCAGGTGTCTAAAATGTGTTTAGCTGCTCGAGACTCCTCCCCCGGAAAACATTCCTATAGGTCGTTTGTTCAAGAAGAATTTACAAATCATCTTTACGTTTGTAGTGGACGCGCCCTCTAGGGACCGTAGTAGTTATGACGGGAGCAAAAAAGGAAGTAAGATAAAGTATAAGAGCTCCATATTCCTCTAAAGGAGGCAAACACAAAGTGGTACTTCCGTCCTAATTATGCTTTTAAACTAAAGTTTGACTCGGGTACATTCACAAAAAGACCCTAGGTTGCATTTTGGCGAGAGTTGCGTTTTAAGTACAGGATCTAAATACTTTCTCCACCACTTGTTTTATAGTGACATCTAAAACAAAAAGATAACCTGATGGTGGAAATCCTAAATGCACATTATCTAACTATAATCTATTTAATACTCTATCTTAAAAATCTACAAAACTTCCAGAAAACGCTCCAAAGTATTAAATAAGAAATGTAAAATTTCTATAGAAGTGTCAAAAAACCCAAACAAGTTCTTAACTTTCCTTAGTTCTTTTTAAAATCCTTTTCTTTATTAGACAAGCAAACAAAAATAAAACACGCAAACCAAATATCAGTGATCTCAAACATAAGCACGACTTCCACTGCATACTTTAAGGCATAAAATATACTTCAGAGACTTTTTCAGGCATCAGGAACAGGAAGTGTGCAAAACATGAGAAGAGCAGACGTTCTTTACATACCTGGAAACACCAACAAAAAAAAAAGTTTTACACATAAGAGGACGAGAAAACTTAAGGCTCTGACACACCAACCCAACGGCCGACCGTCGGCAGAAAAGCCAGTCGGACTGATCAGTCTCCCCGAGTTGGTCAAAAAAGTGCCTCGGAACGCACCAAAGAGACGCCGACGTGAGCGTACGTTCTACGAGTGCGCGAGACGTAATGCGTCACAGCAGGCGGCACTAATCTGTATTGTCGACCAAAAAATTCAAACCGGCAGCTGATTGGACGAACGCTTCACGTGGGTCTGGCTGCTCATATTACAACCGAGCATAATGGCGGCTCGTTCGGAATACGATCTCATATTAAATACTAAAATATTTCAACGAAACGTGTTTCTGAAAACATTTTAAGGAGAAATAGGCCGTGCCGTTGCTGAATCTGTCTTCATTTCAGATCGACAAAGGTCAGTTTAAAAGATTTTCATCAGATTTTGAGAGCCGGTAGTCACGCTCATCCCGCTCGTTGTTTCCCGGTTAGCGCTCCACCAATCAGATTGGTCATTGAGTCCGACTGCCCGCCTTCCAATTCAACAAGTCAAATCGGCCCAAATGAAGGCTGACGGCTCCTCCGATTGACGACGGCACGGAACACACCGAACAGACTCGAGTCACCGACCTCGCCAGACTGTCCCACGGCCGATTATCGGGTTGGTGTGTCAGCGCCTTTAGATTCACCTAAATAACCACCTGAAACTTTGATTTGAAATCCGTAAAAAGTATCTTCCCTTTCCTTTGTGCTGTTAATTAATTTGTTCCTTTCTCCAGGCGTCACAGTTTCACGTTAAGGCCGATGCCGGGTGGCATTTAAACATTTTACAGCCACAATGTCGAGTTATTAGAGCACACGTATTATCAAACATGTGCAAATACCTGTGGGTAAAAGACGAAGTGATATGAGCTGCTGAGATGCGTATAGAAAATTAATAAATTACACACTTGAATGAAAGAATGAATCCAAACGCTCCATATGTTTCAGCAGGATTTAGACATTTGTTTAAACTGATTCACTCAAATAAATTAGAGCCTCGTGAAGTGCTTGTGCTTCTGAAAACATCTCTGTTCACACTTGGCGTCTTTTTTTAAGCTGCCAGCGTCTGTTTTTACATTATAATCCTACGGAGTAAACCGTGTTTTTTTAAACGCCACCACCGACCTCTTTTTTGCAGCTCGGAGAGTCTTTTTTGAAGTTGGAAAAAGTCTGAAAAAAACGCCCCCACAAGCACTTTTTTGACAGCCGACCAACGACAACAGCGGAGCCAGAACTGTCGTTTCCAAAACAACAACAAAAAAATGTAGTCAGAGCACAGCGACTTACACGATACGACCGGGAGCTCACTTTGTTTTATCTAACGTTAGCAGCGCTCCACATAGCGCTCTAGCTAGGGTACTCTAGCAGTAGCTGTTGTTATAGCAACACAAGATGCTCTCGGCTGCTTTTTGGAACCAAAACGCTGCCAGATTTTTCCCCCCACTACAAAAAGCGCCTTAGTCAACTTCCTCTTGTCAGAAAAGACTCCAAGTGTGAACATACCTTAAGAACAATCTCCTGAAATGAAAGCACAATTACATAAAGTAATCCAGATACGTTTAAGGTTTTCACTTTGCAGAATGACGCAACAGAAGCACGGATCTGTAATCGGTAACAATCGTTGGTTGTGTCCCAACTTTCCCTTCATACTGCTCAACATACCAACACCTACAGATGCCTGCAGTGGTTTGTTTTATATAAAAACAAAGAAACAGACAGAAAACATTTAAAAAAGGCAGAAAAAAAAATACATTTTAAAACCGATTCAAAGCATCAGAACAGTTTAATTTCTGTTCAAAATCTTCTCCAGTGATTACGACTTTCTGATGCATCACTTTACTGCCAGCACCAAACAGCTCATGCATCACATTTTAGAACAATTACACATTACAGTTTCCCTTTTGTTCTCCAATCAAAAGCATCATATATTAGATCACTGTTCAGAAAGAAAGCAGCAGAACATTTAAAATAAGGCAGAATGAAAAATCCCTTTTTGTTTTGCTTGTAACAGAAGAGAAAATGAAAAATGAATATGAGTCGTTATCTTACAGAGAAACATGAGAGTCCTGCACACAAACAAGTCCAACAGGTTGACATATTTTGTTTTTACGTCTGGACTTTAAGTCCAGCTGAAGGGTTTCTCCCCCAAAATCATCAGACACTAGTTTTAAAGGGTAACTTATTAGTATTTTTCCAGCTGGACACCATTTCCCCATGTTTCTGTGACTAATGGGAACAACAATCTTTGAAATTGGTCCAGTTTTAACAAGAAAGAAGCTGCAACCGGCAGCAGGGAAACAAGCTGCAAAGTGAAATTAATGGGCAACTGCGCATCTTCAATTTCCGTCCATTAAAAGTGCTCGTTTTGCCACCAACAGGCTCAGATTATTATTCTAAGTGTCTGACAGCATTATGGAGAGGATCCCTACAGAGATAGACCTTTCTGGTAAATTGTTGTTTAATATGAAACCCACCAGTCTCCATGTAAATAAACTATGGACATATCATCATCGTAAAACATCAAATCATTGAAAGTCGACAGAAACTAAATAAACATATTTAATGCCGTCTTGGTTCGTCTTTCCACTGTTCCAACAGTCACCAGTCTGGTCTGGTTGAAATAAACCATTAATTCACCCTTTTACATGTGGAAATAAGCGGCTCTATACACACTAAAAGTAGTGATTATTTACATGGAGTCTGGTCAGTTTGGCAAAAGCCACACTCCATAACAAAAAAGGTCCATCTCTGTAGAGATCCTTTCCATAATGCTGTTAGACACTTATTATTAATAATTATCTGAGTCTGTCGGTGGCAAAAACAGAACTTTTAATAGAACGTTAATGTATATATTATAATGTATATTTGCCCTGTAGGATTACATTGCAGCCCGGTTGCAGGCTGGTTTGCGGCTGCTGGTTACAGCGTTCTCTCTCAATACTGGACCAATTTCAAAGATTTTTGTTCACATTAGTCACTTAGACACAAATGCATGGGGAAAATAGGGTACAAATTACCGAAATCACACTTTTACTTGTTGATAATTGCTTGATATTTCAATAAAACTTATTGAAAAATGTTGAACTGTTCAAATTAAATCACAATATAGAAATGCAGGCAGTGGTGCTCATATACATACACACAGACTCCTTGTGTGAAGGATCTCCAAATGTAATATCTACAGTCATTTGTCTTCACTACCTACTACTGTCATTATTTCACACCCCTGAGGAGTTTTATGACCTGAGAAACTGTCTCCTATCCGAGAGTGTAACCACTGAACCTATGTAGAAAAATATAAATGTTTTTGTGCTGCATGTATAAAAATGAGCGGCTGAGTTGCTCCGAGCGAAGGTGAATCAGACCTGGGTCGACGCCAGATTCAGTCGGCGGCTCCCTGCCACTTTTCTTTTGGGGGGGGAATCTCGTTCAGTGCCAAATCAAAACTAATAAATCCAGGAAATAAAAGCTTTGTTGAACCGATTCCATAAATCTGTCGACCCAGGTCTTTTTCTTTTAGCTTACTGAGGGAGAAAAAAGCTAGACATTGAAATAAAAACTTAAATTAAAAACTAAGAAAGACACCGGAGGTTAAACAAAGTCAAGTTTCCATCTCGTTAAATCCCTTTCAAACATGAATGCAGTTTCTTGTAGGGATGCACCGAATCCATAACCTGGAAATCTAGACGCACCCTAGCGGCAGCAAATTTAATTTGCAGCTAGGGTCGTCTAGGAACTCTCCGTTGGCTTGCGAGCAGGAAAAACAAAATTCTTGTCTGGCCAATCACATCGTATAGAGTCGGTGGGCGGGGCTTATGGCTGCTGCTGCTGCTGGCGAACAGCAGTCTTCTGGAAGACATCTAGCTCCGCCACTTTCTTCGTTGCTCTGCCTGGTTGTAGCGCTACCCTATTGCATGCAGAGGGAGTTTGAGAGACAACCGTTTATCCCGCCCCTCGGATTGAGCCCTGTCGACGGTGGGTTCCCAGACCCAACATCTGGATCTGGCTCGTCAGGCTACCGAATCCAGGATTTGGCCGATTTGGGCTTTTTGACGAGGTTGGGTTTCTGCCGAATCTTAGAATTTTGTGCCACCGAACCGAACCCTACGCTTGCACTACGCTGGTCGCCGTAATGACGCCGCCGTTGATTACGGGAAGGTGTTTACGTAGGTGGAGCGTTCAATGCAGTCGGCTGTGAAAAAGTGAAAATAGAGCTTGTGAGCAGAACAAGTGTTTCTTTGGCAGAACTTTCAGTCAAAAGAAGGCCGTTCAAGTCACGCTACGCGTTCAATCTGCAACGCCAATTTGTCCCGTGGTGGCGAGGACCCTAAATAACACACAACATGGCCGCTGTTTAAACATTTGCGTATAAAACATCTGAAAGAATACGAGTTGTGCATGAAGGAATCTACAGACAGCAGCCAGAATGCAGCAACTTCAGGTGCATTACATACATTAATGTGTTTACTGTGTTAATGGGCCGAGGATTTGGAAGCATCTTAACCAGTGGATTCGGTATTCGGCCGAACCCCAAAAATCTGGATTTGGTGCATCCCTAGTTTTGTGCATTGTAAGAAAAGTAAAACTCCAGCATGAGATAAACATATTACACATTCAAATGCAGCTTGGTCTGTTCTGGCAGTCGTTCAACAAACTAGTTTGGCTCGTGATCCCTGGAAATGAAGCCAAAGAAACAGATGAAGAGGTAACATTTTTCAAGAAAAACTGAAAAAAAATAAAAAAGGTAACACTTTCGCTTTAAACATTCAATAAATGGTTTATAACACATTATAACGTAGTTGTAAAAGGTGTTTATAACGATAACTGGTTCAGAGGCGGCTGCTGTATGAGTATGTATGAGTTAATCATTTTTGTAAAATAATAAAATGTCTTTAGAGGAGAAGTTATAATTATTCAGAAAGACTATAGATTAATAAACATATCTGTTTAACTACATTAGAAGGGTGTTATAAACCATTTAAATGCTTATACACTGCTTAGAAATGCCAAAGGGTGGGTAAAAGTCAATAAATATCATTGTGTGGAGCAATTTTCTTTCCTGCTGATGACAACAACAAAAAAAAACTACAACCTACAACTACAACATCCAGAAACAGAGGTTTCTGGAGATCAAACATTTCATTTTACCTGAATATTTGTCTGTTACTCGTCCATTTTGTTTAATGGGAGTTTGGGTGAAGTCAGACAAAGACTTTTAACCTCCAGTTGGATCCATGACGTGGAAGACGAGGAAAGAACAATCACATGAAACGAAGTAGCTGCTCGGGTTAAACGACCACTGCTAAGAAAGCCGTCATCATTAGGCATTAAGAGTAAAAATCAGTCCGACTGACTGGCAACAGAAGACAATAGTAATAACATATATAATAACTATTTTCAGACGTACATGATGGACTAGAAGGGGCACTCTGAGAGCACAGACCTCCGTCAAGGCCATGCCCCATCTCAAATCGTTAACGAAGATTAATGTGTGTATCTTTTCCAAATTTTAATAGGTACTTCCTTGGCCCGTGCTTCAACCTTCCACAAAGTTTTGTGAAATTTGGGCTAGTAGTTTTTCTATAATCCGGCTGACAGACAGACAAACCGATGCAAAAACATTACCCTTTCTTGCAGAGGTATCTAATGGCGTTTTTCCATTGCCAGTACCAGCTCTACTTGGCTTGTCTCGACCGCGTTCCCCCGTCCTCCTGTTTTCATTGCAGCATAAGTATCGCGTCATGCGTGAAGCGAGCTTGGCTGGTCGTCTTATAGCGGCGCCGCAAGAAACTGCCGTGACCTAACGCGACACACACAGAATGTGGAAGGTGTGTTGCTGTTGTTGCCAAAGCCAGAAGACTGGCGACAGCAAAAACAAAACACAGCTGGCTAAACTATTTAAAAATGGCAGCTTTGTTGAGGACACCCCCGTCTGTCGCTTTCACGTCACCTTCTGGTATCTCCTCAGCTCGCGTGGAACCTCGACTGAGGTGGTACTAAAAGAAGTACCTGTTAGCAGGTACCAGGGACTTTTTTTCGTAATGGAAAACCAAAAAAAGAGTAGAGTTGAGGCGAGTCGAGCAGGTACCGTGTAATGGAAAAACGCCATATGTCAACTTCAACAACAGCTTTATATTTAACGCTGTATGTAGAACTTAAAAAAAACAACATGGGAACATGTACCAAATCAAAGAAAGTTAGTTAGTTACAGGCCAAATGATGATGCTCTAATTTTAGCTAATCTAATACGGCGGATAGCAAACAAGTAGTTCGTTTTTTTAAAAGATCTTCAAGACGAGAGAATGATCCATATCTAGACCACAGACTTCTGAGACGTTCACGGTGCAGAAAGCAGCATCATCGTTTACCAACGATGACAGGAAACACTTAAGGAGTTAATAGACGAGTACCTAAGTTGAGCAGGCAGCGGTTAAAATGATATTGTACCACACAAGTAAGTAAGTAAAAAAAAAAAAAAAAATTAAAAGAGATCTGACTCCATCTTCGCTGTGTAACAACCCTGAAATTAACCGAAATAAAGTCCCGATCGGCTGCTGACCGTGTCAAAATCAAACTTCTCAAATGCCGTTTTAAAAAAAAATAAAAAATCCAGATCAGCGTTTTTTAAAACAGTTAATCCGGAAAACAAAAAAAAGTTCTTTAAGACTCTCAAACGGACAGAATAAAGAGAACGTGGATCTCGATTCGAATAGCCAAAATAAACGTCATTCATATTCTGTCAAACGGCTCTTTGGAAGTTCTTCTTCAGCAGTTAGATCATCAGAAGTCTCCGCACAGTTTTTCCAGATCTCGGCGTCTTCGTGAGCAGTTATTCTGGACGAACCTCAGCAGTGGAGTTTTTGTGAAACCTCGGCTGTCTCGCTGACATTTCACAAAACTGCTGCGGAGAACACAAAGAGATAAAAAAAAAAGCCATCCAGTCGTTGCTGCGAGGAGCTCGGCAGTTCCTTTTCTCAGAAGTTCTGCTGCCGGCGTTTTTTGGCTTCGATGGCGTCGAGGATGGGCTGCCTCTTGGTCTGGTAGCGCTGGCGGATCTCCTCGATCTCCTGCTCCATCTGGGGGTCCAGAGACGCCAGACGCAGTCGCAGCTCCTCCACCGTCCACGAGCTCACCTACAAAACACACATCCGACACGATTTTATTCTTACCTGTTGTTGGGACCAGCAGTGGGTTAAACATTATTGATTAAACTGACCTCTGAGAGATAAAAGGGCCAACATGGGCCTGAGACAAAAGGCGGCCTTACGTGGGAAAAGATCTCAAAATGGCTGAATGACCAGCAGGGAGTGGCCAAAGTGGCCAAACTCTAAAAACTCTAAGAACTACAGACTTGTAGTCTTCACACCTTTGAGAACTCTGATTATTCCCATTGGTCCAGAGGGGTCATAAACCCAGCAGGTAGCCAGGTCTATAAACACGCTGAGCACCCCCAAATCCATTGTCTTCCGCTGCTGGCTCACGCTGCTCATGGAAGCACTCAAGCATGTGCTAAAACTTCCATTTTTAGGACAAAGTGGAAATATTTCAGTGTTCTGGAGAACACTTCTGGATCCTGGAAAACACGCACTGTAGTATAACACACGTCATAGTCCGATAGTTTGCTTTCTATCCCTTTTAGCTTTTAGTTGTTCATTTAATTCCCTTCTTTTCTGTGATGGTCCTGCCCCAGTATCAGCCATAACTACAACAGATAACTTCTAAATAAAATTAGAACACAATTAAGCCTATATAAAGAAATGTCCTGATAGCTTTTACCTGGCTGGATACAATTACACAGGCTTTTTCTGGTGTTACACTGAAATCTGTGACCTGTCAGAGTGTGTGACTGTAGAGCGGATCTACTTTCCGTAAATCGTTTTGTGACTTTGCCCGGGCAAAGGCATTAAAAAAAAAAAAAAAAAAAATAGTGTTCTTTTCACTGTAAGTCTTGTTTGCTGTTACAGGTCATTTGTGATCATCAGATGAAACATGTTTCCAGTTCCAGAAACATTTTTAAGTTACACAAAGCTACTTTAAGTCACATTTTCCATGCACGACTTTTACTTGTAACAGAGTATTTTAAGTGTGGTATTAGTGCTTTTACTGAAGTAAAAGGACCTGAATACTTCTTCCACAACTTTTACAAAAGTAATTTTACATACAGGTCAGTGTGCCCATCTGTTGTTGCTTAAAACTCCACAAGTGAATCGGAATCACAGGTTGCATCGTACATCACCAGCCTCACAACTGGATATGACCCTAGTTTTCTTCTTCTTCTACGACTTCTCGTTCTTGTTGTTGTTGTTAACCCTCATGTTGTTCTCGGGTCAAATTTGACCCTTTTTCAAAGTTTTTTTTATATTCGAAAATATGGGAAGTCGAAATAAGCGCAGAAAATGTAATAACAAAAACAAATAAATATGACAAAATGTTGGGAAAAGCAACAAAAACAATTAACCCCCCCTCTGTCAAAAACACCAGGAGGAAATGTCAAAAAACTTCGAAAAAGCGTCCAAAACATAAAAAAAGTGACAAAACGTTGAAAAAAAACCCTGACAAAATGTCAGATAAAGCGATATCAATTTTGAAATAAGTGACCAAAACGTTAAAACACACACACACACACACACACACACACACACACACACACACACACACACACACACACAGAAAAAAAGCAGCTAAAACATGGAGATAGGGACAACAAAAGTGTTTGTTTTCATGCTTGACGAGAAGACAACACAACGGTTAAAATCCTGCGCAGCCGGAGGATTTGATGACGACAAAGATCAATCGGTACCGAGTCCATTAATGGACACTTAGGAAAATCTTTACCACCTAAAAATTCCTCAAGCGTGACAGCGATAATCAAGGTATCTGATGAGTGCATCTATTTTAGTAGCTCTCAAAAGGCTACATCTATCGACATTTATTTCATCTCTTTCCCTCTGTGCTGTAGGTCTCAGATAGGGACCTGATGCCGAGCTTTAGCTCCCCCCCCCCCCCTCCCCCAGGGGGATTCCCCCCCCTCTCAGCTTTTACCAGCAGCACTTCGCTCTCCAGCTATTTATTACCCACAATCAATGATGCTAAAAAAAACACTGGCGTCCACTGGAGCGCTAACCGGGAGGAGAGAAGGGAAGGTCCTGCAACCGGACGACATCGCGGTCAACGTAAAAACAGACCCCCCCCCCCCTCTACCTGACTGCAGTTTGTCGTCGTAACCGACTTGAGTGGGCAAATGCTCACATTCGATGGCGTCTGGCACTTCGGGAAGGTGTTCTCTTCACGGATGAACCCTAACCCTAACACCAGATACTGACTGGTTTTCGGACCCCCCCCCCCCCGCCCCCCAGTACAGTAAAACTGCACATTGTAGAGGCCAGCCTAACGCACACCTGTGCAATAATCACGCTGTCTAATCAGCATCTTGATGTGCCACACCTGTGAGGTGGATGGATTTACTCGGCAAAGGAGAAATGCTCACTAACACAGATTTAGACAGATTTGTGAACAATATTTGAGAGAAATAAGCCTTTTGTGTACATAGAAAAAGTCTTTGAGTTCAGCTCATGAAAAATGGGGGCAAAAACAAAAGTGTTGCGTTTATAATTTTGTGCAGTATAGTTTTAGTTTAGTTTTTCTTAAAGGTTTTAGTTTGACTTTAGTTTCAGTTTACTAAAAATATTTTCCACTGCTTTAGTTTACTATAATAACTCTGGTAGGGATCTGTTAGATGAGAATACAATCTCCTTAAGATTTATCCCGAGGAGACAGGAAGGCTGGAAAGAAAGTCAGGGGGGGTAGTGAGACGGGGAAAAGTAAAACCAATAAGGGAAGAATAAAAATAGAGGACAGAATGAAGCAAATTGGTTGTTCTACGTGTGCTCCTCATGAATAATGTAGGTTAGTGCTTTCCCTTCGCATGTTCTATGATGCATTATAACACTGAAGCGTGCTAGTTAAGTCAGCTATAGTTATATACAGTATAACACGTCAACCAACATGACAATGTTTTAGGATAACATTAAAAAAAAAAAAACACCTGGAAGCCAAATATAAATAGCATACTAGACAGATCTAAAATTAAACACAGTCAGCGTGGAGCTGTCAACAAGCTGCCTCAAAGTATTACAGATCCCAGAAGAAATTAGCTTTTATCCTCACATTTGCAAGTCTAATGGAACAATAAATCCCCCCCCGAGTGGGATTTGTGTCGTCAAGTGAATCCTATTTGACTTGACTCCAAATGCTGCAGCAAAGCAAACAGTTTTATTTAAAGGGGGAGGGGGGGGATTTACCTTTGAGCCAATAGATACAAGACAACAGAGATACACAGATATAGAAACTGAAGGAAGAGTTGGGCACTCACAACACACAAGTCACATATGATTTGATGCGGTTATTATAAATACTTCGAAATCAAACACTTGACAATATGTAAGTGAGCAGCAGCTGTCTCTCTCTCTTTCTTTCTTTTGAATGACCTGTGATTGGCCAAAGTCTCCCGTCATGGCTAGATCATCTAAAGCCTAAAAACAGAGGCAAGGGTAGGTGCAGAGGTCTAGTTTTCTCTCAGACCACTTTGAGTTTCGATATGCTAAAAGATTATTATGGATTTCTTTTGCCAACAATGCCTAAAATAAGTGCCTACCACACATTTAAGTCCTGCTTTGCTGAGATAATTGTCAGTGTGTCTCTGCACCAGTAACACAAAGTAAAAAGTTCATTTTACTCAACAGCGTGCTTCAAAAGTAAAAAAGGTACAGTTTTTAAACAATCTTAAAGATGTCAAACTTGTACCAGGACAAAAAAACAAAAGGATACTGAGTGGTAGGGCTGGGACCTTATGCTGATGTCCCGATTCCATTCTTTAACGATACATAGGTGCTGATTCGATTTGTATTGCGATTTTTACTCATTGCGATTCGATAGTATTCGATTTTCTTTTCCTTCTTTAACAAATACAAAAGTTGAATAAAGTGTGTGTGTGTGTGGGAGGGAGGGAGGGTGTGTATGTATGCGTGTGCATCTTCACCGTGATGCACACACAAAGCTTTGTTTCTTTTACAGATGCATACTTAGACATCGACTACATGCCCAAACACCAGGGTGCAATTCAACATTTCCCGGCATTTAAGCACTACTTCACCGCTGCTAAATCCCCCAAAATAACAGCAGTAAAAACTATTTTTGTTCCTTTTAATAACCAAACTATCAAGAAATGGATATTTGAGAAATAAAAAGGTTAATTGTCCCGATATCCCTTTCTGAATATCTGAAGCTGAACAGGCAGCCGGGTGGCCTGGTAAGAGAAACCACCTCATATTTAAAAAGGTCACATATTTAATATTTAATTCCAGCAGCAGCAAGGGCAGCCATTTGTCCTGCTTAAATGTCCTTAAGCAAGACAAACAAGCTCTCCTTCTCCACTTCTCCTTAAGTGTCTGACAACATTATGGAAAGGATTTCTAAGGAGGTCGACCTTTCTGTTAAAGAGTAAGATCTTTTTTTTTTTTTTTTTTAACATAAAAACATCCGTGAAATTGCGTTCAGTAAACCCACCAGACTCCATGTAAATAAACAGTAATTTTAGCATCGTAAAAAATACACTTCATTCAAAGTCGACAGAAACTAAATAAATCAATTTTTTTTTTTTTTATCTGTTTGGGGTCGTCTTTCCACTTTTCCAACCATCACAACTCTAGTTTTGGTGGAAATAAACACGTAGTTTACCGATGTACAGGTGAAAATATGTTGGCTCTATACACGCTTAAAGTATTGCTTTTTTTTTAAATGGAGTCTGGTGGGTTTAGCGCTTGCGACTTCAGAGCTGTTTCTGGTTAAACAGAAAGGTCTCAAAGAGGTTTTACATGTCTCTCTCTGAAGGGACCCTTTCCATAATGTTGTCAGACACTTAGAATATTAATCTGAGCCTGTCAGCGGGCAAAACAAGCACTTTTGTGAAGGTAAATACAAGCTGAACAATTAACTTACATTGTAGCTTGTTTTGACGCTGCTGCCTGTAAAGGTTTGCCAGTCGCAGAGGGGTGGCACGTAGAGACAGACAAACGCTCACGCTCAGATTCACAACGACGGGCAATTAACCTGCATGTCTTTGGACTGCGGGAGGAAGACGGAGACACACGGGCACGGGGAGAACATGCAGACTGCACACAGAAAGGCCCAAGTCGGCCGGATGTTGATTTGAAAAGACATCGCCTTTCTATCGATTTAATTATGTTTTTGGTGGTTAAAATCCAACTGCTAATAAAGACAGGAGCACCATTCCTACGATGTGTGTTCACGGCAATGATGATCACGGAAATTGTTGGTGGAGTTGTTTGCATCAGAACGCAAGCTTGACACACACACACACACACACACACACACACACACACACACACACACACACACACACACACACACACACACACACAGCGCTTCTTGTAACTCACCACTTCAAAGTCTCCTTCAGCGGGCACTTTGCGGTTGTCTGCGTTGTTTTGTCCTCTTCCGTCATTGTGACTGTTGGCCTCCTTCTCTTTCTGCTCAAAGTATTCGAGGAAGGACGGCTTGGCTGGCTGCATCGTCTCGTCTCTCCCTGTGAGACACACAATCGACATTTAGTTCATGACAGCAGGCACACGGGAATCTGTCTTGGTGAGAACGGAGCTCATCGGAACCATGTTTGTTGTACAAGAGTTTACACAAACACACGCTATGAACTCATAATAATACATTATTCATTATAAACTCAGCAAAAAAAGAAACCCCCTTTTTCAGGACACTGTATTTTAAAGATAATTTTGTAAAAATCTAAATAACTTCAGAGATCTTCATTGTAAAGGGTTTAAAAACTGTTTTCCCATGCTTGTTTAATGAACCATAAACAATGAATGAACATGCACCTGTTGAACGGATGAAAAGACAATAACAGCTTAAGGGCGGGAGGTAATTAAGGTCACAGTTAAAAAAGAAAATTCGGAAAGTAAAGAGACACTTCTACTGACTCTGAAAAACACCAAAAGAGAGACGCCCAGGGTCCCTGCTAATCTGCGTCAACGTGCCTTAGGCATGGAGCAAGGACGCATGAGGACAGCAGATGTGGCCAGGGCAACACATTGCAATGTCCCTACTGTGAGACGTCTAAGACAGCGCTACAGGGAGACAGGAAGCACAGCTGATCGTCCTCGCAGTGGCAGATCACGTGTGACAACACCTGCATAGGATCGGTACATCTGAATATCACACCTGAGGGACAGGTACAGGATGGCAACAACAACTGCAAGAACTGGCCAGTCTGGTGCAGTACATGAGATGTACTGCACTACTTAATAAATTGGCCAGTCTGGTGCAGTACATGAGGAGGAGATGCACTGCAGCACTTAATGCGACTGGTGGCCACACCAGATACTGAGGGCTGGGCTGGGCTGGGCTACCCCCCCCCCCCCTCGTTCAGGGACACATTATTCAGTCCCTCCGGAAAAACGCGATTATGCGATCGCATAATTCAACGCATAATCAGCCAAAATCCGCATATTTATGCGGGGGCCGCATTTTTTAAAATACGCCGCACTTTCGCCGCATAAATTGCTGATTTCTGCGCAAAATATGCGGGGCTTGCATGATTTCATAATCCCCGCATTTTCGTTGCAAAAAAGTCACATATATCTCAGCAGAAAGTTGAAAAATGTTGCGTTTCCTTCACACAAGAGCAGCCATTTTGTTGGGGAAATCACTTTTTTTTCTCTTTTTCATCAAACCGCAATTTTTGCAAGTTCCCGCATTTTCATCGCATAAAATTGCATAAATATCCCGCATATTCCATCGCATTTTTTAAGAAAACGTGCCGCATAATCAAGGATTTTTGCCCGCAACAATCACAAAAAAACTCCACGTTTTTCTGGAGGGACTGATTATTCCATTTCTGTTAGTCACATGTCTGTGAAAATTCTTCAGTTTATGCAGATATTTGCATATGTGAAGTTTGCTTAAAATATAAAAGCAGTTGAAAGCGACAGGGCATTTCTTTTTTTTGATGAGTATATATCAAGTTTCAGAGTCAACAGTGATTCAGTACGTTTACATGCACACCAATATTCCACTATTATTATGAATATGACAATATTCAGAATTTGATACAGGTCATGTAAATAGCATATTCAGATTGGATATTCCGAATGAGGCCTTTTTCCGAATATAGCATTTTCCGATTAATGTGGGTTATTCCGGTATTATTCTGGTTTTAGAGGCATTCTTTGGACGTGTATAGAGCACATTCAGAATCAGCACCTCAATCAGGGTTTTTTACCCCAGTTTACGGCCTCTTGTCTGTTTACGGCTTATGTTTGGTTGCTGTTAACAAACTAACCAGCCGACAGTTTGCAAGGCTGCAGACCCGATAAGAAGAAGAAACACAGCCACTTTTAAACATTATGAAAGACTTGGATATCAACAGGTTTTTAGATATTCGCACACATCGCTACGCCGACCTTTTCGAGAAGCTGGTTGAAGGAATAAAAGAGGGACGCTGTGTTCGCGCGGTCCAACAAGTCCGCCGGCGCTGGTAAACTTTGAAAAAGTCCTGTTTTGCACGGCTACATGTAAACGGGAATAGTACTGGAATACTTACTTTCATTAGCCATGTAAACAGCTTAGTCGGAATATCGTCTTTTTCGGAATTAGGGCAAAAATCGGAATATGATGTATATGTAAACATAGTCATTGACGCGTAGTTCATCCACTGCTGTTCTTGCAGGAGGATGTCAACTTGGATGGTATATTGGGTTACATGTTATACTTCTGGATGAGGTAATAAAAGGCTCAAACATGGAAGACATTTGTCTTTAACATTAGGTTGCAGCTTATATTAGAGTAGAGCTGTAACAATTCAAAATTTTGCTGTGCAATTAATTGTCTCAGAAATAATTGCGATTAACAATATAATTGTCTCAGTGAAATGTAAAAAAAAAAAAAATTATTTATTTATTACGTTTTCAAACAAATAAAATATTGAATGAATCCCAGGATACATCTTTTGGTTACATCAGTGTCATGTGACCTAGATAATGTAATAACACTCGTACTATAAAGTAAATTGCGCCTCTTTATTATCATAAAGCATCATATTTATTTCTTAATTAAACATAAAATTGACAAAACCATCAACAGGTATTACCCCTTGGGACCTTAACTAATGTTAGCAATTAATTGAGGTTAAACAAACAAACGGCAATTATTTAAAAACCATTGCGATTAGACCATTCTGTAATAATTTACTCAGGCCTATATTAAAATCTTAAAAAAAAATTGTGAAATATTTCTGTTTACATCATTTACGTGCAGGGATGTCATGACAACCGATACTTAGGTACCAAGTTGAAATTAAAAAAAAAAAAAAAAAAATAATAAAAAATAAAAGAAAATCAGTGGTACTTGTTTAAAGCCTGAAAACCAAACCAACCAACTACGAGATGAATCGTGACGATAAAACATTTCATTCGGCAGATTACGGGAAGAAAAAAAACAAACTTAACTTGCTCGTCACTTCAGCTTTGCACAAAGAGGAGGGACAGTCCGTTAAATATATGGAGGATTTCTTTTGTGTGTCTATTATTGTGCGTTTATTATGAATTATTTCTAGGCTTGAGTACTTGTGATATCTACAGATAATGTTTAATTGAATATATAATACACAGTAGGGAAGCCAGGCTTCGGGTCGAGTCCAGAAGACTGACGATCTCTCAAGATTATATGTAAATCACCCCCCACCCCACCAGACCACCCCCCCCAGACCACCACACACCAAAACACTGACAGAAAGTTGAATCTAAAGACTGAAAAACAACTTACACTGAAAAAACATTACTCTTTTTGGTGTCCCCAAAAAGGATTCTTAAATGAAATTTTGGAATCCGTGTTTAAATTCTGTAGGAAACTTCCTTCAACCAAAAGATGTGGGTGCATACACAAATAATAGTAGGTGTTCATCCTGCTTTAAGTGTCCCAGAGTTAGATGGTGCTTGCTGCAGTCCAAACTGAGCATGAACGGGCAAACAAAGAAAACATCCCTACCGTGATCAGTGATGTGTTGCATTATTAAAGCGGCAATAAGTGCAGGACAACATTGTCGTAATATGTCTGCATTAAATCAATTAAATTGTTGATCAATACGGGTGAGTCACTTGGCCAGGTGCTGAGAAATGAGACTTTTAAAACTCTGTTGCAACAGAAAAAGAAAAAGACGATAGAGGCTTCAACATATCCCCGATCTATAAAACATAAAAGACACAGAGGGGGAGAGACAGAGTTAACAGCCGGGTGTGGCTGGCAGCTTCTTCTTTAATCTTACTAAATGAATAAAATACAGCCTCATTAAAAATTGTGACACATTTAAAATGTATAATGTCCTTTCAGCTATTTTTTTATGACCAATAACCATTATAATAGTGCGTCGTCTGATTAAATTCACAAGTGTTATATACAGTACAGTTTGTGCAGCATGTCTCTCTCAGCAGAAACACAATTCTTAATGACATTTTAATTATGTTTATAAAACTTCACCTCTATTTATAATCCATAATAATTATAAAAAGGGGATTCAAAAGCATCAAACTCTCCCAAAAAAACTAATTTTAAGAAGTGAATCAGTACAGCGGGAGGTACAGATGCAGGACAGTTTGGGTAGTTCAACTCTAAACTACAGGAATAAAACTGTAACAGTAAAGTTCTCTAGGAAATGAACACATTTAAAAACGTGAAAACATCCCAACTAGTTTTCTTTTTCACCAAACTGCACCAGACAACAAAACTAAATAAAGAGTACAGATAAAAGAACATTTGTGCTGTATGTATGAAGATAAAGAGTAGGAGGATATGCTGTCTGTGTGAAAGAAACAGCGTGAACATGTTGCATGGAAACGCCAACAGCTGTAGAAACAATTACTGTGTGGAGTTACTGAGGCTGCATTCACACTACTAGGTTTTCATTTTAAAACGAATATCTGTTGCTACGTGTACGCCCCAGTTAGAGAGGAAACGCCGTAAACACATTCTTTGTAAAATCGTCACAATCATTCCCCAAAAGAACCAAGCAGGCCTGCCTTGTTGCACGGACCAAATATTCTTTCAAACTTGCCATTTTATGCGTGTAGCTTGCTAGCTCAAACGTTGTTGTAGTTTCCCGAAGCGAAGAGATTTTAAGAATGGCAACACAGAGAAAGTGGAAGGTGAGAGGCAAAGCCTGATGTTCTATCAAGGCTCTATCCTGAAAATGTACTTCCTGTTAATCCAGACTATTTGCTACTTGTTCAGGCTGGGCAACCACGAGGTGCGCCCGCCGGCCTCTATCTGGTCAGACCCATTAGCCACGTGTTGAACTTGTCAGGGACAGATTTATACCGTGTGTATCCGCAGCTTGTTAATGATGATTAATGCAGAGACACTAAGCTGTTGGCTCGCTTTAGCAAACATCTTATCGCTGATCTCACTTGTGATTGTGTAGTTTGTTTTCATTCAGGCACAACATAAATTTAAAGTCCAGTAAAAGAATTAATGGCTGTTTATTTTCCATTTCTGCTGCCAGGTGCCTCCGCAGTGGACTAAGTGGACCTTTGAGAAGTTATTGTCTTTCCCAATATGGAGAGTTTTTCAGCATGATCAGATGAAAGGAGGTCAGACCAAATCCATCATCTCTTTGATTCTAGTTTGGTATCTGGTGTTGTTGAGCAATTATCTGACTGGTCAAAGACTCTTTCCAACTGTGCTTCACATTCCTATAAACTGTGACCCGCTGTGCTTTGTTGGTTGCTATGCCAACACCATGTGGAGGCAAGGAAGCTAGAGAGCAGCTCTGTTTTTGTACTTCTGCATATGTACATTCATGTTGTGTAAGTGTACTTGTTACAGTGATGATTAGTATCAAACTGTGTCAATGCCACACATCTTGAAGAGGAAAGGTCAAAGGTAAGAAAGCCCACAAAGTTATCAAATTGAGAAAATGGGCACACGTTGGTTGGGTACTGAAACTCTGTGCCAATATGGCTCCAGTTCCTCAGCGACCGGTATCTACGGGACCGAATGACAATGCAGATTCCGGTGTCTCATTTTGGTGCCGCTGAAAAGCCCGTGCTGCCCTTTGGTGCTCCTAAACGGACTTAACAGGCAACAGATGCATCACTGCAGGTGATACTACGGTGATACTAGTTAAGACTACACTTGGCAGCAGGTAACGCTAGACTACCGTTAGTTAGCGGTTGGCGTGAGCCCGGTTAAAATGCTGACAGCTAAACAGTTTAACATGTGGCTGTAATTCACTGGCAAGGATTCCAACACCGGGACGTACAACAGTCTGCAGCTAAAGACACAGAGGAGACAAGCTACACTTTGAGACACCGTGGACGCTGCCGGATTCGGAGTTGTCGGAGAAACACCGACAGGACTTCAAGGTGCGTTCAATTGCAACTCGTGAGCTCATGGCACATTCAAGTGCAGCTCGAGAAACTCAAGCTGTTGTTGTAAAGCAGTGGTTACCAACCTTTTTGGTCCGAGGTCCCCCCCAGAGCCCTGTCAGATAAACTCACGTACCCCTTCCTTGATTCTTAATGTTTGTTCTAAATCTATAAGACTATTCACCATATAGAAGTGGATATTGTTATTTATTCGTGTAAATAACAGTTATTATTAAAAGGGGAACTATGCAGTTTTGTTTTAGCTTAATGTACCTTAACTGAACAGCTTCAGAGTCATTGGAATGGTTTTTTCGAGTTGAATGGTGGTCGTCTCGCTCCACCCCTAGCGCCTGTGAGTGGAAAAACCACCCTTGCAACTTTCGGCCAGCGAGCCGCCGGCCTCAGCGCCAGGAAGTATGGCGTGATATCAGGTTTCGCGATGTAACGAATTGCTTCACGGCACTGCACACATACGGCCATTCAGGAACCGGCTAACAAGGTAGAGATGGAGTTTTTCACACTATCGTCACGGCTGAGCCGGCAAAAAAGAAGCAGAAAGCTAGGAAAGCACTGTGGGAGGAACAGAGGAAGAGGAAACGGCAGACTGATCGAGAGAGGAGTCAGACACAAGGACACATAGGAGCTGCCAAATATCTATTCTGAAGCTGTAAGGGGGGGGGCTCTATAGAGAAACCTGCCAGCAAAAGCAACTATGCAAAACTGCAGTGCCGCTTTAAGGTTGGTATGGCCAGCTACTACTACTTGAAGCTGAATGTTTCAACCATATATCCGTTAATGTTACTCTAAGCCATTACTTTTAGCTAACTATTTCAACAGTTAGATTTTTATTTAAACCGTTAGCTACTTTTTCCATTACTAAATCATTCAAACTGTAAGTGTATAGTCATTACTTTTAGCTAAACTGCTGTGCTCGCTTTTTTTAAATGTACTTTTTATCTATGCAATGTTGTCTCTTGAGGCAGATTCCAAGCCAGCTGCCTTGGTTGTCAAGCACTTTGTCAACTTATAAGGTTTTAAATGTTCTATATAAATAAATCTGACTTGACTAACTAGCTTTCACACACTCTTAGATAACAGCAACATGTAGTGGTCAGGTGTTACAGTTGACTTCATGTTAATATATGAATATATTCTTCCTATCAAATCATCACTTCTGTATTTTTTCAAATTAGTTGAGCTACTCAACTCTCTCAAATCTTTCCACATACCCCCCCTGGCAACTGCAGAAGTACCCCGTTGGGTACAGGTTCCCCTGGTTGGGAAACACTGTTGTAAAGTACCCTTCTGCCATCTAGTGGTTCTTCTTTTTGCTGTATAACAGCAACTGACATAAGTTATGATAAGTTACTGTTATTGCATGTCGCCAACTGTCATTTTGTGCTTTTTTTAAGTATCGTTTAGGCACTGGCACGGTTTAAAAGAGTATCCTTTTAGCACCGGTATCGGTTACAACCCAAACGATACCCAACCCTACACATAACGATTGTTTATTGAAGATCTTCACGGTCACACAGTTCCTGAGTAAGGAAAGTTGCCGTTTTCTTCTTTCCTTCAGCTAAAATGTCTGTTATGCAACTCAAGAAAAGAAGTGTTGATCCAGCTTCTGTTCAAACAGGCTTCTTCTAAAAACCACACAGCCACAACATGTGTATTTAAATGTGCTCATGCAGGATGTGAGGGTTTAAAACATGATTTCTCTCTCCAAACTTCGGCCTGAAACATTGCTGAGAACAAGAAGCTGAGTACTTTGACTTGTGAGTACTTTGACAAACACAAGGAATCACTTGATCTGTTTGACCTGACATTGTACTGGTCAAATTTTAATGTAGCAGAGTTTAAATGTTTTATAAAAGACCCACCAGGCACATTTTAAGAAGTAAAAACTAACTTTAAACACAATTCTCATTCACAACATCCACATTTGGTCCAAACCCCATATGCGAGAGGCCATGTTTTGATGATTAATGAAAAATATCTCTACTTGATAAATACTGCGGAGTGAACTACAGGAGAAAAATGAGATGTAGAAAAAAAGAAGTTGCTTGTGACTACGTGACCTTTTCTCTCCGCCTGCAAGTGAATATTCTAGTTTTTCTTGCTGCATTTGTTTGATCAGTAGAGACAGAAAGAGAAAAAGACGAGGGGAGCTGAATGACGCTTCAAAAGTCACGAGGTTGTTTTGAATTTGTGTATTGATTTATCAGCCGAGCCACTGCCGCACCCATTCGCCTTTTCATAATGAAATCATCTCATTCAGCTCCCTTTTTCCACATTCTGACAGCAGATGTCTGTGACTGCATGATGAGGGAATGGAAAAGAGAGAAGGCTTTTTACTGGAAGCAACATGAACCAAATATGTTACTGCAATTGCACGATTAGTTACCCAGCTTTTTTATTTTTTGGGGGGGGGGGGGGGGGGGGGGGGGCTTTTCTGCCTTTAATTGATAGGACAGCTAAGTGAGAAAGGAGAGAGAGAGAGAGAGAGAGAGAGAGAGAGAGAGAGAGAGAGAGAGAGAGGGGGGAGACATGCAGGAAATCGTCAAAGGTCGGACTCGAACCCTGGACCTCTGCGTTGAGGCATATTCCTCTCAGTATATGTGTGCCTGCTCTACCCACTGAGCCAACCCGACCACGGGGCTTGAAAAACTTTTTTCTGTGCACATGCATCAAAGTAGGTAGGGCTGGGACGATATGCTTTTGTCCTGATTCGATTCTTTCACGATACATGGGTGCTGATTTGATTTGTATTGCAATTTTCATTCATTGCGATTCAATAGTATTGAGTAGCGCAATTTTTTTTCTAATGCACATCACATTTATTTCATGTGGAAAGACAACGTAACTGCTTCCGGTCTGTTTGGCTGGAAACAGACATGATGTAATTGCCGTCGGCGGTACCGTATAAACAGGACATATTGAGGTGAATCATTGCCAAAAAAAACAATAAATATGGATTCTAGGGAAAATCATCAATCTTAAAAATCGCTGCAAAATAAAATCGTGATACAAACGATATCTGATTCCCCCCTGAATGAGAGGATTTCATTATGAAAAGGCGAATGGGTGCGGCAGTGGCTCGGCTGATAAATCAATACACAAATTCAAAACAACCTCGTGACTTTTGAAGCATCATTCAGCTCCCCTCGTCTTTCTCTCTTTCGGTCTCTACTGATCAAACAAATGCACACTATGAAAGGCCGTTTGACTGCCCGATAATAAATAAATAAAATAAGAGAGTACTAATAAATGTTTTTGGCCATTTCTGTTCGTCACCCGCTGAAAAGCCATTTACTTTGTTTTCTCTGCTCCGACACTGACCTGCTCTCCTCTCTACCAATCAGATCAGATGCACACGCACAGCAGTCACATCGCCCTGGGGAGCGGACATGTTTACTTTGAATTAAAAAGTATAAATGTTGCTCTTTCTCGGTGGAACTTTCCAAAGTTCACTTTGTTGTTTGTACGTCCAAGTTACTATATAAAAGGACATGTACGGAAAAGACAGTGATATGTTTCAACAGACCAGAGTGATCCGTGCGTAGTGCACAGGTTTCTTCTTTTAGAGAAGAAAGTTCGGACTGCGGCGAATCAAATCGTTCCATACGTGAGCAAAGTGTTTTTCCAAGGCTGCATCTACCAGAGTAGCCAGCGTCTCCTCCATAGTTGTCGGGACTTCCGCAGCAGAAGACGCCATTTTAGTGGAGTTTTTGGTCTCACGCGGCATTGGCTGGGTTATAGACTTTTAGAACCAGTTCCAAAAGAGCAGCCAGAAAGCTAAAAATCGAAGATTAGGGGCATGAAAAAAGTATTCTATCAAGAAGAAGGTCGGGAGGTTTGCAGATGAGAATCACTATGCGGCCGTCCTACTCAGATCACATGTGGCTCCTCCAAAGCATTTAAAGATTAAAAGAACATTGTCGTCGCACAGAGAGATGGAAAAGTCAATAATTCATTTAAATCAACATAATGGTTCTATATCAATGCATCTCAAACAACAATGACTCACACTTCAGACCGCCAGCTGCTGTTCAAACAGTGTTTGTGGGAGACACAGGGTCATAACGGCATCTAACTGCATCTACATTTTGTCTTTTGCTGCTGTTTTATGCATCTGTGTCTAGAGACAGCAAGAGCAGAAGAACAAACTACATATTTATATAACAGTCTATAAATATATGATAAGCTTTGCTGATTTAAATGTCTGAACTGATATCTTAAAACAGCATAATATTTTTCTCATTAACAGACTTCAAAAGAGATCAAATTTACTTTTTGACATATCAAAATCAGACTGTGACTTGCAATTTGAAAAGCAGCAGCAGCTGGCAGAGTCAGTATGAAATCTATCTGAGTCGGCAAAGAGACGAGATCTCCGTCAAAAGACAGTCTGAGAAAACTTCAATCACATTTTTTTTTAATTTAGAAAAGGAGCATTCACAAAGTTTTCAACCTTCAGCTCAGTTTCAAAATGTATTCTCGCGTAACTACATAAACAACTCTTGGTTGTGACTCCCGCTGTACGTACCGGTGTCTCTGCCTCGTGTTTATTGAACATCAGCACACAATAGTGGCTTAATAAAGACGTTTAGAGACATTTAAGGTAGGTATAGCGGTTTCTCTAAATCACTCACATGTATATGTTTGCTTTTCTTTTATCAGGATTTTATGTTGATAACTAAGGCTGCTTTCCCTTACTGCACAAATTATGACCACTATTATCATGTGTTGTACAACGGGCAGTGCGCAATTTTGTTGGCTAGTGGCAGTCTCTGTATGCAACATGAGCATGTCCATGCCGTGTGTGTGTGTGCGTGTGTGCATGCATGCATGCATGCATGCAGTATGTATGTTGAATTCTCTAAACAGCAGACACTGTTCGTTTCACCAAGACAAATTTCCCACGGGAAAATAAAAATCTCTTATCTTAAATTATGTAACAGCGATATTAATAATGTAGAGAGAGGCAGTCATTATTGCAAACTAGAACCCCAACAGGCTGATGCAGGTCCTGCATCATCCTGATGGCTGGCTCTACGTTATCGCTTACATACTGTATCCATTTAGGGCCGCAAAATAAATCTTGTTTTTTTAATCGTCATCAGGGAAAATCAACTTGCGTGGTAAACGCATTGCAAAAGGCTGCGACATCACAAAGACACTCAGAGATTTTTTAAAGTTAGTTGAAAGAGAGAATCAGTAGAAAACTACACTTTAAAATGTAACTGCCACTTTAGTGGTGCCTTTTACGTTCAGTTTAATGTTCAATTTGTTCAATAAAAGAATGTTAGTTTTTAATTCAACAAGCATGTTTTTGCTTTTTAGCAGAATACTGAAACTATCAGAAAGGCAGAACTGAGTACACTTTAACATCTTGTTCATTTATCGCAAGTAATATCGTTATCTGGATATTCAACGCTATCACATATTGCATATTTTCCTCGTATCCTGCGGCCCTAAAAGTTCTCATTTAATAAATCCATCCCGCCTCACAGCAAGAAAATTCCTGGGTGCAAACCCCGGTTGAGGAGGCCTTTCTGTGTGAGTTTGCATGTTCTCTCCGTGTTTATGTGAGAACCAGTAGGAAAACTACACTTTAAAATGTAACTATCATTATTTTTTTTATTGGGGCCTTTTGTGTTCAGTTTAATGTTCAATTTGTTCAATAAAAGAATGTTGGACGTGTGTGGTATTTTAGCAGAATACTGAAAGCATCAGAAAAGCAGAACTGAGTACACTTATCGCAATAATCAACAACGTTATTACATATTTCCCTCATATCGTGCAGCCCCAATATCTATCATTTAATAAATCCATCAGGTGCTGGGTTCGGACCCCGGTGGGGAGTTTTGCATGTTCTCTTCGTGTTTATGTGGCTTTCCTCCGGGTGCTCAGGTTTTCCCCACAACATAAAAGACATGCATGCTAGGTACAGTAACTCTGGCCATTGCCTTTGACGAAGGTAACCTGGTGTCAGACTATGGCTGCCTACTGCTCAGAGAATACAATCCCCTTACATGTAAAGTGTAATTGGCAAACAAAGAATTTCCTTTTTCCTACGACAACGAGAGAGGAGTGCGACAGAGAGGTTTCTAGGGAGTGAGGCTCAGTGGCTAATCAGCGTAAATTAAAAGGCTTTTTATTTCTCAGGACCATTAGGGAGGATCAATACCTGATCTAATGTCTTATCTCGATCCTCAAGGCCCCCTTCAGCATCAGACCGTGGTCATTAGTTTGTCACACACACACACACACACACACACACACACACACACACACACACACACACACACACACACACACACACACACACACACACACACCTAATGCAATTATAAACTCTAAATGTTCCTGTGTTAATGCGGTTTGAACTGCCAGCAGTGGAGATCCATTCTAACTTAATAGTAGGACATCAGACAGGAGACTGTGTGTGTGTGTGTTGTGTGTGTTGTGTGTTTCTGTTGTGTGTGTGTGTGTGTGTTGTGTGTGTGTGTGTTGTGTTGTGTTTTTGCAATTCAATTGTCAAGCGAATATTAAGCAAACTTTTGAAATGTTGCAACAAAAAAAGTTGGCTGCGTTTCCATCAACTTCTTTCGAGAGAATAAACACGGCTAGAAGTTTGGCGCTATAGAGAGCCAAAGTCACGCCCTTCTACTTCCGGTCCATTTCGAAAATATATGAACGGTAGTGAAGGTAAATCATTTTTTGATCCCGTTTGAATTGAGCCATGGATTACAAATACAATGTTCGTCAATTTAAAAAATAATTTTTCAACCAAAGAAAGTCTCAGTTATCCGTAGATTTGTCATATGACTACTTAACTACATCTACATCTCTCATCTCACACAATTTATGTCACCTAGCTTGATGCTCAACTTGCTCGCTAGCTAGCTTAGCTCTGTTCCACAACACATGTAACTTTATCTTACCCGATGTGTTTTATCCCGTGAAGTGTTTTCAGCAGATAAGCAAAAGAACAAGCGAGATCCTCTGCTCATTTGAGTAACAGTTACATCCCCGGTACGATACACACAGACATCGTAACTTCTGCGAGACGTCATCCATGCGACTTTGAAGTGTGTCTTCTTTCTAATTACGTATTTTCACATATTATACTTCAACAGTTTAACAATTGACTTTCTTGACTCTATTAAACTGATGAACATCATATGTGTAATTCATGGCTCAATTCAAATGGGATCGAAAAATATATTTGTCTTTCCACATTCACTACCGTTCATATCTTTTCCGAGTTGAGGTCCCATGGCGGTCCACCGGAAGGGGAGGGACTTTGCCTCTCTGTAGGCTGCACATGGCTGTGATCTGCCAGTAAACAAAGTACAAGAAGTACAAGTAACAAGTCGCCTTGGCCGTCCAACCATCTATAAGAGAGAAATGGAGAGAGGCCTTCAGGAATTTGTTTCAATAGTGTCACCACGTATTAGCCATGTTTCAAGTAGAGCTGCAACTAACGGATTGTTTTCATTGTCGATTAATCTGTTGAATATCTTCACGATTTATCGATTAGTTGTTTGGTCTATAAAATGTCAGAAAATGTGAAAACGTTTTTTTTCTATTGTTAGGCATCATAATAACACGGCAAATTAATTTTAAGTGAAAAACTTCTTCCCAATAAACCTGATTCAGACTCTCCGGAGTGTTTTCAGGGAGGGAAATGATCCAAATGCTGCCAACTCCTGCCTGCTGATGCTACGAGCCTCCCGTGGCTTAAACATAAAATGTCACTTCTCTGTGGTGTAGGAGTTTAATATTAGTGACATAAACTTCCACAGTAGCAGCAAAGCATTACCGGAGTCACACAGAGCAAATGCAAATATACACCCATCCAAACTATGTGTGCTGTAGAGTCTCGTTGGGGCTAATTCTCTGTGTATAAAAACAAACACATAAAACACACCCACTGACTGCCAGCGCCGATGAACAGAGTCCAACTCTTATTGAGACGGCCTTCCAAAAGCACTCAATACATCCAACGCTTACGACTCCCACACTGCAACAAGACTCCGAGCAACACTAACATATCCCTCCATAAATGACAGCACAAAAGGGAAAGTGAAAGGGATCCTGAAATATGTTTTACTTTTTACAGAAGTAGTTCCTCACCTGGGCCCTCAGGACCACAGCTGGCTCACTGTTTGTCCGGGTAGTTACAGGGATCACATTTGCCTCTCCTCTAAGGTTTTCTGTGTCAACCACATACTGTAACCCCTATTTTCCACTGCGGCCCCCGCAAGCAATCCTGGCCATTCAAGTCAATGCTTGATATTCCACCACCCGCGTCACGGCGCGTCCCAGAAGCTGCTCTCCGCTCCGCTAAAGACACGCGGCAGGTCTACTTTCACGCAAGCCGCGGGTGCGTTCAGACAGCCGGGCAGGAAGCGAAACAGCGAGAGCATCCAGTCAGTTTACCAAAATACACACATTGGATATGAAAGAGATTCTCAGAGAACTAGTGCTGTAAATTGTACAAGCAAGAAACAACCCTCGTTGGTGTAAAACGTGGCAAAAGAAATGCAA
The DNA here is from genome assembly GCA_023631565.1 of Gymnocephalus cernua. Lineage (NCBI taxonomy): Eukaryota > Metazoa > Chordata > Actinopteri > Perciformes > Percidae > Gymnocephalus > Gymnocephalus cernua. The sequence continues at coordinate 40,459,272 of CM042428.1, read as the reverse complement.
TCTAAAACTTAAATGTAGTTGGATGCATCCTGAGTCCCATATGGGGGAAGAAGAACATCCCTCTTTAGTGATCTACAACACACACACACACACACACACACACACACACACACACACACACACACACACACACACACAGACGGTCACTCTGCGCCCTCTGGTGGATACAAAAAGAAACTACAGCTGCACTTTTGTTGGATGAAACAGGCCACATTATTTTTCAGGTCCTACTACGCGAGTCCCGTCTCTGCGTGCTGATTGGCTCACTGACTCCTCTAAGGTATTGTAATTGGGTTTTGAATGACGAGGCATTTTTCGATACTCGATACTTAAGAGGAAATAAAGTCGGTGCCTGGAAAGTGTTAAATTTAGGAAAACAACCATAATAAAATTACTTTAAAACTAAATATAAAAACATATTTATTAACTTATATATATAAAAATTATATAAAAAAAAATGTTAAAAAATCTCCCAAAACTATCACAACCTTGCCAGAGACATGAGAAGTTTCCATTGTCAGACCTTGTTTTTTTCCAACAAAGATTTGCGGTCTATAAAGAGAGCCAGGTGAAGTGATAACCAGCCTGCGTCCACGCTATTGTTCTAAAAAACAGCGCAGCATGTTCCTCATCGGTTGGTTCCTCTTACACTTTTTTCAGTCAACTGGGAGCCAATTCCTCACCATCTATGTCAGACATGATGACCTATATTTAAGCATTACTCCTGTAAACATCTGCAGGGAATTAATTTGAGACTGACATACTACGTTTAGGGGTGCATGATATATCGACTCAATATCGTTATGGCGATATCACGTTGCGCAATATTATATCGAAAGTAAGTAAGTAAATATGCAATATTTTGTTTATGTTGTGGAGCGCTGCGTCCCGTTCGTTGGCTGTGTGGCATAGTTGTGTTTGATTTAGAGCTTGAAACGCTGTAATGATCATCGTTTCAATGGCCAGTTATCGTGCCACATGAACATGTTGGTGCACGTCAGCGCACGGGTCCATTACGTGACAAACCCTGTGGAGCGGACCACGTGACGTGTGTGCATATTTCGACAGTGACAGTGTTAAGTGAAGAAATAGAGACAACAAAATGGAACAAATCAGAGAAGCGAAAGAAAAGAATGGAGTGAGTGGAGCAACACAAAAGTAAGAAAATGAGTGCTGCTCAGGGAAAAGACGAAATAACAGAGATTGAAGAGGAAACGTTAGTGGCCAAAAGTAATGTCTCCTCCTCGGTAGCTTGAAAATAATTTGGCTTTAAGCCAACAGATGTTTCACAGGCAAATGCACCATGCAAAACATGTGGTTAGCCGCGAATAGAGGCAATACAACAAACTTTTTATATCAAAATTAACATCGATATCACAATATTACATTTGGTCAATATTGTGCAACCCCAGCTGCAACTAACGATTGTGTTCATTGTCGATTAACCTGTCCATTATTTTCTGGACTAATCGATCAGTTGTCTGGTCTATGAACGGTCAGTAAATTGTTAAAAGAACTGTTAGATGACGTCGTCAAATGTCTTGTTTTGTCCCCGACTCAAAGATATTTAGTTTACGGTCACAGAAGAGAGAAGAAACTAGAACATACTCACGTTTAAGATTGATTACTGCTCTTGATTACCGATTTGAAAATAGCTGCCGATTAATTTATTTGTTGACAACTAATCGATTAATCTCTGCAGCTCTGATTATGTTAAGAGCTTAAAGGGTCTTACTTTTCATAGTTCCAGCTTCTTCCTCGTCCTCGTCCTCCGAGTTGATGACCATGGTGCCGAGCTGCGACTGCATGGTCCCCGTGTCCTCGTGTGAGATCATCGTCCGAGCCGTGCCGCCGAGCGAACTGGCTAACGAGCCGGCGGCCCTGATGGTTCCTGAGTCGCCCGCTCCCGCTCGCACCATCGTCCCCTGGTCCACCTCATCCTCATCCTGAAACACACACACACAGGCAGAGAACAAAACTTTATTAACACACGGCAAGTGAGAATCAGGTTCTCTGAAGGCATCATGTCCACGAACAAACTGAGAAACTTCAGTTCTTTTCTAGAGCTTCTTCTGCCTGGAATATAAAACCCCACCTACATCAGAAAGATCATCATTTTTTTTTTTAGTAAACAAAATAAAAAAAATAAAAATCAATCTCACATATTGATTTTTGGGTGAAAACCTTGAATGTCCAAACCTGTGTTTTTCAGAAAAAAAGGCTAATTTGAAAACGTTTTATTGAGCTATTCATCGTAGACAAAGTTAGACAAAATCGTGGCCGAGTTGGATCAGTGGGTAAAGCAGGCGCACATATACCTTTGAGGCTTATACCTCGACGCAGAGGTCCAGGGTTGGAGTACGACCTCTGACAATTTCCTGTATGTCCCCCCCCCCCTCTCTCTCTCTCGCCTAGCTGTCCTATCAATTAAAAGGCGGAAAAGCCCAAAAAATTATCTTTAAAAAAAAAAGAAAAAAAAGTTAGACAAAATCGCCTTGTCACTGTTTAAATGTTTGTAAAACCAACAGACAGTAAAGGGTGACCAATTAATTAACCAAAAAATTATAAGATGAAATACGGAGATACAAGGTTTCTGCACAGCGACGATACGTTAGTTATTGATGTTTCTTTTGTGTTATTGTCTTTTTGTTATTTGTTTGTGACAATTTTGTTTTTGTTTCATTGTCAGCTACACTTGTCTATCTTTTCTTTATATTACTTGTTTGGCAATTTGTCGTTTAATTGATTCAACTTCAGTCCTCGACTACAGCAGATGACACGTTCTCTATTTAACTCCTTTTCTCCATATTTTGGGATTGTTCCCGTCTGTACCGAGTTGTCGTCATCTTCTGCATCCTGCTCTCTCTGTTCCTCTTCCTGGCTCTTCAGTTTGATCTCCATGGCGTCGGTGATCATCGCTCGGAGGACGGAGTTGGGCTTGGCCGACTTGATGAACGGATGCTGGAGGAGAAAGAGAAAGAATGAGAGAGAGAGAGAAAGGTTAAATTAACGAGTTTCCTTTCTAGCACACGTACATGCAGCTAAAGCCTAATTTAACAGGTCTGAACTACAGTGAAAAACCAGTTTGACTAATTAAGATAATGCTCTAGCGAGAGCAAAATGATTAATGTTATTATAATAACCACATTAAGATTACTGTGGGAATAATACCTGTGTTTCCTGATTAACACATCTACTGAAGATCGTTACTCACTCGTATGTCTTGTTTTCAGGGTTGACACTGACTTACAAATACTTCTACATCTACATTAGTGGAGTCGTATATGCCGTTACCTGTAACAACTGTGTGGCAGTCGCCCTATTTTCGGGGTTTTTCACCAAACACTGGCTGACAAATTCTCGAAACGCCGGAGACCACAGGTCTGGGTTCTTGAACGTTGGCGGAGGGTTGGTTGGAATCATAAAGATGGCCTGGAGGAGGAAACATAATAATTCAGTACGGCAAAGGAGAGCAGGGCGGCCCCCCCGACTAAAGAAATCATTAGTTGACACACACTTGTGTGGTTTTATTGACTCATTGATTTAAAACAGAGTTTCTCCACAAAGAATCATGCAAAAGCACCACTTTAGATCTTGTGTTTACCAGAGATGTCAAAAAACATCGGAAAAAGTGGCAAAAAAATTCATTTTCAAATTATGACCCGGAAGGACAACAAATTCCGGGTGGACGGGAAGACAACACGAGGGTTAAATAACCATCACCACACCATTACTTTTATGATAATAAAGAGGCGTGGTTTAGTTCATAGGCTGTGTATTTTTGTTATTACATTATCTGGGTCACACAACAGTGATATAACCCAAAAATGTATCCTGGGATTCATTTCAAACTTGTTTGAAAAAGTAATGAATAAATATGTTTTAAATTTCACAGAAAAAGACAAATATATGGTTAATCACACTTATTTCTGAGACAATTAATTGTACAGCAAAATTTGGAATTGTTACAGCTCTACCTCTAACATCTCTCCACGCACAAATACATGGTTTTACAAACCCGATCACAAACTCTTTCGTCCAACACACAAAGATGCTGAACAGACTCTCTCACCCTCATGGGATGTATGTCGGCGTAGGGCGGCTTCCCCTCGGCCATCTCGATGGCCGTTATTCCCAGAGACCAGATGTCAGCCACGCAGTTGTATCCGATCTCCTGTATGACCTCTGGAGCCATCCAGAACGGCGTGCCGATGACCGTGTTTCTCTTCGCCATGGTGTCCTGAGGAAGAGAGATCGTCAAATCTGAGCTGGATGTTAGAGATACTTGGGGCCCCATCTCGCGCCCGGCGCAAAGCCCAACACATGTGTCTTTGCTAGTTTAGGACCGACGGAGTTGTCAATTTCCCGTCCAGCACCCGCACCCATCTGTGCGCCCATGGGCGTGCTGGTCTTAACAGGGAGGTGTGTTCAGGTGCATTCTGGGCGTGCTGGTCTTAACAGGGAGGTGTGTTCAGGTGCATTCTGGGCGTATTGCTATCTTGAGGCAGCGGGAAGTGATCGTGCCATCGACCAACAAAAACCTGGTCTAAAGTCAATAATGCAGCATTTCATTGTTATTTTAACAGCACATTAGTAAAATGATCCTAGGCTGATGCACAGCACGTGCACACTATGCTTGTTACACACACAGGGACGCACAGCAGCACACACACATGCAGAAGATTACAAATAAAAATATTAAGCAGCAAATCCTCCATCATAACAGCAATGCTCCAAGGTCCAAACGCGCCTGGCTTTTAAAGGGAATGGGAGATGACTCTCTGATTGGTTGATTGCATGTTACGCCCAAAACACACCTCTGATTAATGAAGACACTCAGTACAACCCTTTTGGTCCATGCGCCCGGCACACGGACCCTTTTTTCCGCCGTTAAACTAGCAAAAGTGGATTCGTACACGCCCTAAACACAGCTGCGCCAGGCGCTTCACGTCGTGCGCTTAGATCGTTGAAATAGGGCCCCTAGTCTCTCTGTGGAGAACTCCATGAAGCCTGGTTCAGACTGCAGTACGCATACATTTAATTAGTTGCTGAATTTGTCATTTTTTCTCTCACCGTGAGTTGTCCAGCAACGCCAAAGTCGGCCAGTTTGGCCTGGCCCTCTGAGTTCAGCAGGATGTTTCCTGCTTTAATGTCTCTGTGGATTTTCCTCATAAAGTGAAGATACTCCAGACCCTTCAGAGTGGACTGCAGGATGGTGGCGATCTCCTCTTCTGTTATCTACATATATGAGAGAGAGAGAGAGAGAGAGAGAGAGAGAGAGAGAGAGAGAGAGAGAGAGAGAGAGAGAGAGAGAGAGAGAGAGAGAGAGAGAGAGAGAGAGAGAGAGAGAGAGAGAGAGAGAGAGAGAGAGAGAGAGATCTTAGGTTAATCCATTTGTGAAAAATGAACAAATACATACAGAGAATGAATGTAATATCTACTTTAGCAGTCAGTCATAACTGAAAATGGACATGAATAAACTACTGTAAAATTGTTTTTCTTCTGGGCTAAATTATGTAGTATTGGATCGGTGCATACTAATACTAACTGGTATCGGAACAACTCTAATAAACACATACTACAGCACTTCAACACTTACACACATGCTCTCTACTGTGTGTGTGTGTGTGTGTGTGTGTGTGTGTGTGTGTGTGTGTCCCATTACCGTCTTGTTGCGTATTCGGATGATATCAGAAACCGATCCAGCTCCACAATATTCCATAACGATCCACAGGTCACTGTTTTTGAAGTAGCTGCCGTAGTAGCGCACGACGTGAGGACTGAACACAGAGAGATTCAACAGAGAAGTATGTCATATTGAACAAAACTGGGGCCAAAGGTTATTAACTATTTAAAGGTCCCATATTGTAAAAAGTGAGATTTCCATGTCTTTCTTTTTTTTAAATAAAACAAGTTGAGGTGCTATATAAATACCAGGGCTGTGATGATGCAATCGGGAATCAGTTAAAAAGCGATAGGAATGTGTAATGATTACAACCGGTAATCATGATGCAATTTCTAAAACAGCCCAGGATGTAATCTACTTATTACTTTATTTGTTATCACAAACAATTGTTTTATTGGTACATTAACATTAGACACAAGACAAACTGTTGCCGTGTTTCCCCCTAAAACTTTTTGTGACATCAACAACAGTCATTTGGTCTGGAGGAGTGAAGATTATAGTTTCTCGGGAAACCCCCAAACGTTTGTTTGATGTCCGATTCTTCTTTCCACAAAGGTTGAAGACATATTATGTGTGATTTATTGTGAGTCATTTTGGACAACAGCCTCTGCCAGATACGTGTTTATCAATCATATAATTTAAACTAAAATAACAAGAATCCACGGCTCTCTTATAGCGAACCAATTTGTAAATGTTTTATCAAGTTTAAGGTAATCTACATTCAAACGGATGTAGCCCACCTCTGCAAAAGACGAGTGGGCGAACTCACAAAACTGGAAAAACTTGTGTGTCACACCAGTGAAATTAGAAACACATTTGTGTCCACATAAACCAACAAGTACCTGTTACACTGCTGCATGATGGAGATTTCCTTGATGATCTCCTGAAGATCAGATTCCACAGGAACTTGTTTGATGGCTACGATCTCGCCCGTCTCTTTATAATGGGCTTTAAACACACAGCCGTACGACCTGCAGGGACACAAAGACAAAAGGCTTTCACGTGTTACCTGTGAATGAGTCAGTGAGCACAAGTCAGTCTATTAGTAGTCTCGCATTGCCAGACCTTCCTCCACAGCCCTGCGGAGGAGGGTCTGGCTAGTCCACACAGCATTCTGGGATGGGAGAGAAATGTGCTCTGGTTTATTGGCATTTCTTTAAACCAATCACAATTGTCATAGCCGGCGCTAAGCGCCAGACGGAGCCACGGTGCCGCTGCAAAATAACCTCGGGAAGGAACTTGTTTTGGTGGAACCTGTATACGTTCAAAAGTTGTTTTAGTCGTTAAACAGAAAACTCAGATTGGACAGATAGTCTAGCTAGCTGTGAGTGAGTGAGTGAGTGAGTGAGTGAGTGAGTGAGTGAGTGAGTGAGTGAGAGAGAGAGAGAGAGAGAGTGTTTACGTCGGTGTTTGTGTCTCAGCCCGCAGCCGTGACGCTCCGACGTGCAGATGAATAGGATTGGGCATTGAGAACCGATTCCTACGTGGAATCGTTTAAAAAATGACGGCGCCAGTGGAATCGTTTCTTTATTTGGATCGTTAAGAGGATTTGGTTTTAATATCTGATCATGGGTTCCAAATTTAATACGCACAAGTTCTTGTTTCCGAAGCGACCATGCGCTTGTTGTGTTGCAGCCATGGAGCGCAGTAAGCGGCGCTCTAGTCTGGCTTTATTTTAAGTTGAAAAAGCTGCAAAACTGCAACCCACCATTTAATTAAAATAAAACTTTCCTCTTATTTGTGAAATAAGCATGTGACCCGTTTCATCCCCACCCCCCAAAGAATCTGATTCGAGAATCAATAAGAACCGGAATCAACAGGAAGAATCGCAATTGGAATCAGAACGGTTAAAATCCAAACGATGCCCAACCCTACAGGGGAACAGAAGGAAATAGCTGCGGCTTCACCAAAATGAAGACTGAAAAACAGATCTTTTTTGGTACAATCATTTGTCCGCCAGCTCTGAGGTAACGAGAAAAGTTACCCACATTTGGCGCTTGACAAGTGTTAATTTCTGACCCCGAGACTCGCAATTCTATAAATTCTGTATCGTATAATTTCAATTTAAAAGCAGCCCCAATCAATCACCAAACCTTACACTTCGCACCAAGGCTTGTACAACTGGTAAATGTTACATTCTCTGTCCTGTGATACCCGTTCCAGCTATTTGAGTCGTCCTGATATCTGATATCAGTATTCGATCGGTGCAGCCCTAAAAAAAAAAAACAGCCAGAGAAAATCCTTCTGACTAGACAAGCTACACAATTGTGGGTTTTACATTCTGCTGTAATGGAAGTATTTCATGGCCCAGAGAATAGACTTCAAGGATGAGGACTTCCTCCCGGCAGGACTCGTCTGCAAATGTCTGGTATTTTCAAAAACTAGTTTTCCAGAAATAGTTGTCCAATATTGTTTCACAACTCTATAAAAAGACTAAAACTAAACCAGTCAACACTGAGGTTTGTTCTCAGTTTGTTTTGTTGCACTCCTGCGTGTGATGCGAGGCATTTTAAGCATGAGGAACTACCGTCTATCAGTTGCCAACATCTTTTGTCATTGTCTCCTGCAGCTTCGCTAGATTATTCTCTCACGCCTTTTTGAGTTTGTTCTCACCCTCCCAAATCAAACTAAAGGATTCCAGTCAAACAACTCTAAACATACATAACTGGCTGATGATTGGCTCATGCTGCACAAAGAAAACTACACACAGAGTACGAGTTACAACCACCGGAGGGTCAATAGTGCTACTAATGACGGAAAAATGACGGCGTCACACACACACACACACACACACACACACACACACACACACACACACACACACACACACACACACACACTCGCTCTGAACAGGAAGTGTGTTGAGAAAGAGGATATGCAGAGGCAATGTTTATGTTGATGAGCAACAGAGAAGGGAGGAGCTGTTAGGACAAACAAAGAGAGAGAAGAAACAAGACAAGGAGGGAAATGGATCCCACTTACAGCGCTCAGCATAAGTTCACACACCCATGCTAAAGTTGACTAAAAAGAGGAATAACAACAAACAAAAAAATCATCTTTTGGAAATTGATCTTAATGCCTTAATTAAAAAAATTAGGGAAACTCCAACCTTTAAGGACAACAATTGTCTTTGTGAATGGATAATGTATCGTAAATAGATAAATGTTCTTCCTTAAAATACAGGGGGCCTAAGTCAGTACACCCCTATGTTAAATTCCCATAGAGGCAGCAGGCAGGTTTTTATTGGTAAAGGCCAGTTATTCCATGGATCCAGGCTACTATGCATCCTGATAAAGTTCCCTTGGCCTTTGGAATTAAAATAGCCCCACATCATCACATATCCTTCACCATACCTAGAGATTGGCATGGTTTTATTACAGTTAGCCTAATAGCTGGTCTGATTTGTATTGAGAGATGATCCTGGATCCATGAAATAACTGGCCTTTAAAAATAAAAACCTGTCTGCCTCTATGGGAATTTAACATAGGGGTGTACTGACGTATGCCCCCTGTATTTTAAGGAAGAACATTTATTTATTTACGATACATTATTCATTCACAAAGAAAATTGGAGTCCATAAAGGTTGGATTTATCCTCATTTTTTTTTTTTTTTTTTTTTTATTAAGGCATTAAGATCAAATTTCCAAAAGATGATCTTTTTATTCCTCTTTTTAGTCAACGTTAGCACAGGTGTATTCACTTACGCTGAGCACTGTATCTACAAAGTGACAGAAATGTGTGAATGCAGGCGATGCAGTCTGAGATGACTCACCCTTCGCCCAGCTTCTCCAGGACATCGAAGACTTCCTCCGGCTGCTTGGTGAGGCTGTCCTCGCTCAGCTTCTTCAACTGTCTGGAATGACAGAAACAGACACATAGTCCAATGTCAAACTAGAAAATATTCCCATTCAACAAGCAGGAGTCAGAGGATTTTCCTCTTTCCCCTCCATTTTTACCTTATAAAAAAATAAATAAAAAAAAATAAAAATAAAAAGACTAAAACCGGTCTGTCCTGCCCCCCCGCCGCCAAATGTTTTACGTATAAAAACGGAACTGACACTTCGATGCAACACAAACAAATATATTTATTCACCTCTATAAACACACAATGAGGCATATTTTCAGTTGTGATTGAACTGTATTTTTTGAGGAACTATTAGGCACTTTGACATCTGTAACAGGTCTACATTTAGAACGGACCCACTACAACTACATTTTTTGTACAGCCCTATTTCTGATACCGTGGTGGCAGAAATGTTGCCATGGTGGGCCGCCACTACAAAATCAACAGAGGAAACACTGTAATCCATTCATCTTTGCAACTCCAGTTCTTGGTTTGTCTGCCCAACAATACAAAACCCAAAGAAAATATTTTTGCAATGATAGCAAAGCAGCAAATTCTCACAGGTGAGAGTTTGCCTTAAAATTGGCCTAAATTAATAATCAATTGTCAAGTAATCAGCTACGACTGATCAACTGACAGTTTCAGCTTTTTCTATAAGACGCCTCTGACTGTTACCTTCCCCCGTCTGCGTATCTGAGAGCAAATTTTTAATACTTATATATAGTTTTTTTATACTTTAATACTGCCCCCCTTTTTATACAAAATACATCAATATTCATAAACTCAGTGTACAGAGACTTCACGGTCTAAACAGTGACTTAAAAATCTGCCACAAATTAGACGGAATAAAAGAGAAAAGGTTGCAAGCAAATCACTCATTTTGTTACATTTTGCACTATATAGAAACAAACAAGTTAAGCAGTAAAAAAAGCTTTAAATGGCAACATTTTAGGCAGAAATATAGAAAGAAGAAAAGAGTCTGCATGTGTACAGTCAGAATGGGACAACTTAAATAAGTCTGAATGTTGAAGTCATCCTCCGTTTGGGTGTAGACGTCCACCTTTGCTCTCTCCTGGAGTGTGAGCAGAACTACAAAGCGCCTCCAGATGTTTGATAAAAAGAAGACATAAGAAGACAAAAATAATCTCTGCATGCAAACAAAAATAGATCCAAACACGTTCCAGCTTGTGACAGGAAATTCTTAGGATGACTACAGGAAGACAGAAGGAGAAAAAATAAGACCCAACAACAAACTGCTGCTCCACTCTCACATTGTACGATTTCTGTTCAGAAGCCTGTATCACAATGACTGCTGGTGCTTTTGACCCTCCTGTTGTCTTCAGGTCTTCAGGAATTGCCTTGTCAAATTTGACCCATTTCAAGTTCAAAACAAAAAAAAATGTCTGTATCAGAAATTTGGGTGTCTTTCAACCAAATTGCCAAAAATGAACATGGATGGTTCCATTTAACACTCTTCTCAAGTAAAATGAAGGGTCTGTACACTACTTTCATTGCATTGTGGGTGTTTTATTCAATTTTATAGCACATTTGTGCTTTTTAAACTCAAAAATTCTGTTTAGTGTCCATGAATTCCAAGAATAAGTGTAAAACTTGTATGAGTTGGTAGTAGTGGGAAAAAAGCGTCAAACGTAAAAGGGACAGAAACGTTGAAAAAAGGGTATAAAAAAAACTGTTGAAAAAAAAGCAACACAATGTCAAAAAAAGCAGCTTAAAAAAAAAAAGAAAAGTGCTGGAAGCCTAGGGGAATCATTTTTTATGTTACATGTCTGTTGGGGCTGTGGAATTAATCAACTTTTGGTCGCAAGTTCGATTTCGGCTCCTTAGGATTCCCCCCAAAAAAGTATGACAGAGAAAAACTTATTTTGGACATTACGTTTTACGATTCAACTCTTATTTTGTCTTGTGTTCTGAATTGGGGGGGGGGGGGGGGGTGGGTGCAACAGAATAAGTATTAAGGGAAATTTCACAGACCTGTTTAACTGTTTCAAAGTTAAATAAATGCAACATGTTTCCAAAAGTGTCATCAAACTGCAACCAATCATTTTGGTCTGTCAAGTGGTCGGCTGATAGCAGAGCTGGCGTGCCATACAACCTGTGCCAGCGCAGCCAGATGCCAAGCTGCGTCGACTTCAAGCCACAAACCACAGAAGAAACAGAGAGCTGAGCATTGAAATGCTAATCTACCGTAGGAACAGCCCATAATTTGCATTTCAAGTGGACTCTGTGAACTTCGCTGAATGCCTCAGTGTGTGTGTGTGTGTGTGTGTGTGTGTGTGTGTGTGTGTGCTTGTTTAACTACATTCGTGGGGTCCCAAGACCGGAGAATCCAGTATACTTTTGGGGTCTGCACAGCCTAGTGGGGTCTAAAATGCTGGACCCCACAAGGTTAAAGGCCTGCTTGAGGGTTAAGACTTGGTTTTAGGGTTAGGGTTAGAATTAGGTTATGGTTAGGGTAAGGGGCTAGGAAATGCATTATGTCAATGATGGGTCCCCACAGAGATAGAGAAACAAACATGTGTGTGTGTGTGTGTGTGTGTGTGTGTGTGTGTGTGTGTGTGTGTGTGTGTGTGTGTGTGTGTGTGTGTGTGTGTGTGTGTGTGTGTGTGTGTGTGTGTGTGTTGTCTGCTGCGGCTGAAACTATTGGACGCACCAAATGTTTACATTACTAAATTTAAAAAAGTTTTTTTTCTCCACTCTCTCTTTTTGTTGTTTCTTTTTCGAGAACTTCTGTGTGACTCCTGGGACATTTTGACTGAACTGACTTGTACATTCAATAGCAACGTTTCTAATATTCCTCTGTCATGATACGTGAATCAGTTACATACTTAAAAACTTTAAAATGAAGGCAGCCATTTGAGTTTTCAGGTATAAAAAAAAAACCCTGGAACCAACTTCCTGACAAAAAAACATTTCTATTGAAGCAAATCTTACTCTAAAGATGATTTAAATCAAATATTTTAGGTGTTTAACAAGAAGCTCTAGAAAGATACAGAAAAGCGTTGAGTTACCCGGATCTATATTTTCCACATAAACCTTTTTGTGGGGATCCCAAATAACAAAATAATGCAGTTTTTCAAAAAACCTGCCTATATTAGGGGCTTAAATTATCTAAAAACTCCACGTTGGCTTACTGAGGAAACACTGGATGAGCGAGTGGACATGATGGACAAGAGAACGCAGTGTGTTTTACTGACATCCTCCTGATAAATGGACAGAATAGGAACTCCTCACTTCCCTCTTGTCACTCACACATTGACCAAACTGAGCTATTAAACTGAACCATGAACTGAAAGTGCAAGTCTTTTATTGACTTTCTTGTCACATTGGTTTAAGGCTTTACGAGAGGATTGTATACTGTATAGTTGAGGACAAGGTCAAGTACGTTTTTGTTTCATTTTCTTCTTTTTTTTAATGATATATGGTATTTCCTACCTGAACTCTCAAGTCTGTGTGTTTTAGTTTAATCATCTTTAAAAAAAATGGGCAATTTCAATTTGTGTGACAATCCCTAATTGATCATTTTCATCAACGATTGACCCTGGCCATCATTTTATTGATTCATCGTTTAGTTTTTGTGTGTAAAATGCAGACAAATAAGCAAAACAGCTTCTTTTGTCTAATCCGTATTTTAAAAACCGCATCAAGGTAGACCTAAATATGCAATTTGATATCATATGTGAGAGAGAAAAGCAGCAAATATTCACATCTGAAAAGCTGTAATCAGCAAATGTTTTGGTGTTTGGGCTTGAGCTGCTTCAGCGATAACCAGAATTATTAGGATTTTTGGTGGAAAATCTTCAAGAACTGACACATTCAAACAAACCCCTGACAGGATTTTGAAGTCAACATACTGTGTTCATACCAGGACTGAGTTTCTCCACAAAGAATCATGAAAAAAAAGCACCACTTTAATTAAATCTTCTGCCTACCAGACGTATGCTCCTAAGTTTCTTGGAAATAAGTCATTCATGAAAAAGCATAAGACATGACTAATGACTAAAGAAATGTTAGTTGTCTCAGACCAAACGTTAGTCAATTAATTGACTCAGAGGGGGCAGCTCTAACATAGCCTTCTCCTCCTGCATTAAACATCCAAATTAGTGTTGTTGTTTGCTCAGTTGACTATATATGATAATAAATAGAGGGAGCTGTGGTGCACAGACATGACAGCTAACTGAGTCACACACAAACGGACACGCTGAATGCACATTGGGACATTAGCTGTACTACATCTGAAACCAAAGTATCTGAACTTTGGTATAGAAACAAGAGGTTCCTGTCTGTCAAAGAATTGATCTCAAAACACTACTGTTAGTTTATAAAGTACTGAATGGTTTATTTCTGATCTGCTGCTACATTATGAACCCCCCCCCCCCCCCCCCCCCCCCCCCGACCTCTCAGATCGTCTGTGTCAGTGTCCGGACTAAACATTAGAGAAGCAGCGTTCAGTTTTTATGCTCCACAAACTCCCAGAAAACCTGCAGGTCCGCTGCAACTATCAGTTCTTTTAAATTAAGACTGAAGACTTTCCTCAAAAAAGTCCAAGGCACTCTTCTAGCATTTTCTTTTTCTAAAGCCTTTATTTTAAAATGGCTATTTCATCTAGAAATCTTAGTAGATTCAAAAAAGATGGGCACCAACCCATGCATAGCGGCACAACACGGCCTTCTTCAGGAAGACGTTTCTGTTTTGACTCTTGACTTTAAAGTGCTCATATTCTGCTCATTTTCAGGTTCATAATTGTATTTAGAGGTTGTACCAGAATAGGTTTATGTGGTTTAATTTTCAGAAAACACCATTTTTTTGTTGTACTGCACATTGCTGCAGCTCCTCTTTTCACCCTGTGTGTTGAACTCTCTGTTTTAGCTACAGAGTGAGACATCTCACTTTTGTTAGGCTACATCTTTGTTGGGAGTCGCACATGTGCAGTAAGTACCACTAGCTTGTCAGTTGCAGAGTATGAGGGCGTGTCCTGACAGTAGCTAGGTAAGGACTACTAGCCAGTCAGGAGCAGAGTATGAGGGCGTGCCCTGACAGTACCTAGGTAAGGACTACTAGCCAGTCAGAAGCAAAGTATGAGGGCGTGCCCTGACAGTACCTAGGTAAGGACTACTAGCCAGTCAGAAGCAGAGTATGAGGGCGTGCCCTGACAGTACCTAGGTAAGGACTACTAGCCAGTCAGAAGCAGAGTATGAGGGCGTGCCATGCTAGCAGCTAGGCGAGCATTATAACGTGTGTTCCAAAGTGACCACGTGTGTCTCTGAAGTAAAGGCTGGACTACAACAGAGCTGTTTGGAGCAGTTTGTGAACAGTGTTTTCTGGTGGAGATGGTAAGTCCTTTTGGGGGGGACTTTGGGCTTTTTCACTTTGTAAACCTATAACATGCACAAAAAAGATATATAACACAATAAAGGAAAGGGGAAAAGCCAAAAAGCATAATATGAGCACTTAAACTTCAATAACTTTAAAATGTATTACACTGCACTGTAACTTTTATTCTTGTATTCTATACCTGTCCTATTTTATTTTAGCTGTTTTATATTAGCTTTAACACGTTTTAATTGCTCTTTAATGTTTGATGTAAAGCACTTTGAATTGGCTCGTTGCTGAAATAAAAATGCCTTCCCTTGAACTCTTTCCAGTGGCCTAATTTTTCTACCACAAAACAAGTTGTGGTCTCTGATGCCTCACAACACTACAGCTGTCGCAATGACCTGACACCACCTGACAAGCCAAAGCTCTTAAAGTTAAACCCAACACAAACACTGACGAACACGCGTTACTTCACCTCAATCTGCTCGGATGCGGTTTTGTTGAACCTACAGAGATTAAAGCAGCTAAAGATTCAAGATGAGCAAATAGAGTTAGGCCATTAAATTGATCAGCATGGCTTCCCAATGATTAAACACAACACATACTGAGTCAATAAGGAGGGGTTTAATCTAGTTATACCTATTTCTCTCCAAGAGATAAATACAAGTGGAGAATAGACCAGATATTTTTAGCTTCAGAAGCCACACAAAAGTGGTGCAATGTAACCAAGTACGTTTACTAATTAATTTCAGTACAATGATGGAGGTACTGCTACTTTAGTTTGAGTGTGTCCATTTTATGTTGCTTTATACATTTATTTCACTACATTTTGGAGGCAAATGTTGCACTTTTCGCTCCTCTACATTTATGTTTTAAAGCTTGAATTACTTTGCATATTTAAATCAAATAATGATTACGATGCATTTTGAAACTAAACCTTTAATTCACACAACAGTAAGACTCCAACTGAAGTCCACCCAAAATAATTCAAGCCTGTTTTTAACGTTTCAGTTTAATTTCTGATTGACAGGTGTCATGCCAAAAAGTGATCGCCTGCCAAAAAGTGATTGCCTGTTCCCTAGGCCTAGATTATAACCAATCCAGTCATTTCTTTCCACTTGCCGAAAAGTGATTGCAGCTTCTACCTGGTCACTGAAAGGTTGTTTTTGCCTCAAAATGACTTGATTTCATCCATGGGCCTTATATCTGAGAGATTAAAGCCCACCTAGTACTTTTTTACCAGTTGAAATAGATTTTTAAAGATTTTTAAAAGGGGCAATACAACCCATAAAATGCACTTTTGCACTTGCCAAAACGTGATCGCAGCTCCTAGCTTGTGTTTGAAAGGTTTCTGCCTCAAAATGACTTGATTTTTATTAATAAGTGTTATATCTGACAGATTACAGCCAGGGTCCAAAATTAACTTTTTTGTCCACCAGCCATGTGACTAGTGCATGTTCAAATTTGACCAGCACCTCAATAGATCACCATTATTTTTTGGTTGGTGAGTGAAGCAAATCTACCAGCCACTTGCATATTTTACCAGCATTTGGCTGGTAAATGTTGTTAATTTTGGACCCTGATTATAGCCAACCCATTACTTTTAAAATACCTTCAAAGGGCCAAAACATGAGTCGGTTATATAATGTTATCTAAATTACTCACAAGCTAACGTTACCTGGATAAGTTACTACGTTTCCATCTATGTCACCACTAGCTAACGTCAGAACAGATACAATCAATGATTTATGATCGATGTGTTTTCATTGTTAGCATAACGTTACCTGCGAGGATGGTTCCTCATCTGTACTTTGTCCTTGTTCTCCATATTGTCCTCTTCTGAACACTCACGAAGAGTCCTCTTGAGTCGTATCTGAAGTCACAACTTGACTCGTTTAAAACTGACACTCGTTGCTAACTAACGATGCTAAGTGGCTAGCAGCAGCTAGCGGAGCAGCTAGCCCGTCCCTGTGTTACAGCAGCGTTCCGTTAGCCGCTGAAAGCATAGCGTCTCTTTATCATTTTGTCACACGGAGTTCACACAGCGTACAGACTTCACACAGCTGCAGTATCCTCGTCTTTGAGTTCATCCTCCTCCCGTGTCTCGACAACTTTGGACCGGTTTATCAAACCGCTCGGCAGCCGCTTTTGACATCCAGTTTGAAAACACCAGGAAGTGAAGAGAGGAAGGCGGGCCAGACAAAGAGTGCAGTACCGGACGCCGGCAACAGGGGGCGACAAATACGCACTTAAGAGGTTGATATAATGTCTATTTGGGGGGAAACAATGGGGTTGTGCTGAGAGTTTAGCAGTCTTGAGCATGTAGGCTACTGTAAATAAAATGAATCTCATGCTGTTTCCATGGACTGTTGATACATACACATTAGCTTCAAGTTTTTTACAATTGTGTGCATATTCTTCACCTTAATCTGCTCTAAACTGATTGAGTTAAACCTACACAGATTAAATATGCTAAAATGAAGATTAGCAAACAAAGTTAGGGCATTAAATTAAATCAGCAGGGCTTTGAAAGTGATAAAACATAGGGATTTGACACAACCCATACTGATTCAATAAGAGTTAAAAAAAGAATAAAAAGAAAACTAGTTAGCCCACTTATTTCTGTTCAAGAGACAAATACAAGTAGATGCTGGACCAGACATTTTAGCATGTTTACAAAAATAGGTTTTTTTTTCTGGGCAAGCAGTGGTGCCACTAAGTACATTTGCTAAAGTACAATAGTCTACTTAAACGTACAATATATAGCCTAATTGTCTGCCGCTAGGGGTCTCTCAAACAAAACAATGGACGTAAACACGGATGTTTGATGACGTCCTGTAGTGGCATTATGGGAGTTGTAGTTAAATGATTAAAATATATCTGTTCACGGATAGGTTTATCCATTACATTTTTATCCATGTTACATTTAGTAACATTTATTCATGTCATGATAAAATAGCTGCAGTTTCCCCCACATAATTACGTTTTCTTGATTCAGTTTGTATTGGTAGCTAACATTAGCTGGCTAGTTGACCAGTTAGCGAGCAAGCAAGCTAACACCAGCTAAAACCACAATATCACAATATATTTCACCTCAGTGTCACTTTTTGAATGTGTTGAACGATGTTTTAACCTTATAACGTTAACGTTCACCACTGAGCATTAGGATGAGCTAACGCTAACGTTACTTGTCAACGTAACACGTTAAGCTGGATTAATCGCTATTGAAACGTATCAATAAATAAGATCTCTGCTGGATTACTGTGTTGTAAGTGACATGTAATCAATGGCAAAGTGATGCTGTGTAGAAAGCAAGCTGTATTACGGTTACTGAGTAGTATTTTTTCTTTGACATTGTATGATTTATGATTACTCTCGAACTATCATCTGGGTGCCGTGTTTTGACAGAAGTTAGAGTAACCAGAGGGGTCAAAGGCTATATGACGCCACTGACAGGCGATTAAATGAAACGTCCTGTGTCATTAAAATGAAATAACAGATTTCTCTGGGTTTTGTTGTTGGAAACATTTAGGATAGTGTAATTACGCAACTCAACAAAATATATAACATAGGTATAGTTGTTTTTAGACATCTTAATGCAGAAATGTTACATATTGTACCTTTAATGCAGCAATCTTTAAGATTTCAGTTCTGTTTAGCAGGCAAGAATAGACCATACATAATCTGTTTCTGGTCTAGAGCAGTGTTTCTCAACCTTATTGGTCTTTTTTGGTTGCCCCACAGCCCTGTCAGATTAACTTGAGTACTCCATCAATTCCTCTTTGTTCCAAATGTATACACACACAACACTATTAACTCGGCCTGTGCTGTCAATATTGAGATTGGTTGGTCAGCAATACTACTTTGCAGACAGCAGTGAAGATTAAAGTTAGTTTATCCATTACTTTCAGCTAACTTTTTCAACTGTTTTAGTCAGTAGGCTACTTTGCTTACTAATGCTAACAATGGAGTTTAATATTTTAATATTAGAGTGGTCTTTCCATTAGTGATGTGCGGATCGATACTAAAGTATCGATATTTACGATCCCAACGTCTCCTGCTCTAGTATCGATTCTCATTTAAAAAGATCGATATTCAAACTCAGTAATTTGGAGTGAGTGTCTATGTTATCATAAGTAACTTGTTGTCACCAGAAAAGTCTAATTTTACCCGGTTAGGCGAAGGAACTACTTCTCCTTCCGCCGGTCAGTTGTGTGTGCACTGCGGCTCTGTGCAGCAGCGCTTCTTTAATTTCCCGCTACGAAGACTTCAGACTGCAGAGTGACTGGCTGACCGCAAAAGGAGTCAAGTCTGGCTGTATTTTAGCTGTAAAGACGGCAGTGACGCTGTATTTTTTAACATTGCTAAACATCTGAGGTTAATAAGTCATAAGAGTGAATATGATGATATAATGAAGCGGCGGTCTGAGGAGGAGGTCCAGGGCGAGAAGACGCAAGGTGCTAGGGCAAGACAGTCTTCAATCAGTGAGTCATTTGGCAGCAGTGGCAGAAGTTATCCAGGTACAGGGAGATAGAGTTATCACTGACTGTGGGAAAGTTATTCACGTCTTAAGGCTTTAGTTTTTTAATGTTCAAGAGTTCCCCGGAATCCCAGCATTCTTACAACAAGCTAACAGAATGCAGTTTGTTCAAATAATGAAACATGAAGTAAGCTCTCCTAATGAAATAAATGCAACAATGAGTAGCATTCCCGAGATCAGTGCTAAGAGTGTATGTATTTTTTTATTTGTGTGTAATTTTCAACCTCAAGTCGCTGAGACTTTCTTTATAATTAAATAATATGAGAGTCGTTTATTGTCTTGTCATTATGCAGCTATAATTTGGAATTGGTAAGCCTACAGCCTTTTTTTAAACTAGTTCGCAAATGAGGTAAAAAGTATTGGTATCGGCAATACCAGCCTGGATATTACTTGGTATCGGACAGGAATTAAGTGGTATCGCACATCACTACTTTCCATCCTTTACTGAACTGCTTGGTAACCAATACTGTATTAACCTAAACCAGAAGCCTTCATTTGTAGGCCTACGGATTGTTTAGGATTTAAGAAATGCAGTTTGTGAAATCCTATTTATCTGTTGTCTGGAGAGGTAGCATAACCTACGGATTATTTAAGGTGTAGAGAGAACATAATTTTAATCTACAATATTATTGACCTGTTGAGAAGGTGAAAACTGTGTTAAAAGAGAAATAAGCCCTTGAGTTTGGAGTGAGGTGGCTCTTAAAAGAGCCGTTGAGGTGTGTGGAGCAACAGACAATTTAAGCCCTCTCTCCGCGGATGCGACGGGCCAGCTGGATGTCTTTGGGCATGATGGTGACCCTCTTGGCGTGGATGGCGCACAGATTGGTGTCCTCGAACAGGCCGACCAGGTAGGCCTCGCTGGCCTCCTGCAGAGCCATCACGGCGGAGCTCTGGAAGCGCAGGTCGGTCTTGAAGTCCTGAGCGATTTCTCTGACCAGGCGCTGGAAGGGCAGCTTGCGGATCAGCAGCTCGGTGGATTTCTGGTAGCGACGGATCTCTCTCAGAGCCACGGTACCGGGCCTGTAACGGTGAGGCTTCTTCACGCCGCCGGTGGCCGGGGCGCTCTTACGGGCAGCCTTGGTAGCCAGCTGCTTCCTGGGGGCTTTGCCTCCGGTAGACTTACGAGCGGTCTGCTTGGTTCTTGCCATGGCTTTTTCTTTCTGCGATCAGAAGAAATGTGAAGTGAAACGCAGAGACCCGCGGCTCTTAAAGTGTGGGACCGGATGTGATGTGGTGTCGCAGTGTAAGACCTCCGGCTCGGCGACTCCTGATTGGTGAGGGGCTCATCTGGTGCTTAGCACCGCCTCAAGGAGCGACCCACCGCCCAAATCTCCGTCGCTTATTGGCGGACAATCCTTTCAAAAAGTCCGCCAAAATGTCAGAGTGGGCCGCCCCTGCTGCTCTGCTGGAAGACTCTTGTCTGGTTGGTCTGGCTGGAAATGACCGGCTCCCGCGCTCCTCAGACATAAAAAGGAGGGTTTCAGCTGTTGGGAACATATTTCTCTGAGTCGTGACTTTAGAGAACATCTGAAAATGAGTGGCCGAGGAAAAACCGGAGGAAAAGCCAGAGCTAAGGCAAAGACCCGCTCCTCTCGTGCCGGGCTCCAGTTCCCAGTCGGCCGTGTTCACAGGCTGCTCCGCAAAGGAAACTACGCTCAGCGTGTGGGAGCCGGCGCCCCCGTCTACCTGGCGGCTGTGCTGGAGTACCTGACCGCTGAGATCCTGGAGTTGGCTGGAAACGCTGCCCGCGACAACAAGAAGACCCGTATCATCCCCCGTCACCTGCAGCTGGCTGTCCGCAACGACGAGGAGCTCAACAAGCTGCTGGGCGGAGTGACCATCGCTCAGGGCGGCGTGCTGCCCAACATCCAGGCCGTCCTGCTGCCCAAGAAGACCGAGAAGCCCGCCAAGAAGTAAAACTGGAGACTCGCTGACTGCTGGAAACCAGACACATAAAGGCTCTTTTAAGAGCCACGCACTCCCCTCATAAAGAGCTGTTTCATATGAAAAGTACTATATATTTTATTTTAAGTGCACAACCCAAACAAATATTTATTGAAATACCATCATGTATAGTTAAATCTGTAAGGGTATCCCTGCAAGAAAAACCCTACATCGCTGATCCCTTTTCAGAGAACTATTAATAAGGGTAACACTTCAATAGACTAAATATTTTTACTCCACTGTATCACAAACAAATACAAATAATCGTTTTTACTCCATTTCGTGTATTTGATTATTTCCAGATTAACACCAAATACAATCAATCCACAATGATTATAGATAAAGAAAAAATGCCCTTATCTTGTATAATATACTATTGTATATTGTAATATAAACAAAGAAAACTATCTTCGTTGCAACACTAGCCAAACAAAGTCTAAATTAAATAAAGTAGTTTATAGTATCCCTCAAAACCAGATCTCAAACAGTGGCTTGACGCCTGAGTGTCCACTGGACTTCAAAGTTTATACTGAGCAACTGCATGAGAATTACTGATTCAGATGTATTTCATTCCAAAAAGTCTGGACTGGTGTTCTTGTTTAGCAGCCTATCATATCCCCATGAGAGTCATGGCAGGAATGTGCAATTTTCATCTTAATCCTAAAATGAACCATTTCTTTATATGTAACTTTTTGCTACAATAACTATCAGTTTCCATGGCCGTCTATTAAAGATATTTATTACAATAGCCTGTGTTTATTAAAGTTATTAACAAGACAACTTGTAGTGTAGTGATTTATATAAAATTACACATTCTTCATAGTTTACAACTGTTAATGGTAGGCCTAGTGATATTTCCCTTAATGTATTCAATTCCAATCACAAGACGCTAGCTTGGTCTGGTAATAGCCAGACAAACAAAACGCATCCCTTTCCTTGCTCCAGACAATGAATAAATCTGCTCACAGCGACGGCTACTTGTTCAGCGCATGCTCAGTCCCGTGCTCAGAAGACAACCAATCCTGTGCGAGCAACAGCACAGTAACATTTACATCGAGTGGATAGAAATGGAACGTTCGGTGGTGCGTCACTACATTCGATCAGTGAAACTGTCAGAAGTAATTATGCCAGAGCCCACGGTCAAAGCGCCCAAGAAGGGCTCCAAGAAAGCCGTCTCTAAGGCCGTCAGCAAGACCGGCAAGAAGAAGAGAAAGACCAGGAAGGAGAGCTACGCCATCTATGTGTACAAGGTGTTGAAGCAGGTCCACCCCGACACCGGCATCTCCTCCAAGGCTATGGGCATCATGAACTCGTTTGTGAGTGACATCTTTGAGCGCATCGCCGGTGAGTCCTCCCGTCTGGCTCACTACAACAAGCGCTCCACCATCACTTCCAGGGAGATCCAGACCGCCGTGAGGCTGCTGCTGCCCGGGGAGTTGGCCAAGCACGCCGTGTCTGAGGGCACCAAGGCCGTCACCAAGTACACCAGCTCCAAGTAAACCTGCTGGAGGCCAACAACACAACGGCTCTTTTAAGAGCCACCCACATTCTCTAAAAGAGTTTCTCCTTTTATTATAGTAAAACGGTCCATGTTTACTAATGGAGCAAGTCACTTTAATGATTTTACAGGCAGAGGATGAAGTCTAAAATAATGGTAACAGGTAAGCAAAAGCTGATGTAAAACATGAGCTAAAATGAACTAATGTGGATAAATGTCAGTTTGATTATCCAACCGTAACGTAAAAGGGAATAATTTCAATTAAGATAACATAAGCACTATACTACTTAATCATGTGAATACATGAGTGTACATGATGGAGCTATTGGGACCCCTTCACTTAAATATACAACCCCAAATCAGAAAGTTGGGACAGTATGGCAAACACAAATTAAAAAAAGTAGTGATTTCTAAATGTACTTTGACTTTTATTTCATTGCAGACAATACAGCAGCACATAACTTAATGTGTTCCTCGTGATTTTTATTGTTTTTTTTTTCCCAAAAAAAGAAAATTCCTATTTTGGTTTTGCAACACATTTCAAAAAAAGTTGGAACAGTAAAGCATTTACCACTTTGTAATGTTGCCATTCCTTTTCACAACACTTAAAAGACGTTTAGGGACTGAAGACACCAAGTGATGAAGTGTTTCAGGTGTAATTTTGTCCCATTCTTGCTGTTTAAAAAAAATGCACTGTTATCTTGTGATAACGACTTATTAGTTCCTTATCTCGATATAACAAAGTTTTTTTTTTTTTCTCAAGATTTTTTTTAAAATTTTCTTTTAGGAAGACACGAAGGATAAAACAAATACATGAATACATAATCATCAAAAGGAAAGAGTATAAACAGCATAGGTATGAATATATACACACAGAATGTATTTAAATAAAAGTAAAGATAAAATTAAAATTAAAATAAAAGTGCTCATAGATATAGATAGATAGATTGACATACAGTTGCAGTCAAACGTTTGTATTTGGGGAAACAAATAAATAAATTTAGTTTCTTCCATTGACCTTATGTGAGCTTCTGACTCTAACTGTTCAGTATATAGACTATAATGTTTTTATCATTTCAAATGGGTTCCCCTGATGTTTCTGATCAGTCTCAAACATATATATTAGAGTACCTCTCTGTGATTTGTTACATTTGGTAATGATTCCCTCCCCAAGTCACCACGATGTTATCTCCAGCTGCCATCTTCTGTTCAACAATGCAACACATTACATTATGGGTTTGGCGTCGCCCACCGAAGTTGGCGCCATCTGTCCTCTCTTACGTCCGCAGATAAGATGTAAATACAGCCGGTCTGGTGCTGTTGAACTCATTCGTTTCTAACGATCAAACGTTGACATAACTGAAAATGAGTGGCCGCGGGAAAGGAGGTAAAGGACTCGGTAAAGGAGGCGCTAAGCGTCACCGTAAAGTTCTCCGTGATAACATCCAGGGAATCACCAAACCCGCCATCCGCCGTCTGGCTCGCCGCGGCGGAGTGAAGCGTATCTCCGGTCTGATCTACGAGGAGACCCGCGGTGTGCTCAAGGTGTTCCTGGAGAACGTGATCCGTGATGCCGTCACTTACACCGAGCACGCCAAGAGGAAGACCGTGACCGCCATGGATGTGGTCTACGCTCTGAAGAGGCAGGGCCGCACCCTGTACGGCTTCGGAGGTTAAACCTGATCCAGAACAGCTACAACAACACAACGGCTCTTTTAAGAGCCACACACAATATCTTAAGGCTTTTTCCTATTATTTAAACTATATGCATAACGTTTAGAAAGCGGAAAATAACACATGTGATAACAACATTTAAGTGAAGGCTGGAATTTGTAAGAAATGTATCTATTATAATTTCTATTAAAAATAGACAAATCTACTGAAGTTATAATGAAGTTTTTATACTCACAAGTAATAGTCAGTTTAAAGAACTTCCAGTATAATAACTACAGAAAGTGGATAACTGGAAGCTATCTACATTATTATGATTAACATGAAGACATAATAGCTGTTGTCTCCCTTATCTGGTCAGGGATGCATGCTCTCCCCTCAAGCTCCAGACAAGATAACCAACGGCTCCATCTTATCATGGGAGCAAGTGTGTTTTGGTTTCTTATGCTAACAGTTTAATTTAACAGAGGAATAAAGAGTAGAGTAGTTCTAGTTATTCCCTTCTAATTTAAACCCTCTGCATTTCCAATAAACACATTACAATACTGAATGAGTAAGAGCTACGCATATTATGAGTACATGAATATGTGAGTACATGTGTAAATGAATAAGATTCTGCATAACATTGGGTATCTGCATTTTTTTTTACTGTTCTTTCGATTTTCATAATGTACATCATTAAGTATTTACATCAACAGTAAACATTCAGATGTTGCTCTCATCATAATCTCCGTGCTCCAGCTGTTTATATATGATTTTTGTCATCATGGTTTCGATCCATCTTTGCACTAAACCCCAAAGGCAAGGTATCACACAACATCCACAGGCCACCAGGAGAGATACAGCAACAGAGACTAGGAAAGAAGAAATTAAAGAGCTCCATTTTCCAAACCAGGATTGCAGGAGGTCATTGAATGAGTAATTTATGCCAAATGGGTGTAACTGTCTGAAGGACAGTGTTACTGAGATTTCATTTTAGTCTATATTTCTGATAATTTCATTAGTGTTTGAATTCATTCAGTAATTAAAAACATTAAAAATGTAACAAATAAGAGTTGTTCTACAAAAATTATATAAAAATATTTTACCATAAAGCCCCATTGTGTAACATTTGTAGTTGTTTATTATCAAAATCTGTATTGCCCTTCACAAACTTGTCCTTTTTTATGAATATTGACCACAACCATCAATTCCAAGTATCCCTTAGTGTCTTTGGAATGTTCTCCTGTGGTAGTGGCGGATATAACCCAGCAGGTGGTACTGTGGGTTCAGTTATCTGAGCCACCTCATGACTGGCTGCATTGTTGCTACTGCGTTTTCATCTTCTTTGTCCACTAAGGTCAAAGTGCTAGTTTCTACGCAAGGTTTTATCTTATCTGACCCCTCTTTTCATCTAGATGCGCTTCGCCCAACCACGTTTTTGCTTAATAGAACCCTTCTGTTCTCTTTTTTTTCATCTTTACCCCATTCTTGTTGTATTTGTGTGACTGTGTAGGCTACATTCTTGTATATGTAATTTTCCCTTAAAGCATAACTCTCGCCAAAATGCATCCTAGGGTCTTTTTGTGAATGTATGTGAGTCAAACTTTAGTTTAAAAGCATATTTAGGACCGAATCAGTTTTAAGATTCACCGTATTGTCATCATGAATAGACTGGAGTTATATCAAAGTTCATTTTTACTTCACATCATGAGGAGCCATGTTACCGCACTACAGAATAGTACAGGAAATGTCTCACGAAAAGCTCTCTACAGCTGCTTTTTATAATACCAAGTGAATGTAAAACAATGACAAAACAGAGTTGATGTCATCAGTATATGAAAACCTTCAAATAGACTGGATTGGCCTCCCTAGTAAAATGATTTTCAAAAAAATTAATGATTATAAATATGGTGGGTATATAAATTGGCATTTGGTCTCCGCTGTCATAATCCCCCGTTTTAACTTTCTTGCATTTGTTTAGTCCATAAACCGCTGAAAGTCTGACCCAAACAGCTAATCTGCACGAATACAGGAAGCCAGCTGCTTTTGATAATAGATAATGTAGTGACAAAGGAACATACATTTAATATTCATAAATGTGGGTTTCTGTTCACATTATTGTGTCTAACGCATGAACGTGTGTTAACAACAAAGACAGTTTATAGATTAAAGGAACAATAACAATGTAAGGTTATATTTTTTTTTACCGGTTTAATCTGCCACGCTTTATTTTGAAACACTGTGCAGTTTCAACAGAGTCTTGTTGTGAATACAGCAACTTGATTGATCTCTTCTCTGATTGGACGATCATACTTACGCTCACTCGGGCCAATCACGAAGCAGCTAGGTACATATAAGGCCGGTTTCGGCAACGTGATAGTACTATTTCTCGTACTCGAAGATACAAGAAACACGAAAAATGTCTGGAAGAGGAAAAACCGGAGGAAAAGCCAGAGCCAAGGCAAAGACCCGCTCCTCTCGTGCCGGGCTCCAGTTCTCAGTCGGCCGTGTTCACAGGCTGCTCCGCAAAGGAAACTACGCTCAGCGTGTGGGAGCCGGCGCCCCCGTCTACCTGGCGGCTGTGCTGGAGTATTTGACCGCTGAGATCCTGGAGCTGGCTGGAAACGCTGCCCGCGACAACAAGAAGACCCGTATCATCCCCCGTCACCTGCAGCTGGCTGTCCGCAACGACGAGGAGCTCAACAAGCTGCTGGGCGGAGTGACCATCGCTCAGGGCGGCGTGCTGCCCAACATCCAGGCCGTCCTGCTGCCCAAGAAGACCGAGAAGCCCGCCAAGAAGTAAATGCCCGGAACCAGCTTCAACCAAAACAACAAAGGCTCTTTTAAGAGCCACACACATCCAACTAAAGACAGATCCTGATATTATTGTCAATTAAGTTATTGCTTTTAAATACAATAAATCTTGATACTGTATATTGTGAGCACACAAAAACTTAATACAACGAATTCCCTTTTGACTTTCGATTTCAGAATTTAAAGATTACGCGTGCTACAGGATCAGTCAATTGACAAGAATATGCTGCCCCCGTCATGTCGGTCTATATTATTGCAGTGCTGTTTCAACCGGCGGGGTCAAAACAAAGTAGTTCCAAACCATTACTCAAGCCACCCAGGATAGCAATTTTTTTTTTCCATTTGTAACGAGTGTCTGCACTAATTTACGTACTTCAAATAAGTTCAGAGTATTACAGCTTTCATGACTGTCATGTTTGTATGTATCTCTTAAATAGGCATGCATTTTGTGTTTAAGACAAATAACAAAGGAAATACTTTGAGGATGATTTGGTGGCTCTTAAAAGTGCCTTTGTGTTAAAGTGAAAGAAGGGTTGTCAGAGGAATAAGCCCTTGAGTTTGGAGTGAGGTGGCTCTTAAAAGAGCCGTTGGGGTGTGTGGAGCAACAGACAGTTTAAGCCCTCTCTCCGCGGATGCGACGGGCCAGCTGGATGTCTTTGGGCATGATGGTGACCCTCTTGGCGTGGATGGCGCACAGATTGGTGTCCTCAAACAGGCCGACCAGGTAAGCCTCGCTGGCCTCCTGCAGAGCCATCACGGCGGAGCTCTGGAAGCGCAGGTCGGTCTTGAAGTCCTGAGCGATTTCTCTGACCAGACGCTGGAAGGGCAGCTTGCGGATCAGCAGCTCGGTGGATTTCTGGTAGCGACGGATCTCTCTCAGAGCCACGGTACCAGGCCTGTAACGGTGAGGCTTCTTCACGCCGCCGGTGGCCGGGGCGCTCTTACGGGCAGCCTTGGTGGCCAGCTGCTTCCTGGGGGCTTTGCCTCCGGTAGATTTACGAGCGGTCTGTTTGGTTCTTGCCATTTTAGTTTATCAGTCTTCTCTGTGTTCACAGTTCAAGAAAGAATACTACTCGGAGTGAACAGCGGCTTTATAAAGGATCTGCCGCAGCCAGGGCAGCGCTGATTGGTCCAGACCGGGAGACACGCGGGCTGTAGCTGATCCACTATTGGACAAAAGGAATTCAAATTTAAACACTCACACAGCGGCTAGATAACGGCTGCTGTCTCAACAATGAATGTAGAAAATAAACGGCTGTCACACAGTTTATCCACGTTATAGGAGATATAGAAGGACTTAATTATTATATTGTCTCTTGTTTGAATAAATTAACTGGCCACAGCCTGAGACTTCACCTGTTCAGTTCATCTTCATATATTTCATTTCAACTGGTTTCCATGTAGAGCCTCATATCTGCAATATCCCTGTTTCTTTGTCCCTCCAATTTTCAAAAAAATAGATGCAGATCATTATTATATCATATAAACCTTCCTTTTGTTTCTCTGAGATTTGACCACAGACCACTGCTTCAGAACATCTTTATTTCCTCATGTTAAAACAACCTGTTTTAATTTGTAATTCATAGACTTGTTTATTTCTGCTGAAGACTAGTCACGGCTTCAAATGCTCATATCTGCATTACTGTGTCTAATTTTTCTGAAACAGGTAAGGTTGAGGTAGCAATCTGTGTTTGTAACAGTTTGATTGTTGTTGTATTTGTGTTTATAGGATAAATTGCTACATTTTAAGGGTCTATCCTTCCAGGTAAACGAGATTTAGAGGTAGATTCATCAGCAACTGTAAGTTAAGAGGTTGTGTTATGTGTGTGTAGCGCCATCCTGTGGCGTTCAGTGGATGACACACTGAATGATTTATTTTCCTCTTAAATGTGTAACACTGATGTAACAGAAAACATTAAATAACTCTTCACCAGCACATTTCATATTGATTCAAAGTGCTTTGATATAATAAATAATAGAAAAACAAACAATGGACATGATAATGTTGTAGGAAAACAGCTCTCTGGTGAATGTGTGGTGGCTCTTAAAAGAGCCTTTTGGTGCACTGAGTGCAGATTAAAGAGCCACTTTACTTCTTGGACTTCTTTGCTGCAGCTTTCTTTGCCGGAGCTTTCTTCACAGGGGTCTTCTTCTTTGCGACCTTTTTAGGGGCAGCCTTCTTGGGAGTAGATTTCACTGCTGGCTTTTTGGCAGCTTTCTTCACAGGAGACTTCTTGGCTGCTGGTTTCTTGGCTGCTGGTTTCTTAGCGGCGGTTTTCTTGGCTGGAGTCTTCTTCACAGCTGTTTTCTTAGCTGCGGTTTTCTTCTGCGGGGACTTGGCGGCGGGTTTCTTCACTTTAACGGGAGCTTTCTTGCCGGTCTTGGCGGCTTTAGGCTGAGCCTTGGGGAGCTTGAAGGATCCGGAAGCCCCAATCCCTTTATTCTGGACCAGCTTTCCGTCGGTCACCAGCTTCTTCACCGCGGTGTTGATGCGTTTGTTGGCCTTTTCCAGGTCAATGCCTTTGGTGGCCAACGTCTTTTTGATAGCCGGAAGCGAGGTGCCTTTACGGTCCTTGGCCTCAGTCACGGCGTCGAGGATGAGCTTCGGGAGGGAGGGTCCATCACTCTTTGCGCGGGGAGCTGCCTTCTTCTTGGGGGCTTTGGCCGGGGCTTTCGCCGCGGGAACTGCTGGAGCTTCTTCTGCCATGTCTGTCTCTCTGTCACGTTACAGTCTGCTGTGTTACCTCTCGCGCAGGAGGCGGGACTTATAAAGCACATGAGAACCGTGGAGTGTCAACCCACAGCCGCTCCGCTGCCCTGCTGAAAACGTGGCGACACTTTGTGTTTTCTCTTCGACAATTTGGAGATAAAATTCATAGAAGAGAAACGTTTTAAAACACAATAGTTGTTGTAGCGGTGAGAAAACCTTCTCCCCTTCACAAGGAGCTTATGCTTGGCGACGACGACTCGTTTATTTGATTACAGGAGGCTTCAAACCTCTCGGATACACAGTCATTTTGGACTACTCGCAGCGAGTTTTCCTCACGTTTTGTTATTAAAAATACCTAAAAGTGATGTGTATTAATTATGACAGTAGTGTCGCAGTAAGCAGAGACATGTGAGGATAGAATAAAAGAGAAATCACTGCATTTATGTGTTTTATTTTATTTAAATTTGGGAGGTTTTCGGTGGTGGTAAACACACTGGGTGCTGAGTGTGAAACTAGGCGGATCTACCTGACACAGGTTTCTCCGCTGGCATTGATCCTTAACATGATGGATTTAACATGATGGGCCTCCAAACACAAGTTCATATTTCCAAATTCTGCTGTCCACAAACCTGACGTGATATCATTGCAACAAGCAGTGATATTTTGCCTCGAAATGTTTTTGTAATATGATCTGGTCCCTGTTATTCATAATAGGCATAGCCAGTAAATTTGTCCGTCTACACAAATGCAAAGAAATGTGGGATTGCAAAGATAGTTTAATATGACAAATAACATGAAAGCTTCAGATTGTATCGTAGGCCTATGCTATGGAAATCCATTTGTGGTTTTTGTATGTAGCCTTCTGTAGGCTATTTATGAACTTGTTTTGCTGAAACTTAAAAGGTGAAGGTCTTTCGGCCAATATGATTGGAAAAAAGATCGTGTATGTTTTTATAATGAGGAACTTTCTCAAGATAATTACTTTGTATCCCAAAATAATGACTTACTTTCTCCAAATAACAAAAAGAAGTAGTAAAGACTAAAATGCAAACCATTTACATTTACTCTACATGAAGGCAGAGTTTAAGGAACTGAATAAACCCTAAGTAAATAATTATGGAGGCAATGCTTGTTGGCAGAAGGTGGTGATTAGTGTGCATTTTAATCTGGTCTTATTTTACAGTTATGCACAAATTTCACTCTTATAACAGATGTGTTAAAAACAACACATAATGCCTTACATTTTAACACGTGCTGAATCAGGGACAACACATGTTGTGCCTGATTTGACACAAATCGTGTGTCTGTTTCTTTAACACATCTATTGTGTCAAAAAGGTCAACACAAAGACGTTACAAATGTATGATTAAAAACATTTTGCGTAGACAATTTAAATTTGTGCAATCAAGAAAGAAACATGTCCATTTGTTCATGTAAGTTTATTACAGATTGCATTTCAGACTTTCACATTAAAAAAATCATGTAATTAAATCTGTTTCTGTAATCGGTAATACATTACACTTAAACCAATCATTTATTTTAATTACTAAATTTATATATGAAGAATTGTTTTGTTTTAGGGATTGTTTTAATGAATTGAAATTCCCCAATTCTTCTACAGTGTTGTTGGTCTGACAGCAGGTTTACTTCAAGCTGGTGTACCTGTTCACAGCCATAGAGTAAAAACACTATAGTTGCCTAAATGTAAAGTCTACAAGCAATAGAACAAAGTAAGACGCAAAGCACTGAAGCAATGATAAAGACCATGTAACATTGCAGATTCTATTTATAAAAACCCAACTGTAAGCGGTACATATGTAGATGAAATATATGTTTCCCTCCAATCCACGGTGTAATAAGGACAAGTACATCATTTATAAATAGTATTATATACAATTAAGAAAGATATATATATATATATATATATATAAATATATATATAATAGCACAAATGTTAGGCATAAACAAAGTATAGAATAGAAAACTAATGTAAAAAGTGATGATGGAGCTGGTCATTTGGTGACGGCCTTCATGGTGCCCTCAGATTACAGAGCTAGATTTGTTTCTTTATTACATGCGAGAAAATAAATGATCTGAGAGATAGGTGTAATGATTCAGTTCAACTCCCAAGACAAGACGATGCTCACCCGACTGGCCAATAGGAACGTGGCCCATGACACTATTTTCACAGTGAGCAAAATCCTGACACAAGAGCAAAAAATGACATCGAGAGCAAAGACTTAGGTTTTGAGAGCGAGAAGAAAAGCATTTTGAGACAAACACCTTTTTTTTTTGAGAGAAAATGTTTTCACACTAATAGCAAAAAAATATATATTTGAGAGTTTGAAAAAGTATTTTGAGAGATTTTTTTTCTCAGAAATAATTTAAAAAAATTCAAATTTATATTTTTTATGTTCTCTGAAAAATAACTTTTTTTGTCTCAAATATTATTTTTTTGCTATTGGTATGAAAACTTTTTCTCTCAAATATTTTTCTCTCTCTCATAAAATGCTTTTTTGCTATCAGTGTGATAACTTTTTCTCTCAACTTTTTCCTCTCAGATCATTTATTTTCTCGCATGTAATAAAGAAACAAATCTAGCTCCATATCAAATACGCTGGTCACAGTTATAGAGTAAAAACAAAATAGTAGCCTAAATGTAAAGTCTACAAGAAGTAATAGAACCAAGTATGACACAAAAGCAATGATATCGACCAAATAATGTCCATTATATTAATAATTACACAATATTTAAGTATAGCAAATTACGGAGATTACAATGACCTTTCTTTATTGTACATGTAAAAACAATTAGTGACACATTTCATGAGTATTTTGTTTTTATATAAACATAAATTAAATTACACTGTGCTCTCTTAGAATAAGTGTGGCTCTTAAAAGAGTTGTTGGTTTAGTAGATTACAGCTGCGTGATTGTTTGTGTACTTTGCTGTAGAATAATAATAGTATCAAGTCTATGGTGTAATAGAACTGTAAGACACAAAGCAATAACAACTTTCACTGCAGCAAAAAACAGGTGACAACATTCATGGATAGTTAAAAATTGCATGATTGTATGAAACTATGAGAAACTATAAGTGTGCCTCTTAATAAAAGAGGTGTAAAAAAACATATATACACAATAAAGGAAAGGGAAAAGGCCAAAAAGCATAATATGAGCACTTTTAAAAGAGCTGTGTAACGTATATGTAGATTATGAAGAAAGTAATTTATGAGAACTTGATGATGCTTCGTATAGAGAAGGCGACTGATTGAACCTTTGCTCTTTAAGAACAAGTGTATGACTCTTAAAAGAGACGTTGGTTTAGTAGATTACAGCAACGGGATGATTTACTTAGAGCTGGTGTACTACACCTCTCTGCTACTGGCTTAAAACACCAATTTTGAACATCTTACCCGGAGACTGAAGGCAGGAATCATTCAGAAACCATATCTCACTCAGAACAGCATGGATGTTTTTTGTGGTTTTTCCAAGTTTGTATGAATGTGGAAGCACCAGAGACACAAATAACACCCCAAATCCCAAAAAAAGTTCTCATAATATGGGTACTTTGCAAAATTCCACAGGAAAAGAGCTCTTATTTATGTAAGAGTCATTGAGTTTACTTTTGACACAACTATAGTGAAAACATAATTCTACAGGGAGTGAATTGTTAAAAAAAAAAAATGGTATTTTTAAAGTGGTAGGCTACATTTGTGGAGATTACAAGTGGCTTTTATTGTACAAGTCAAATCTGCAAGGTGTGTAGAGGAATTGAAACAGTTTCCCTCTGACCCACAGTGAAGGACCGCAGGTACAACAAGTATACATTTATACACAAATTCTGTACAATGTAAATGTTTAGTGAACAAACAGAAAAGTACAATACTTTGTATCTAAATACATGACTGAATGAAATTTTGCTCTCTAAGAAGAAGTGGGTGGCTCTTAAAAGAGCCGTTGTGTTGTTGGTCTCCAGAAGGTTTACTTGGAGCTGGTGTACTTCGTGACGGCCTTGGTGCCCTCAGACACGGCGTGCTTGGCCAGCTCCCCGGGCAGCAGCAGCCTCACGGCGGTCTGGATCTCCCTGGAAGTGATGGTGGAGCGCTTGTTGTAGTGAGCCAGACGAGAGGCCTCACCGGCGATGCGCTCAAAGATGTCGCTCACAAACGAGTTCATGATGCCCATGGCCTTGGAGGAGATGCCGGTGTCGGGGTGGACCTGCTTCAGCACCTTGTACACGTAGATGGCGTAGCTCTCCTTCCTGGTCTTTCTCCTCTTCTTGCCGCCCTTGGCGGCGGTCTTAGTCACGGCTTTCTTGGAGCCCTTCTTGGGCGCTTTGACGGTGGCTTCTGCTGGCATGTTTGCTTCAGATAGAGTTTTTGAAACAGATAACTTAGTCATGCTCCGGACGCCTCCTTTATATTCGTCTGATGCAAATGAGACTGTGCTGTTACTCGCACAGGATTGGCTGAGTTTTGTGACTGAGACTGAGCATGCGCCAACACGAAGTAACCGTCCCAGAGCCGGTAGGAGACATTGAACTGCTCTGAATCATCCTAAAGCTGATGTTATTTTAGATATCAGACTTTTAACTTGAAAAAAGAAATGATGTTTAATAGTGTGATTTTAATGGCCAAACAATGTATCCATGGAAGTACATTTTCTGTTTCTAAACCAGTTTGTAATTTGTATTGAGACACCTTCACTTAAATATAGATGACAGTTTAATTTGATAAATTTGCCCACCAGTCTACACTGAAAACTAACTTTTTTGGAATTATCCAAAAGACAAATAATCATGTATCCTTTTTTAATAAAATGTATTCATGTTATATTTGTAGCAATATGTGTGTTCTTTACTGGATTATCAAAATTGTGTGAATACATTTTTTGGTATGAAATGTTTAAATTAAGATTGGTTTTCCTTGCTGGTTTATCAGTTATTTCAATAAAACGATTATGTTTAGTCATGTTATGTGAAAGCAGTTTAACTTTTAGATTTGACTGCTGTTCCACAGACAGATATTTATATACACCCGCCCCCCAGAAATTTAGGAGCTTGGAAAGGGTAAACAACTTTATCGTTTAAGTAGGCCAGGTTTCTTAATGGAAAGACTTAATAAATTATAACTATTGTGCTTACTCCTGATATAATGAAGTGTGCAGTTAATGACAGAATTAGATTAAAAAGGAGAATGCTCTTTGAGGAAGATGTGGTGGCTCTTAAAAGAGCCGTTTGTTGATGAGACGGACTACAGCTCACTTCTTCTTGGGTGCTGCCTTCTTCACTTTGGGCTTAGCAGCCTTCTTCGCGGGGGCTTTCTTGGCTGCAGGGGCCTTTTTGACTACTTTCTTGGGGCTCTTGGTCGCCTTCTTGGGGCTCTTTGTGGCCTTCTTGGGGCTCTTGGCTGCTTTCTTGACCGCTGCGGGTTTCTTGGCCTTCTTCGGGGACTTCTTGGCGGCTGCTGGCTTCTTAGCTGCCGCTGCTTTGGGCTTCTTGGCCGCTGCGGGCTTCTTGGCTTTAGGAGCGTCTTTCTTGACCGGCTTCTTAGCCTTGGTGTCAACAGCCTTCTTGTTCATCTTGAAGGATCCGGAGGCCCCGGTCCCCTTGGTCTGGACCAGAGTCCCCTTGGTCACCAGGCTCTTGATGGCGGTCTTGACGCGGGCCTTGTTCTTGTCCACATCGTAGCCTCCGGCGGCCAGAGCCTTCTTGAGGGCGGCCGCAGACACGCCGCTCCGCTCCTTGGAAGCGGCCACAGTTTGAACGATGAGCTCGCTGACGCTGGGGCCGGCCTTCTTCGGCTTGGAAACTTTCTTCTTGGCTGCTTTGGCCGGTGAGGCGGCTGGAGCTACTTCTGCCATTTTCTACTCAAGTTTATATTCCAACTCACGTTAACACAGAGAATCTGACTGGACTGATGAAAAGTACAGAGCAGGGCGGTGCACTTAAACACACCATGAGAACCGTGGAGACTGAGCCCATTCCAGTCGGTGGCTCCTCTGTGCAGTCTGGATGCCACTTTGTGTTTTCTCTTCACTGATAAAAGCCTACAAACTAAATGTGGGAGAAGTTCTGCAGTCTGACAGTGACGGGGCCTATAGCGGACTCGTGTGTCTTCGTGTTGAAGTCCCGCAGAGCGACGATGCTCTCTGCATTGTGTGTGTGGAGCCTCCAAATCTCACCTCCTCACCGCCGTGAGCAGCACTGCTCAGCGGCTTTTCCCACTCATTTCTCCCCTAAAATGATTTAAAATAAATCACAGTTTCATTAAAAGCCGTTTTCCAGCTGACCCACATGTTTGTTCAGGGACTCGACGTTAAAACAACCATCTATTGTTGATCAGTTTGTAATAAACTGAAGTTTTTCTGGTGGCAGCAAACACACTGAAGATGGCCGAGTTCAGAGCTATGGCTTCATGGCTGTGAACAGATCCTCTGCTGAGGAATACGATGAAAATAGTTAGTAGTTCTTCTCATCACACAGACAAAAATTGAGTATATCCACATCATTTTTTTTGTCAATTTACAGTATAATCACCATCAGCCCAAAATCCATTAAAATAAAGGAGGATTTCTCTTTAGTCACATACTAGGCTACTGCTACTACTCACTTCTCCAGGGAGACTACACCACTGGTTACAGTTACACTGCTTTAATGATACCATTCCTGAATATTGGGAAAACTACATTAAGTTATTCTATACATGCTGCTGAAGTTGAAAGTAAAGAATGACTGACTGAAATTTAGATTTGGACTTCCTTCCAAACCTTAAATCAATACAGCAGCTCAGATTCTACAGAGCTAAAATTAACTAAGGCATTTTTCCTTACAGCTCAATATGACCCAATCATTTTGGCAGTTCTTTCATAATTTATGTTATTTTCCCTCTTGGTAATTATGGGGATCAATTTGTGCCAAAATGATGTCACACGTTCAACTTTAAACAGTACTTCTGTGGTCTTGTTTTTGAACTGTGTTCTTCTGAATATCGTCCTGATGTGTTTGACTGTGTAGTGGGATCCTTAATAACGCTGCGTCGAGGCTTTCGTCATATGGTCTTGGCCGTGGCACAACAACACATCAGGATGATATTTGTTGCACCCTTGAAAAACCCTTGTTCAGCAAAGTTATATTTCTCAGTACTGCATTCTTTTTGTATAGTTTTAACCCATTTTAAAAGTTTTTAATGAAAGAAGTATGGGTTTCTTACAACCAAAATTGCCTGAAAATAAATGTTTAAATGTTTTCAGAACAGCATCCTGAATGAACTTTGACATAAACCAGTCTGATTCACTCAACATCCTCTGATCTTAACTATTAGTCAAATAATTAATAATTTCTGCTTTTTTGAACTCAAAAGTAATGTATAATGTCACATACATTAGGTTTATTGAACATGAACTTTTTCTACTAGTGCTACTACCTGTAGTACACTCCTTTCAGGAGGCTCACAATAATAGTATGCTTAGATTGGCCAGAAATATTTCAAATGACTCTTCACATGTCTTGCACCGTGAATATTTGCTTCTGCCTTCAAACAGACGCTTTAGAGTTCATTCTTTAATCGCATCAGACTTAAAAACTCTTTCATACATCAATCTATCCTATTGTTAAACCAGCTGCATTAAATCCAGTGCAATACTATTTCAGGGATATACGTCTGCAATGACATTGTCTGTGTGTATGTTTATGTCATTTTCTGGTGTACATGTTCTCTTTGTTCTTGGAATACGTGGAAGTTTATGTCATTTGTGGTAATGTTTCATGTATGTCTGTTGGTGTTATTAATTGTATGCATGCTTATAAGTATGTGTATGTCCTCTTTTGTTTACGAGCTACCCAGGGATGCACAAAGAATTTCAGCCTTGGCTGACAATAAAGTTGTATCGTATCGTATTGTAAAAAGAAGCATTGAAAACATTGACAAAAGTGTTTAAAAAAGCACCAAAAGAAGTTACTTTTCAATTTTTACCCAAATGTTCATGGTCGACAGGAAGACAACACAAAGCAGCCGGATATGAAACAGATTCTTCACAAACTCAACTCAAAGCAACCCTGATTTTCTGTCAAGAGTTTAGTCTTTTGCCAATTTTCAGTGAGGCCTTTCAAAGCCTGAAAAGAAGAAAGAAAAAGAAAAAAAAGAAAACAAAAAAAGAAAACAGTGAACTATTTAAGATGTACATTATAATTGTTATAATGTACATCTTAAATAGTTCACTGTTTTCTAATATGATAGTGTCACCTACATTTACTTTCATCACTTTTCCAGTAAATCAAATTCTGGATGCAGAACAATACATTTTATTTGCACACACAACTGCTAAATCTCTATGCTGCCGACTGCTCCTAATATACTTAGGATGGGTTAAATGCAGTAATAGAATTTCACTACATTGTACTGTGTGTATGTGACGATTAAGAATAAAGTTTGATCCTTTGAGTTTGAGACACAATAACAGCATATGGTTGAATACAAAAGGGTCTGAACAGGAACCCCTGAAGCCATTCAAGAAAGAGTGGCCCCAGGACACTCCACTGATGGACCCAACAACTCCTGTTGGTTCGAGCCGTTAGATAAGCTATCTTGCTGTGAATTAGTGATGGTCGTTCGCGAATGAGTCGGCTCTAAGAGCTCTTGTATATGAACGACGGGAGCTGGCTCGCATATCCAAAGAGCCGACTCTATTTTTAAAAATATAGCCTATAGAAATTAAATCATTATGTAATAATGAAATAATGAGTGAATTTTATTTTATTTAAAATAATTGACTAATTCAATTGGGAGGAGGGAGGGGCCGAGCCATCACACACACACACACACACACACACACACACAAACACACACACACACACACACGCACACACACTCCATTTTTTTACTACAGTCATGACAGAGAGACTCTGAGAGGGTCTTCTCGAAAACTGGGCAAATTATTACTGAGAGAAGAAATCGCATCAGCCCCTCGAAAGTGAGGCAGCTTGCATTTCTGAATGCAAATCTCTCATAAAATAAAAATATGATCAGCATTGTGTGTGTGTTCATGCTAGTTATACAAAACATAACTAGTGAGATAGTTCATGCTGGTTATAACATCCCAATAAAGAAGAGAGAACAAGAGGGACCAGTTTAATCCTTTCAGTTATTTATTTTTCTTTAATATGAGTTCTATTATGTTCAGATTGTATTTGTTTTGAATGTTGTTTCTATACATTAAAAAGTTGTAATTTAAATGCAAAGGTTTAATAGTATTCTTTTTTCATAACAAATCAATGCATTTTTAAAGAAATTGTAAGACATTGTGAGTATGATTTCATTTAATAATTTAATTAGAATTGTTTTTCACACCTATCATAGTCAAAACATTAATTTTTTTTAAAGAGCCGTTTGTGAGCCAAAAGAGCCAGAATGCCCATCACTACTGTGAATAGTTTGTGGGGGCTGCGAAATTAAATGATGTCCTTGCTGTGCTATAGAGATGGAAACGTTGAGCTACAAATCAGAATCAGAATCAGAAAAGGTTTTATTGCCAAGTACATTTTTCACACATACAAGGAATTTGTCTTGGTGTTGTTGGTGCATGTCACACATTCTCTTAATATAAGATGGATAAGAAGAGTATAAACAGTATAGGTATACACACAGAATGTATTTAAATAAAAGTAAAGATAAAATTAAAATAAAAATAAAAATAAAAGTGCTCATAGATAGATAGATAGATAGATAGATAGATAGATAGATAGATAGATAGATAGATAGATAGATAGATAGATAGATAGATAGATAGATTGACATACAGTTGCAGTCAAACGTTTGTATTTGGGGAAACAAATAAATAAATTTAGTTTCTTCCATTGACCTTATGTGAGCTTCTGACTCTAACTGTTCAGTATATAGACTATCATGTTTTTATCATTTCAAATGGGTTCCCCTGATGTTTCTGATCAGTCTCAAACATATATATTAGAGTACCTCTCTGTGATTTGTTACATTTGGTAATGATTCCCTCCCCAAGTCACCATGATGTTATCTCCAGCTGCCATCTTCTGTTCAACAATGCAACACATTACATTATGAACCTCTGTGTGATTATACTGTATATAAAAATAACACGTTTTAAAACGGATGGTATTCTAAGTCTTTATCCTGAAACTAGACTGAAAAAGTCAGGTAGAACTAAAGTCAAGAATAATAAAGTTTGATTTTAGGAAATACCTGAAACAAATCAAACTGTTATTATCAGGACTTTATTTACAGAGAAAGATGACCTGACAGGAAGGAGATGTTTCACATAGAAACGTATTTGTTAGCCATGAGTTATCATAATTTAGACCCACTAATTCCATGAAAAGAAAGGACTTATTATTATAATAAATGTTAAACAAAGGTCAGGTATATGAGGCTGTAAATCTTCACTCTGAACCTCAGAAGTATAAAACTATAGAGGCAGGAAGACACGAAGGATAAAACAAATACATGAATACATAATATGTGGGAAGGGCTGCTGGGTTTGGCGTCGCCCACCGAAGTTGGCGCCATCTGTCCTCTCTTACGTCCGCAGATAAGATGTAAATACAGCCGGTCTGCTACTGCTGAACTCATTCGTTTCTAACGATCCAACATCGGCTAAACTCAAAATGTCCGGAAGAGGAAAGGGAGGCAAAGGACTCGGTAAAGGAGGCGCTAAGCGTCACCGTAAAGTTCTCCGTGATAACATCCAGGGAATCACCAAACCCGCCATCCGCCGTCTGGCTCGCCGCGGCGGAGTGAAGCGTATCTCCGGTCTGATCTACGAGGAGACCAGAGGTGTGCTCAAGGTGTTTCTGGAGAACGTGATCCGTGACGCCGTCACTTACACCGAGCACGCCAAGAGGAAGACCGTGACCGCCATGGATGTGGTGTACGCTCTGAAGAGGCAGGGCCGCACCCTGTACGGCTTCGGAGGTTAAACCTGATCCAGAACAGCTGCAACAACACAACGGCTCTTTTAAGAGCCACACACAATATCTGAAGACCATCTTCCGTATTTCAAGTTATGCAATCACAGATCCATATGGTTCTTCAATTATCGGAACTCGTACTATATTACCGCGAGCTAGGCAACAACGTGGTTGAAACCAGCCAGTTAACAAACCTATGAACAAGTCCGATCTGGGCTTATTTTGTTTTCCCGTTCATCACTTGATACTAAAACGAATTTAGTTATGGCATATTTGTCCACTTTTTCTAATAAAATGAACTATGAATTCACATAGGCCTATCATGTGTCCTGTAATAGCCACATGCATTAAAAGAAAAACATGAATTAAAATTACATTTCACTCAATATGGTTACTGTTCAATTTCAAATGTTATCAATGTTTTTTGATTAAATCATAGACTGCAGCTCTGTTCCTTTTGTTCAGTTTTTCACACTGACAGTTAAAGTAGATTTTACACCTTCATATCTGACACACTTGATATATATATATATATATATATATATATATATATATATATATATATGATATAAACAACATAGATAAATCCAGATTTGTATGAAAAAACAAAACCCAGACACAAACTTGTTGGATTATTTATTTTATTTTTAGGCCGACATCACAATCCCCCATGATGAAGTCTGTTACTGTCCTCTATAAAACACCACAGCACAATCAAAAGGCTCTCTGTTGTATTGAAACAGTTGCTGTGTGCATTCAGCTGTAGTTGTATTGTGTTAACCTTTTTTTGGAAAGTTTACTTGTGTAACATTTCAAGACACGTTGATTCACATTTTGTATTTTCCGTTTGATTTGTGTTTCTGTGGATGAACAAACATCCGTTGACCTGTGAAGTGCCAAGCAGCTAGAAACTTGATCTCCTCAAACTCCAGTAAACATCTACAGTGCGGAGGATTTTAATGATTTTTCAAATTAACAGAAAATCTGCTTTTTAATGTTACGTAATGCAACTGGTCGAGGTAATGAGGGAGTTTATCTGCAAAGTAACCATTAAAAGTAAAGCATTTGAATAATTGTGTATGTAGCAGAACATGGACATATACGTACAAGTAGCCTACCTACATAAAACGTATTACACCCTTTCACTATGTGATCAATTTATTCCTTGTTTTTTTCTCCTTCATTAGGAACAGGAAATGTAAAGTAGAAAATTTACATTCATATCATAACTTTATTGTGTACCAACCAAAACAGTCTTATACATGTTTACGTAAAGAGTAAATCTAGAAAAGAGAGCATACAAACTTCAAATAATTAAATTAAATGCTTTATACACCATGAGAAAGTAAACAAGAAAACACATCAAGAAATAAAATAGAGGTCTAGTCAGGAATCAAAATGTGCAACAGAAAATGTACTTCCATGGATACATTGTTTGGCCATTAGAATCACACTATTAGACATCATTTATTTTTTCAAGTTACAAGTCTGATATCTAAAATAACATCAGCTTTAGGATGATTCAGAGCAGTTCAATGTCTCCTATCGGCTCTGGGACGGTTACTTCGTGTTGGCGCATGCTCAGTCTCAGTCACAAAACTCAGCCAATCCTATGCGAGTAACAGCACAGTCTCATTTGCATCAGGCGAATATAAAGGAGGCGTCCGGAGCGTGATGTTGTTAACTGTTTCAGGAACTCCAATCCGAAGCAAACATGCCAGCAGAAGCCACCGTCAAAGCGCCCAAGAAGGGCTCCAAGAAAGCCGTGACTAAGACCGCCGCCAAGGGCGGCAAGAAGAGGAGAAAGACCAGGAAGGAGAGCTACGCCATCTACGTGTACAAGGTGCTGAAGCAGGTCCACCCCGACACCGGCATCTCCTCCAAGGCCATGGGCATCATGAACTCGTTTGTGAGCGACATCTTTGAGCGCATCGCCGGTGAGGCCTCTCGTCTGGCTCACTACAACAAGCGCTCCACCATCACTTCCAGGGAGATCCAGACCGCCGTGAGGCTGCTGCTGCCCGGGGAGCTGGCCAAGCACGCCGTGTCTGAGGGCACCAAGGCCGTCACCAAGTACACCAGCTCCAAGTAAACCTGCTGGTGACCAACAACACAACGGCTCTTTTAAGAGCCACCCACTTCTTCTCAGAGAGCAAAGTTTGATTCCGTCTCGTGAAGTTTTCTCTTTGTTCTTACTGGACATCTACATTGTATAGAATTTGTGTAATATTTATCTTATCAATTTTATACTTGCTTTACCTTAATTCCTTCACTGTGCGTCGGAGGGGAAACCCTTTCAATGCCTCTGTATGTATGTCTGGCACATATTGTACAATTAACATTATAGCTGACTTGCCTTGACATGTAGGCCTACAATTAAAGCCCCTTGTGATCTGCACAAATGTAGGACTTTTAAAGTGAACTTGCTGTTAAACCAGCAACTTGGCTCTCTCCCTTGTAAAACCATTTGTCATATGTCTTATCTCAAGTTGATCGAGAATGTCCTTAAACACCTGTTGTACATAATCTGATACATGTATTCAGCTCTCTAGTGGACTGCAAGCAGTGGAAGGGCTTTTTTTACTTTCAAAATGGCTGCTGTCATTGAATCCTCCAGACACTTTTGGCATGAAACAAGTTGCTAATTTTCATATAGTTATGGTAAGAATAACATTTACATTAAATATACTCTTTATTGAAACAATGCATGACTACTTAACAATTCATTATTTATATTACAATTAAATCATGTTAGAAATGTATCAAATTTGATACTGCAGGTATGGTTCTTTATCCCTGAACTTTCAAGTCACATTTTGTAATGTAATCTACATCATGCCTACCACAATATAAACACACTATTTTGATGATTTAATGACTAAAATTTTCACAATAACGTAATTGCTATGCTATATCGACCAATTTGTATTTTTAGCTGTCAAAAGGACTAGAGGAGGAAGATGGAAAAAGAAAGTACATTGAGCATGATAGTAGATGGCAATTCAAGTGACATGGAGCAGTTAGGGGAAGATGATGAGGAATGGAATACTAAGGCCATGCATGATAATGGAAGTTCAGATAGCAGTGATGAGGAAGACTATCAAGATGAAAGTGTAGCCCATACAAGCATGTAAGTTGAGGTCCCAAAAACCAAAACATTTTGTACCTAAAACTAACATCGTTGTGAGCAAAACGTTGTCCAAAACGCCCAATGTATCAAACGTGATACAAATAATATATTTTTTTGGGGGGGGGGGGTAGATTTTGCTAAAAGGTTTAATAAACATCTCAAATCAAAAAAAATTGAATTTTCTGGCTATTTTTTCATGGGTCAGCCTCACAATGACTAAAATAAGAGCTCTGTTCCTGGAGAATTTATTAAGCTTAACAGCATTTAATTCTCCATTATTTTTGCTCCTAAAATATATATGGCTGTTTCATCTGGATTCAGAGTAGGCCATTTAAAACAATATTTTGGATGCACCTTTGTCTATTTCAAAGAATTTGGGCACTTTGGGTGCTTTGAACCTCCAATTATTTATTTCGAGTTCATGCAGTTTCTTCAACTCGTTCTGCCTTCATGGACAGTAATTGTAAAGGACAGCTAAGGCCAAAGAGTGCTTAGAGTTTCTGTTTCTTCATTTCTTCCCAGGAGCAACATGGTGAACTTCCCAAACAAATCCAGTAGGAGTCTTCCAAATTGTGAACCTGCAAGATCTCCAGTCTTTGTCTTTAGATGTGCTGTGTGTCTTTTCAAAGTCTTTTCAGAGTATTCCAGTTAGGTGGTTTGATGGTGGCCTTCATGCATAGGCGTCGTTTTAGGGGGGGACGGTGGGGACGTGTCCCCACCAGATTTTGTCATGAGTCATTTTGTACCCACCACTTTTTTTTAAACCTCAAGCTCAATTTAGTTAAAAAATAAA
Organism: Gymnocephalus cernua; assembly: GCA_023631565.1. Lineage (NCBI taxonomy): Eukaryota > Metazoa > Chordata > Actinopteri > Perciformes > Percidae > Gymnocephalus > Gymnocephalus cernua. The sequence continues at coordinate 40,414,384 of CM042428.1, read as the reverse complement.
GTTCATAACACATAAGATCACTTACTGTACATGAGGAGCAATATGAGAGAGAAATGTGATCGATGATCTCTGTTTAGGGACATTAAACCACGTTAAGCTTTTTCACGTTATATTAAGCCCATGAGAACCGTGGGGAGTCAACCCACAGCCGCTGCTGCTGAAGATGTGAAGCAGAAACAACGCTTAATGTCAGATAACGTCCATAATAATTGGACTTTTGGTTCGATTTTTTCAGAGTTTTCGGTGGTTATAAGGAGCAATATGAGAGAGAAATGATTATTGTTTAGGTACATTAAACCACGTCATGTCATATTGTCAACATGGTACTAAGCAGAACATATGTCGTGTCTAATGCTTTTTGAAAACTTAAGGCTGTCTTCTTCATAAAACGAGTTGGACATCACATTTTTGAATACATATTTATTTATTTACATTAGTAAGCTACAGGGGCCTGTACTGAACCCAGGGTTTTCTGTACCACGACGGTGGATTAGTTGTTACCGGGTTCAATCGCCGTGGTAATTTATGCTGAACACCTAACCTGGTCGGAGCAGGTATGTCGGAGATCAGAGATCAACTGGTGTAAAAGCACCGCCTACTAACCAATCAATAGGCCTACTCCATTGATAACGGCATCACCATTCTTAGAAGATCCATTGACTGAATGGGTGGAGTTCAGTGAGAAAAAGTGAAGAAAACGTTCGAGAGAGAGAGAGAGAGAGAGAGAGAGAGAGAGAGAGAGAGAGAGAGAGAGAGAGATGCGCTCTTAAAAGTTAAAACATTTAGAGACTGACAACCCCGTTAACATTCCCTGATGGGTATTTATGAAAGGTAGGGCCTATAGATTTTCAGTGGAGGGAATAACGTAGGCCTATTGTAAACTTCTTGAGCCGTGTGTTGCCAATGCGCACATCGGTTTGAATTATGTTTTCACATTTTTTATTTGCTCCCACGATCGCTTCCCACTGCCAGGGTTGCAACTGAATAGACTAACGACAGTTTATGGAAAGAACAAGTGTAATTATGGTCACATCTTGTGCCTGACTGATTGATAAGCCAGTCCCTCCAGACAAACGTGATTATGCGATTGCAGAATTCAATGCATAATCAGCCAAAGTCCGCATATGTAGCCTATGTGGGGGCCGCATTTTTTCAAATAGGCTATACGCTGCACTTTAGCTGCATAAATTGCCAATTTCCTCGCAAAATATGCGGGGCTTGCATGATTTCATAATCCCCTCATTTTCGTTGCAAAAAAGTCACATATATCTCAGCAGAAAGATGAAAAATGTTGTGTTTACTTCACACAAGAGCAGCCATTTTCCCATGTTGCCATGGGAACGTTATGTAGTGACGTAATTTCGCCTACTGACAACATGGTTGGGGGAATCTCTTTTTCATCAAACCGTAGTTTTTGCAAGTTACTGCAATTTCATCGCATAAAATTGCACAAATATCCCACATATTCCATTGCATTTTATAAGAAAACGTGCCGCATAATCAAGGATTTCTGCCCGCAACAATCACAAAACTCTACATTTGTCTGGAGGGACTGATAAGCGATGTGACTTACACATTTACAGCTTCGGCTTTTTTGCCAGTTTTTCTTCCTGTTCTAGGAAGCGACTGGATTGCCTTTTGCTTGTAAACCGTGTCTGTGTTCTTCATATTTATGTAGAATTGCTCTTATGTAAAATATGTGGCTCTGGTAGATTGATTGCAAACACCGCCTCTTTTATGTGAACGCGCGTCTCTAGATTGGTAAACCCTGGGTTGAGTCAACTAGTTGATAAACGTTGTGACACAGTTTAACCGTGCTTGTTAGGGTTAGTGTAGCTGGGGAACTGAAAGGAATCCAGGGCATGTTAAACTTGATTTGTAGTATCCTACAGGCCCCTGGACAACGTCTTTCAAAACATGACCTGCGTGAAAGAGAAAAAAATATGAATGCGTCATTGTCCCCACCACTTCTGGAAATACACTTCCGAATGTGTCTCTGTCCCCACCACATTTCAAACCAAACTGACGCCCATGCCTTCATGAGAAGAAACATAATGGTAATGAGTAGTAATAGTTGTTTGTGCTATTGTTTTATGCTTTTAATCGGATAGTGTATGTGCTCAAGTACTGTAGGCTCCTTCTGATAATTTTGAGGTCAGGTTGTACTTGATTATTTCCATTTTGAGCTACTGTCAAAGCTGTTAATACTATACTGTAACCGTAGTCCGGGTCCTTGAGGGGTTACCAGGGAATCACCAGAAAAATGGGAATCATTTATCTCATGGAGGTGGGCTGTGTTAACATGGACTGGTGCAGAAATGGGGTGCTTATCCAACAACTATAATTCCATCCATAAGTAACCATGACCATAACACTATGACCATAACATTATGCTCACACAGAAAAACAGAGGTGGAAATTGAAGACTTGCAAAAAATAAAAACTTAAACTCATTCACGCCAATGTGATGAAACCAAAGGAAGCTGTTTAAGTCATTATGAGAAATCTTCTCAAAATAATGACGTAGTATCCTGCACTAACCCGTTATTTTGAAAATGTATATAGTATGTACGCCTATCATTATTTTGAAATACAAAGGCTTCTAGGTTTCTAATTATAAAGATATAATATATAAGTATTTTTTTATCACATAGGCGGAAAGTGGCTTCCATCAACCTACATTACCATCTGAAGCTTTCATGTTAAGTGTCATATTTTACAAAAACATATTTCCGGTCTCACATTTCCTTACATTTTTATTAACGACAAAATGACTAGTCTATATTATAAATAATCTTGACCTGATCAGATCATGTTATGGAGAGATTTTGAGGCAAACTGAAGGTGGTTGCAGTGATATACAGAGTCAGGGTTGTGTACAGCAGAAGAGAGAAATACTAACCTGTGTCATGAAGGCTCATCATGTCAAATCCATCATGTTAAGGATCAATGCCAGCGGATAAACCTGTCAGGTAACTATCTAGCACCCAGTGTGTTTACCACCACTGAAAACCTCCCCAATTTAAACTAAATAAAGTATATTCATGCAGTTATTTCTCTTTTATTCTATCCTCACATGTCTTTGCTTACTGGGACACTACTGTCATATTTAATACACATCACTTTTAGATCTTTTTAAAGACAAAACGTGAGGAAAACTCGCTGCGAGTAGTCCAAAATGACTGTGTATCCGAGAGGTTTGAAGCCTCCTGGAATCAAATGAACGAGTCCTCGTCGCCAAACATGAGCTCAGTGTGAAGGGGAGAAGGTTTTCTCACCGCTACAACAACTATTGTGCTTTAAAACGTTTCTGTTCTATGAATTTTATCCCCAAATTGTCGAAGAGAAAACACAAAGTGTCGCCACGTTTTCAGCAGGGCAGCGGAGCGGCTGTATGTTGACTCTCCACGGTTCTCATGTGCTTTATAAGTCCCGCCTCCTGCGCGAGAGGTAACACAGCAGACTGCAACGCGACAGAGAAAGATACAGACATGGCAGAAGAAGCTCCAGCAGTTCCCGCGGCGAAAGCCCCGGCCAAAGCCCCCAAGAAGAAGGCAGCTCCCCGCGCAAAGAGTGACGGACCCTCCCTCCCGAAGCTCATCCTCGACGCCGTGACTGAGGCCAAGGACCGTAAAGGCACCTCGCTTCCGGCTATCAAAAAGACGTTGGCCACCAAAGGCATTGACCTGGAAAAGGCCAACAAACGCATCAACACCGCGGTGAAGAAGCTGGTGACCGACGGAAAGCTGGTCCAGAATAAAGGGATTGGGGCTTCCGGATCCTTCAAGCTCCCCAAGGATCAGCCTAAAGCCGCCAAGACCGGCAAGAAAGCTCCCGTTAAAGTGAAGAAACCCGCCGCCAAGTCCCCGCAGAAGAAAACCGCAGTTAAGAAAACAGCTGTGAAGAAGACTCCAGCCAAGAAAACCGCCGCTAAGAAACCAGCAGCCAAGAAACCAGCAGCCAAGAAGTCTCCTGTGAAGAAAGCTGCCAAAAAGCCAGCAGTGAAATCTACTCCCAAGAAGGCTGCCCCTAAAAAGGTCGCAAAGAAGAAGACCCCTGTGAAGAAAGCTCCGGCAAAGAAAGCTGCAGCAAAGAAGTCCAAGAAGTAAAGTGGCTCTTTAATCTGCACTCAGTGCACCAAAAGGCTCTTTTAAGAGCCACCACACATTCACCAGAGAGCTGTTTTCCTACAACATTATCATCTCTGTTTGATCTACATGAAATATGCTGGTGAAGAGCAATTTGTTTGCAGTTAAATTAATTTGCTACATTTTCAAAGAACAAAATCTGAATATTAAACACTAGTCCTTCAGTGCTTTGTCCTCTGAACACCACAGGGTGGCGCTAACACACCAGAAATGAGAACACTACCTCTTCTGAATTTAGCCAGATTAAATATTTTTCTAAAACCTGTCATTTATATAAGTCTTTACTTATGAATTCATATTCAAAAGAAGAAGCATGTGATGATGAACACTATTGTTTTATCAACTTCATACTCAATGTATCTTTCTCTGATTGTAAATCAGATTATGGCACCTTTTTGATTTTGAATATATTACAGTCCCATTGAGATTAAGAATCCTGTTTTTCAAGAGAGAGCAACAACAACATGCATTTAAAACCAGCTAATATTGTTATATTCAAAAGGAGAAAACAATTGATAATCAACCCTCTGTTTTATCAACTTAATTCCTGATTTGATGTCATATTTTATATTGTGATCTCAATTGGACCTTTATTTAATGTGGAGGTATAACCTTTAGGCTATTCAAGGAAGACCTGGCTAAAACATTTAAAAAACATTGACACCTCACATGTTTCTGTTTGGATTTGGAATAATTTAACTGAATTAATTAAACAGTTTTAATTAATTCTGTAGGCTACTATAACTCCCATAGTGTGGATGATCTAGGTAACGGTATTTTATTAACAACCGTTTTCAACATCTACTTAGACAACTTATGTTCTGACATATTGTTGTAAACAGTGATGGGTTACATGCACTCTGCATAACTAGTCAGATTACAAAGACATTAACTATAATCATCCCAGATTGTGTAATAAAATGATACATACATACAATGATTAAGCTTCCATTTTGTAAAACCTCTTTTGCCCAAAATGTGTTTTCTGTGAAAGGAGCCAATCTGTGGAACTGGCTTCCTACAAATATAAAGACTCTAAGTAAATTGTCCACCTTTAATAAACTATCAAAAGCATGGTTCATACAGCACAGCAGTGTGATCATGCCATATGAAATGTGTGTGTATGTGAGGTATGCATCGGTGTGCGTTCGAGTGAATGTGTTTATATTTACTACACTTATTTTTATTGCTGTTAACTGGTTTTTGGATGTTTTATTGTATTCACTTTAAAAATTGGATTTCTTTATTATTTTTACTGTTAAAAGCCCTTCTAGGGACAGGTGTTGTGAATTAGCCATGGCTATAAACACTGTGATACAGGCTTTGTATGTTGTTCTTTATGTAATAATCTATGTTTTTTTTGTATCTGTCCCTATTCAAATAAACTTCAAGTAAAAAATGAATAAAATAAAGCTACTAAATTCTACAGATTTCTCAAATTAATTAAAATATAAACATGAACGTTACTTGTAGGCTAATGCTTAGTAAAATGTGGAAGAATTCATTTTTAGTCATCAAGCTGCTGTGTTTGTCCAATAGTTACTCAGCTACAGCCCGCGTGTCTCCCGGTCTGGACCAATCAGCGCTGCCCTGGCTGCGGCAGTTCCTTTATAAAGCCGCTGTTCACTCTGAGTAGTATTCTTGTTGAGCTGTGAACACAGAGAAACTAAAATGGCAAGAACCAAGCAGACCGCTCGTAAATCTACCGGAGGCAAAGCCCCCAGGAAGCAGCTGGCCACCAAGGCTGCCCGTAAGAGCGCCCCGGCCACCGGCGGCGTGAAGAAGCCTCACCGTTACAGGCCCGGTACCGTGGCTCTGAGAGAGATCCGTCGCTACCAGAAATCCACCGAGCTGCTGATCCGCAAGCTGCCCTTCCAGCGTCTGGTCAGAGAAATCGCTCAGGACTTCAAGACCGACCTGCGCTTCCAGAGCTCCGCCGTCATGGCTCTGCAGGAGGCCAGCGAGGCTTACCTGGTCGGCCTGTTCGAGGACACCAATCTGTGCGCCATCCACGCCAAGAGGGTCACCATCATGCCCAAAGACATCCAGCTGGCCCGTCGCATCCGCGGAGAGAGGGCTTAAACTGTCTGTTGCTCCACACACCCCAACGGCTCTTTTAAGAGCCACCTCACTCAAACTCAAGGGCTTATTTCTTTTAACAGTTTTCACCGTAAACAAGTCAATAATATTCTACATTAAAATGATGTTCTCTCTACACCGTAGATAATCCGTAGGTTATGCCAGACAACCGATAAATATTTTTTCCCAAACTGCATTTTTGAAATCCGTAACATATGAAGGCTTCTGGTTTAGGTTAATAGAGTATTGGTTACCAAGCAGTTCAGAACAGGATGGAAAGACCACTGTAATGCCCAAAGACACCCAGCTGGCCCGTCGCATCCGCGGAGAGCGAGCTTAAACTAACCAGACCAGCCTGGAGTCACACAACGGCTCTTTAAGAGCCACACACAAGCACCAGTGCTGAAACAATAATGTAATGTGTAATGTAATTGTAATATCGTATTTCATATTATAAACCTATATGGTAGAAATTTCCAATGAGCTGCAGACACTAACTAAGATCAGATTGATTTAAGATAAAAATCTGCCGGCGGTTTTAGAAGTGGAAATGCTACCGACAGCGGTGTGTCGTGACTGGGAGAGGAGACTTGTTTTAACTATAGGACTGTTGACGCAACGTGAAATAATGGACTTCTTTACTGGCGAAAACAGTGACTTATTTTATATGAATTGATCTAAATATAAATGTGTACGGTTAAGATTTAAGACTGTCATGAGGCAACAAAAACCTCATTCGGGCAAAAAACACAATATGAATAAAGTAGTCATCAGGATCTGTCTTTAGTTGGATGTGTGTGGCTCTTAAAAGAGCCTTTGTTGCTTTGGTTGAAGCTGGTTCCGGGCATTTACTTCTTGGCGGGCTTCTCGGTCTTCTTGGGCAGCAGGACGGCCTGGATATTGGGCAGCACGCCGCCCTGAGCGATGGTCACTCCGCCCAGCAGCTTGTTGAGCTCCTCGTCGTTGCGGACAGCCAGCTGCAGGTGACGGGGGATGATACGGGTCTTCTTGTTGTCGCGGGCAGCGTTTCCAGCCAACTCCAGGATCTCAGCGGTCAGGTACTCCAGCACAGCCGCCAGATAGACGGGGGCGCCGGCTCCCACACGCTGAGCGTAGTTTCCTTTACGGAGCAGCCTGTGAACACGGCCGACTGGGAACTGGAGCCCGGCACGAGAGGAGCGGGTCTTTGCCTTAGCTCTGGCTTTTCCTCCGGTTTTTCCTCTTCCAGACATTTTTCGTGGCTTTTGTATCTTCGAGTACGAGAAACAGTACTATCACGGTGCCGAACCGGCCTTATATGTACCTATCTGCTTCGTGATTGGCCAGACTGAGCGTAAATATGATCGTCCAATCAGAGAAGAGATCAGTCAAGTTGCTGTATTCACAACAAGGCTCCTTTTAAGCTGCACGTCGTTTTCAAAATAAATGTTCACATATTATCATATTGTTATCGTTCCGTTTCTTATTCTGTAATTTGCCTTTGTAGTTTGTTTTTTTGTTAAAGCACCTTGCCGCCTGTATTCCGTATTTGTATTTATGGAATAAACAAATACAGGAAAAAACCAATGTGTTAAAGTCCAAAGACAGAACAGTACTGACATAAAACATGTTTAACCTTACAACTAACAGAACACATAATAAATAGTTTTAGTGCTGACATTTGATTTATTGTTGTATTTCATCTCTGTATTTTGACTAGTTCAGTGGTTTTCAAACTTCCAGGGGGTCCCAAAAGGGGAATATTTTATTTTCCCTGTAAATTCTTCCAGGTATCAGTCTAGGGGTCCATGATGTGAAACGTTTGAGAACCTAAACAATCACGGGTGGCCAAACTATGGCCTAATTGTTTAAATGCCAGGGTGAACTCAAGTACTCAAGTAGGATATTATAAATTGTACTGTATGTACATTGCACATCTGAGTTTAAACCCTAGATGTTGCTGTCATCTAAGGAAATGTAACACTACATGTTATTGTTAAGTCTCTGGATGAGCCTGGGATTGAACAATGTTGTTCCTTTGAAGAATAAAAAAAACAAACTGTAATTTCGCCTCGCAGGACACCGGAGGGGCTCATCGGTTAGTTAGTTTGCGTCATTGTGGGACTTTTGGGTGAATCCCAACTAACCGTTTAAAACACCAGTCACACAATAACAAACTAACCGATGGAGGCAGCGTTCACTCAACATGTTGCACTAAACCATACAGTTCTTGTTATTAACTACTAGGCCTATATTTAGCATATTTGTTTCTTTATTCATTTCAAATTAGGTCAAATAGGTCAGTGTTTCCAGACAATATCACATTTATTATACAAACTGACTGAATTATACAACTAGTCTTATGAAGTTAAAGATCAGACGTTTTAATTGAGTGATCTGAAATAATTTATGTCTAATGAATATCAGGAAGTTTATCTCAGAAGATACGGTGTGTGGCTCTTAAAAGAGCCGTTGTGTTGTTGTAGCTGTTCCGGATCAGGTTTAACCTCCGAAGCCGTACAGGGTGCGGCCCTGCCTCTTCAGAGCGTACACCACATCCATGGCGGTCACAGTCTTTCTCTTGGCGTGCTCGGTGTAGGTGACGGCGTCACGGATCACGTTCTCCAGGAACACCTTGAGCACACCACGGGTCTCCTCGTAGATCAGACCGGAGATACGCTTCACTCCGCCGCGGCGAGCCAGACGGCGGATGGCGGGTTTGGTGATTCCCTGGATGTTATCACGGAGAACTTTACGGTGACGCTTAGCGCCTCCTTTACCGAGTCCTTTGCCTCCCTTTCCTCTTCCGGACATTTTGAGTTTAGCCGATGTTGGATCGTTAGAAACGAATAAGTTCAACAGCAGCAGACCGGCTGTATTTACATCTTATCTGCGGACGTAAGAGAGGACAGATGGCGCGAGCTTCTGTGGGCGGAGCCAAACCCAGTAGCCCTTCCCACAGTTTGCAGAGGTTCAGAGATTAGAGCCTCATTTAGCCTACCTAAACTGACCTTTGGATAACATTTAATATAATAATATTAAATAATTTGTTAGAAATTCGTCGGATAAATGATACATTTCTGAGTGAAACGTCTCCTCCTTCCTGTCAGGGCATCTTTCTCTGTAAACACGTCTTCAAAGTCCTGTTAATAGCCTAATATTTGGACTTGTTTTGGGTATTTTCTAAAATCAAGCTTTCATTTTTTTTATTTTAGCTCACAGCAACCTGCCTGAAGACTGTACTTCATATCACCATTAGAATCCAATCAGTTTAAAAGGTGTAGCCTAATTTCTTGATATTATCCAGTTCACACAGAGGTTCATGATGGCTGTAATGTGTTACGTTGGTGAACACCAGATGGCAGCAGGAGATAACATGATGGTGAGCTGTGAAGGAATCATTTCCTAATGGAACAAATCACAGAGAGGTAGCCTACTCTCACTTTATATGTTAGATTATCATGAGCCTGATCAGAAACATCAGGAAAACACATCTGAAAGGATACAAACTAAATACTGTAGCTTACACTTATACAGTTCAAAGTTCACATAGGGAACATTTAGCCCAATGCAATTTGGTGATTTTAATCAAAGTCAAAGTAAACTATATTATCCCGCCAGGGGAAATTCTTGTGATCGGCCACATCTCCTCAAAAGAAAAATAAATGTCTGTAGGGAGAATCCAGTAATACAGTTTGTGACAAAGAAGTAATTTTCTCCAAATACAAACGTTTGACTGCAAATCTTCAGCCAGTAGTCAGCGGATGGTCGGAGAAAGATCAAGCAGGACATTTAGAGCCAGATATAATTTTTTTACCCCAAAAAGATAGTCAAATGTTGTTAAAAGCTCACAATACAGCACTATACCGTAAACATCACACCCAGTAGAAAGGGACCTTAAAACAACTGACAAACTGTCCAAAATGAATGTTCTTGTAACATTTGAACTACCCAAAATACATTGTCAGAAGATGATATAGGGATACTGTACATATATATATATATATATATATATATATATATGTTATACTGCTGCACAATGTTTGAAGACTGAGTGTTGAGTGTGAGCCATATAGCCGAAAAGGCCAGAAAATATAGAGGCTTAAGGAGGGACATATTGATATGACACATCAGTTAGCAAGGCAGATGGCACATTTTGATCATTTGAATAATGTGAATGTTCAATAATATTGTCTTTGTTTTAGTTTTCTTCAGTTTTGTCTTTTTTAATGCATTTTTATGGATATATGTGTTGTATTTGAGGCAAAGTATTTACAACACATTCATTGACTTCCCTTGAAGATCACTTTCACATTTCATACCCAATTTCAGTTATCTTGTTTCTATCTTGTTTTTATAAAATAACTGAAATTAGTTTTTTTATAAATAAAAATGTCAACAGGTACCTTATCCAGGTTGGTTAGTCAGTGCTCCTGCTGTTATAACGACAGTCGTTATGGTCGTTGGAGACTTGAAGCCATGTCTGAGGCCCCATCCACACAAAGACGTATTTTGATGCAAACGCACATCTTTTGCATCGTTTGGGCCGATTGTCCACACGAATCCTGTAAACGCACTGCCCGTAAACGCACTTTTTTGAAACCTGGTCCCAGGGTGAATAAAAACAAAAACGGCTCACGTTTGGCTTCGTGTGTACGGTGAAACCGCATAAGTGCGTATCGATGATGTCATCCCCACACTCCTCGGCCTCACAGCTCCGCCTTCAACCCAGCTGATGGCTAACAGGGACGCAATGCTGTTTATAAAGTGGAAGTAGACAACTTATCAACTAGCTAGCTAATCTGTCTGCTCATCAACTCCTTGAACGGATTATAGTAACTTTTAGTACGGCTTATTGTAGAAAGGCTACCGCAAGAAAAATGTGTAGCTAGATTATCAAAAAGACATCGGATCATTCATGTTTGTTTGACTGCCGATGTTAGCTAGCAGAGCTAACGTTAGCTCTGCTACCTAGCGCGCTGCAATCATGTCCGATAGCAGACAGAATTGCAAAATAGAAAGCAATCCAGCAGCACATTATACAATGTAACGTTCTCTAGCGGTGGCCTTTATATAATGAGCAGTGGTGAAAGTTATGAAAGTCTAGTCCATGGCTGTAGAGAACTATGGTATGTTATGAAAGGAAGTGACTGAAGGCTGCTCTTCTTCTTCATTCTGTTAATTTCTGTAGCAATAACAGCGCCGCCGACAGGCCTGGCATATTAAGTACCGTGTTGAGTCATTTACAGATGGATTCATGTGTACGTGAATTTTCTTGAACCGAATCCAGGGAAGACGGATGCGTTTTCATCCCAACGTGTTCGTCTGGATGGGGCCTGAACCACCATCGTTCCACACCAGGCCAAATGGGAGCGTTTGTTTAGTTTCATATCCCACGCCCCCCAAGTCTGTGTCCTTTTGTTTGTGCTGATGGGCCATTTCTCATCAACATCAGTCTCCACTCAGACTGTGCCAATGTTTCCATCTCTATAGACATCTTTGGATAGCTATAGCCCCCACAAAGACAGCTAGATAGCTTATCTAACAGCTGGAACCGACAAACAACTGGTAAACTCTTAGCAGTCAGGATTCAGATAATCCCATTCCACTGAAAGCTGCCTTTTATATTTAACAGGCCGCATCAGAATTCTGTAGAATGGTTTTATTAGAGCTTCAAAAGGTTCATCTTACACTCACCACACTCATTATGTAGTCGTCTGATCTGTTGAGTGATGCTCCGCATGCTCTCCCTCCCTCTCTGGTCTAGAGCCTTGTGCTAGGCCTCATCTTGAATAGAATTATTAGAATTTGAATAAAGTAATTTATACAGTATACTGTACTTTTCACTGCTAAAAAAACTGAACACTGACACTAGTGCTGCCAGTTGACTGTGGCTGCACTCAATGATTCTGGTTGAGATAACTAATGTTATGATTTGGCACCATAAACAATGTACAATATTTGTATATATATTATAAAGAACAGTGACAACATGACTACAGCTAGTAAAAGTATTTTACTCGATCCCCAGGTTGTCAAATGCTCTGTGAACTGGAACTTTTGATGAACATGAAATAATAACTCATTTGCAATGCTATACACGGCAGAGACACAATTTACTGTGCATTTATTAAACATCTGTTTTAATGCGATATTAGCTTACACCAACTGATAAAATAGGCCAACTTCACATTAAATGAATAATGTAGGATGGTTGCTTGACATTATCAAATGCTTCACCTGCAGCTGGTCTGCTGACAGTTTCAATCCAGCTCTGCAAAGTTGCAGACTTTTAGCTGCTTCGTTGAGCTCCTTCTCTCTCTTCTTCAGTCGTCTTCGTTGTGAAGGCATACTAACATTAGGCTACAATTATTATTTTTTTAAATGCAAAATTCATTACATTTACCAATTGGGACATTCATTTATCATCTATAATAACAAAATAAGGCGACTTTCACTTTCACTAACGTCACATCTGAGTGTTGGTTGAAAACTCACGTAACATATTGACTGTAAACAACGTATAACCTAGCATGATTAAAGAGACCAAACAAACTCCAGCACAGCCGCCAGGTAGACGGGGGCGCCGGCTCCCACACGCTGAGCGTAGTTTCCTTTACGGAGCAGCCTGTGAACACGGCCGACTGGGAACTGGAGCCCGGCACGAGAGGAGCGGGTCTTTGCCTTGGCTCTGGCTTTTCCTCCGGTTTTTCCTCTTCCAGACATTTTTCGTGGCTTTTGTATCTTCGAGTACGAGAAACAGTACTATCACGGTGCCGAACCGGCCTTATATGTACCTAGCTGCTTCGTGATTGGCCAGACTGAGCGTAAATATGATCGTCCAATCAGAGAAGAGATCAGTCAAGTTGCTGTATTCACAACAAGGCTCCTTTTAAGCCGCACGTCGTTTTCAAAATAAATGTTCACTAATTATCATATTGTTATCGTTCCGTTTCTTATTCTGTAATTTGCCTTTGTAGTTTGTTTTTTTGTTAAAGCACCTTGCCGCCTGTATTCCGTATTTGTATTTATGGAATAAACAAATACAGGAAAAAACCAATGTGTTAAAGTCCAAAGACAGAACAGTACTGACAGAAACCATGTTTAACCTTACAACTAACAGAACACATAATAAATAGTTTTAGTGCTGACATTTGATTTATTGTTGTATTTCATCTCTGTATTTTGACTAGTTCAGTGGTTTTCAAACTTCCAGGGGGTCCCAAAAGGGGAATATTTTATTTTCCCTGTAAATTCTTCCAGGTATCAGTCTAGGGGTCCATGATGTGAAACGTTTGAGAACCTAAACAATCACGGGTGGCCAAACTATGGCCTAATTGTTTAAATGCCAGGGTGAACTCAGATAAAGTAGGATATTATAAATTGTACTGTATGTACATTGCACATCTGAGTTTAAACCCTAGATGTTGCTGTCATCTAAGGAAATGTAACACTACATGTTATTGTTAAGTCTCTGGATGAGCCTGGGATTGAACAATGTTGTTCCTTTGAAGAATAAAAAAAACAAACTGTAATTTCGCCTCGCAGGACACCGGAGGGGCTCATCGGTTAGTTAGTTTGCGTCATTGTGGGACTTTTGGGTGAATCCCAACTAACCGTTTAAAACACCAGTCACACAATAACAAACTAACCGATGGAGGCAGCGGTAGAGCAGCAACTAACAGTGAGCACGTTCACTCAACATGTTGCACTAAACCATACAGTTCTTGTTATTAACTACTAGGCCTATATTTAGCATATTTGTTTCTTTATTCATTTCAAATTAGGTCAAATAGGTCAGTGTTTCCAGTCAATATCACATTTATTATACAAACTGACTGAATTATACAACTAGTCTTATGTAGTTAAAGATCAGACGTTTTAATTGAGTGATCTGAAATAATTTATGTTTAATGAATATTGAATGACTCATATCAGGAAGTTTATCTCAGAAGATATTGTGTGTGGCTCTTAAAAGAGCCGTTGTGTTGTTGTAGCTGTTCCGGATCAGGTTTAACCTCCGAAGCCGTACAGGGTGCGGCCCTGCCTCTTCAGAGCGTACACCACATCCATGGCGGTCACAGTCTTCCTCTTGGCGTGCTCGGTGTAGGTGACTGCGTCACGGATCACGTTCTCCAGGAACACCTTGAGCACACCACGGGTCTCCTCGTAGATCAGACCGGAGATACGCTTCACTCCGCCGCGGCGAGCCAGACGGCGGATGGCGGGTTTGGTGATTCCCTGGATGTTATCACGGAGAACTTTACGGTGACGCTTAGCGCCTCCTTTACCGAGTCCTTTGCCTCCCTTTCCTCTTCCGGACATTTTGAGTTTAGCCGATGTTGGATCGTTAGAAACGAATAAGTTCAACAGCAGCAGACCGGCTGTATTTACATCTTATCTGCGGACGTAAGAGAGGACAGATGGCGCGAGCTTCTGTGGGCGGAGCCAAACCCAGTAGCCCTTCCCACAGTTTGCAGAGGTTCAGAGATTAGAGCCTCATTTAGCCTACCTAAACTGACCTTTGGATAACATTTAATATAATAATATTAAATAATTTGTTAGAAATTCGTCGGATAAATGATACATTTCTGAGTGAAACGTCTCCTCCTTCCTGTCAGGGCATCTTTCTCTGTAAACACGTCTTCAAAGTCCTGTTAATAGCCTAATATTTGGACTTGTTTTGGGTATTTTCTAAAATCAAGCTTTCATTTTTTTTATTTTAGCTCACAGCAACCTGCCTGAAGACTGTACTTCATATCACCATTAGAATCCAATCAGTTTAAAAGGTGTAGCCTAATTTCTTGATATTATCCAGTTCACACAGAGGTTCATGATGGCTGTAATGTGTTACGTTGGTGAACACCAGATGGCAGCAGGAGATAACATGATGGTGAGCTGTGAAGGAATCATTTCCTAATGGAACAAATCACAGAGAGGTAGCCTACTCTCACTTTATATGTTAGATTATCATGAGCCTGATCAGAAACATCAGGAAAACACATCTGAAAGGATACAAACTAAATACTGTAGCTTACACTTATACAGTTCAAAGTTCACATAGGGAACATTTAGCCCAATGCAATTTGGTGATTTTAATCAAAGTCAAAGTAAACTATATTATCCCGCCAGGGGAAATTCTTGTGATCGGCCACATCTCCTCAAAAGAAAAATAAATGTCTGTAGGGAGAATCCAGTAATACAGTTTGTGACAAAGAAGTAATTTTCTCCAAATACAAACGTTTGACTGCAAATCTTCAGCCAGTAGTCAGCGGATGGTCGGAGAAAGATCAAGCAGGACATTTAGAGCCAGATATAATTTTTTTACCCCAAAAAGATAGTCAAATGTTGTTAAAAGCTCACAATACAGCACTATACCGTAAACATCACACCCAGTAGAAAGGGACCTTAAAACAACTGACAAACTGTCCAAAATGAATGTTCTTGTAACATTTGAACTACCCAAAATACATTGTCAGAAGATGATATAGGGATACTGTACATATATATATATATATATATATATATATATATGTTATACTGCTGCACAATGTTTGAAGACTGAGTGTTGAGTGTGAGCCATATAGCCGAAAAGGCCAGAAAATATAGAGGCTTAAGGAGGGACATATTGATATGACACATCAGTTAGCAAGGCAGATGGCACATTTTGATCATTTGAATAATGTGAATGTTCAATAATATTGTCTTTGTTTTAGTTTTCTTCAGTTTTGTCTTTTTTAATGCATTTTTATGGATATATGTGTTGTATTTGAGGCAAAGTATTTACAACACATTCATTGACTTCCCTTGAAGATCACTTTCACATTTCATACCCAATTTCAGTTATCTTGTTTCTATCTTGTTTTTATAAAATAACTGAAATTAGTTTTTTTATAAATAAAAATGTCAACAGGTACCTTATCCAGGTTGGTTAGTCAGTGCTCCTGCTGTTATAACGACAGTCGTTATGGTCGTTGGAGACTTGAAGCCATGTCTGAGGCCCCATCCACACAAAGACGTATTTTGATGCAAACGCACATCTTTTGCATCGTTTGGGCCGATTGTCCACACGAATCCTGTAAACGCACTGCCCGTAAACGCACTTTTTTGAAACCTGGTCCCAGGGTGAATAAAAACAAAAACGGCTCACGTTTGGCTTCGTGTGTACGGTGAAACCGCATAAGTGCGTATCGATGATGTCATCCCCACACTCCTCGGCCTCACAGCTCCGCCTTCAACCCAGCTGATGGCTAACAGGGACGCAATGCTGTTTATAAAGTGGAAGTAGACAACTTATCAACTAGCTAGCTAATCTGTCTGCTCATCAACTCCTTGAACGGATTATAGTAACTTTTAGTACGGCTTATTGTAGAAAGGCTACCGCAAGAAAAATGTGTAGCTAGATTATCAAAAAGACATCGGATCATTCATGTTTGTTTGACTGCCGATGTTAGCTAGCAGAGCTAACGTTAGCTCTGCTACCTAGCGCGCTGCAATCATGTCCGATAGCAGACAGAATTGCAAAATAGAAAGCAATCCAGCAGCACATTATACAATGTAACGTTCTCTAGCGGTGGCCTTTATATAATGAGCAGTGGTGAAAGTTATGAAAGTCTAGTCCATGGCTGTAGAGAACTATGGTATGTTATGAAAGGAAGTGACTGAAGGCTGCTCTTCTTCTTCATTCTGTTAATTTCTGTAGCAATAACAGCGCCGCCGACAGGCCTGGCATATTAAGTACCGTGTTGAGTCATTTACAGATGGATTCATGTGTACGTGAATTTTCTTGAACCGAATCCAGGGAAGACGGATGCGTTTTCATCCCAACGTGTTCGTCTGGATGGGGCCTGAACCACCATCGTTCCACACCAGGCCAAATGGGAGCGTTTGTTTAGTTTCATATCCCACGCCCCCCAAGTCTGTGTCCTTTTGTTTGTGCTGATGGGCCATTTCTCATCAACATCAGTCTCCACTCAGACTGTGCCAACGTTTCCATCTCTATAGACATCTTTGGATAGCTATAGCCCCCACAAAGACAGCTAGATAGCTTATCTAACAGCTGGAACCGACAAACAACTGGTAAACTCTTAGCAGTCAGGATTCAGATAATCCCATTCCACTGAAAGCTGCCTTTTATATTTAACAGGCCGCATCAGAATTCTGTAGAATGGTTTTATTAGAGCTTCAAAAGGTTCATCTTACACTCACCACACTCATTATGTAGTCGTCTGATCTGTTGAGTGATGCTCCGCATGCTCTCCCTCCCTCTCTGGTCTAGAGCCTTGTGCTAGGCCTCATCTTGAATAGAATTATTAGAATTTGAATAAAGTAATTTATACAGTATACTGTACTTTTCACTGCTAAAAAAACTGAACACTGACACTAGTGCTGCCAGTTGACTGTGGCTGCACTCAATGATTCTGGTTGAGATAACTAATGTTATGATTTGGCACCATAAACAATGTACAATATTTGTATATATATTATAAAGAACAGTGACAACATGACTACAGCTAGTAAAAGTATTTTACTCGATCCCCAGGTTGTCAAATGCTCTGTGAACTGGAACTTTTGATGAACATGAAATAATAACTCATTTGCAATGCTATACACGGCAGAGACACAATTTACTGTGCATTTATTAAACATCTGTTTTAATGCGATATTAGCTTACACCAACTGATAAAATAGGCCAACTTCACATTAAATGAATAATGTAGGATGGTTGCTTGACATTATCAAATGCTTCACCTGCAGCTGGTCTGCTGACAGTTTCAATCCAGCTCTGCAAAGTTGCAGACTTTTAGCTGCTTCGTTGAGCTCCTTCTCTCTCTTCTTCAGTCGTCTTCGTTGTGAAGGCATACTAACATTAGGCTATAATTATTATTTTTTTAAATGCAAAATTCATTACATTTACCAATTGGGACATTCATTTATCATCTATAATAACAAAATAAGGCGACTTTCACTTTCACTAACGTCACATCTGAGTGTTGGTTGAAAACTCACGTAACATATTGACTGTAAACAACGTATAACCTAGCATGATTAAAGAGACCAAACATCACATCACTGAGCCTCTCTCTTCTCTACGCAAACCCATGTAACGGATGTAACGTAACATAGCCTGCTGCTGCAAGGCTGTCATTAGCTTTGGTTGATAATGTAGCATTTTACCTTAATTCAATCAGGAGAGACTTGTTTGCAGATATGCAAAAGGTTTATTGAGCATGATAAGATGTACAGAATATTGGAGATTGGACTCCATCGTTATATTAATACATTTAATATAGGGGTAGGGAACCATGATATAACCCCCCGATGGAATCCAGACACCGGTGGTGGCGGAGAAGGGCCTGAAGACCAGGCCGAAGGAGGCGGCAGCCGGAGAATCACGATGACGGGAGGTGATAGGCTCATATGTGGTACACCCGTTGGGCTCGCGCCCAAGGTTACTGCCATGGCCTACGCAGACGATGTCACTGTTATTATTAAAAATCAGATGGAGATGGATGTTTTAACTAACCATCTGAACATGTATGAACCGGCTTCTGGAGCTAAATTAAATCATGATAAGACGGAGGGCGTTTGGATCGGAGTGGAAAGTAAAAAAACGTGATATCAACATGAAAAGTAAAGGATGAAATTAAAATCTTGGGTTTGACCATTTGTAATAAAAACTGTAGTGAAAAAACTGGGAGACTAAACTACATGAAGTTAAAGAAGTAAAAAAATGGGAAAATAAAAACACCAATTACAAATCAAGTCAACATAGTCAAAACTTTCGTCTTATCCAAACTCCTGTTTTTAGCAAACATCTTTCCTCCATCTCACAAAATGATAATTAAATTAAATAAACAGTGTGTAAACTTGGTTTGGGGTACAACCAGGGAAGTAACAAAAAGATAAATCATGTATAAAAGTAAAGAAAATGGGGGGTTAGGAGCAGTAGATATGGGAATCAGACTGTATATTGCTTTTGTTAAAAATATGTCAGCAGCCATCTCCAGGAACGCTCTCTGGGTCGGTGATCGCTCCAAGTGGCTCCAAGGTCCAGAATACAACCTCATTTATGGTGATTTTATTTATGAACATGAAATAGACTGGAATGGCCTCCCGAGTAAAATTTTTTTTTTTTTTAAATTAATGATTATAAATATGGTGGATATATAAAATATAGACACATTACATACAACGAAGGAACCCAGTTCCTAAAATTTATAAAGAATAAAAATCTATCGGAGAGCATTCATGACATGAGATGGCTGATGTCCGTAAACAGGCTCGCTGTCAGAGCTGTTGTGTCCTGGAGTTGCTATGTAAAAACTAAAAAATGTCCCATGACTAACTGCAACGAAGACGAGACACAGCAGCATCTATTAATAGACTATTACAGAGAAAAAGAAGTCTGGGACAAGTTAAAAGTGTATGGTGTAAATGTATGTATGTAAAATCTTTCATATAAATCTGTAATGTACTGTATCATTGATGAGACTCTACCAGAGAAACACAAGGAACTGTTACAAATAATGATATGTATTGTATGTTTCAAGTTGTGGAAAACACGATGCTGTATGATTATACAACAGACTGTGATAAACAGTGATGACGTGTGCAAACAAGTGCTCACTGAGCTCAGGAGAAGAAGAACTCTGGACAGAAAACAGCTTCTTCCTTGGAACACTCTGACCCTGTGAACTACAGCACTTTATCAAGGACTTTATATGCACTTTATGAAAGACTTTATTTGCATTTTATGAAAGACTCTATGCACTGGATACACTTTAATAGCCCATTTTGCACATTTACCTCTGGTGTTGTATAATTATTTAAATCCTGTAATTGCTGTATTGTTATGTTTGGTATATTGTGATGCTGTTTAAATGTATAACTTGTTATTTTGTAAAACCTTAATGAAGCTCTTTATAAAAAAAAAAAGAAGGGGAGGAGGAGGGATGAACACCTTGCCTGAAACGACAGCTGAAGGCACAGAGAGAGAAGCAGATTTAAAGCAGGGTTGAGACGCTGTGATTGGCTTATGGAATCCGTGCCCGATTCTGATTGCTTATATAAATATATATATAAATATATATAAAGCTCAAGTGGATTTTTTTGGTTACTATTCACAGGGCATTTGTCATAATCTCCTTAACTTTAAAAAACTAACGTGAAGGCTGCGTGTGTGAGAACATAAACAAAGCCACGTGACTGGGGGCAGAGGGTATCGCTGAGGGCAACATTGGATGATAGAGCAATTTAATTTGATTTAACTTTAGTAATGATTGGCGTATTATCGTAACAGCAAAAAAAAAAATTAAAAGAAAGAAAGAAAAGTTTATTTAGGCTCTTTCACCAGAGGGGCAGCTAAGCCAATCAGGGTACACAGGCAGTTGCCCGGGTACCAATAGCCCGTACCCGTGCCGGTCCCTGCTGAAGACCATCTTCCTCTTGTCATAATAACTTAGTAGAAATGATTAGGCAACATTACAGTAGCCTATAATAAAATATATTCTGTGTGTCCTTGTACCTATGCAGACATGAATACATTGTTCAAATATGTGTCACAGTCCATCTGATTTATTTCTAATTTAAGATACACTGATTGTCAGGCGCCCTGCTTGTTCTTTATCCATAATTTAATTTTATACTGTATGTGAATTAATCTAATCATACGTATTGTGGCATTTTGATAAAAGGACCTTCATTCGACAAAGAGAGGAAGAGGTTATTTAATTAGTAAAACTCAGTGGGCAGACCGTCGGGACTGACTTTTACTATCATTTAGGTGTTGATGGCCCCCAGCACCTCGTCTATTCTTATATCACTTTAGGTTCTCCACGCTTTCTACTGCTTCTCCATGTGGAGGGGGAGGTGGACTTCATCCTTTTGTTTTTCTGAAGTCAATCACCTTTTCGTTTGTCTTAGAGACGTTAAGGTGTTGTTGAACGGAGGCCTAGATTGAAAACCCAAAAAACAAAGAAATAGCAGAATCCATATCATTCCTTGTTTTACAGCGTATATAACATAGCCTGTATTAACAGAAAACTATATCATCACTTACATAGATGTGTTTTAGAAAGTAAAACATATTGTTACTTAGAGTGTGTGTTTTGAAAACCCCAAAACAGCTAAACTATATCTTGCTCACATATTAATCTGTTTTTTGCTTACATGCTGACCTTTCTCTGCATTATAAGACAAATAAGCTTTCATGAGAATTGTGGGGAGTGAAGGCCAGCAGATAGAGATAAGAAAGTTCAGGCAGAGAGCAGGAGCCCAAAGGTGGGGGCATAGTCCGTGTGCACAGCCTGAATACACGTGTTGCTGTAACAAGTAGTTGTTAGCCGCAAACATCAGCCCCGCCTGTGGCGAGTTGCAGCCGGGTGGGGACCGACCGGACACGCAGACCTCCTGTCATCTCCCAGCGGAGTGCATTTTCCCTACTCACTGGCCCGGTCAGAGCCGCTGAGCCGCCTCCTCTCTCAGACCGGCAACCAAGGAAGGGAGAGGGCGCCCTTAAGAAGGAAGGGACCTCCGATGACACTGGGAGGAACGGCCGAGACCGTGAGTACTTAAGAAAAATCATAAGTTTGTAAAGAGTCCCTTCGGGCAGTGCTTTTCATATACAGGGGGATAAAAGCCCGTGAGTTGGGAACGTCTGGGGTAGTGCGTCTAGCCTCTTGCCTCGCCTCCAGTTTCCCTGATCCGGGCGAGGGTCCCTGTCTCTCTCTCTCTCTAGAGGAGGGGAGGTGGGACGTGTGTGTCTCTAAAATAAAAAAAATAAAATAAAAAAATAAATAAAAAATAAATTATTTTAGGATCAGGGAAGCGTCAAAAGCAACTCCTTTTTTAGTATAGGCCAAAACATCCGCCCCGCTGACGGGCAACTGGTGTTTGTCTGTACGGCAGAAGAGGGTACAGTAGGGCCGGGGATTGTTGAGGGGAAGACAAAAAAAAAGGGAGTTGGCTCGACCAAGCGAGTGACGCGATGCCTCAGCAACTGCCACACCGGTCGTCAGTGTTCCACCTCAATCCTGGAGCCTTATTGTCTGAAATCAGCCCAACTACTGTGGTTTTGTCTACGAATTTAATTATGGAGTTGGAGGTGTGATTACCAACGCTGACAAGCTGTGATCACATCGTGAGGAAGTCCGTGAGAACAGCAAAGATCCAAGACCCAGGAGGTCCAGTTTAGCCTTTTTCCGACCAAGTAGTTACAGGAACGTAGTTATAGGAACAGTCCACTTCTAAACAGTTCTACTAACTACTCTCCCCTAAAACCGTTTTTTCCTTTTGCATTCACACTGGCCAAGTGGCCATAGGAACTGGTAGGGGTAAGGCAGTGACGCAAGCACTGCAACGGTATTTATAGTGTTGTCACTTGACGTACAACAAACAAGCATGGAGGAGGCCATCAGAATGTTCCTGTTGTGCCTTGCTGGGATCTTCGTAACGGAGTTCGAACGACGGCGTTTAAAGACTAAGCTGGAGTACTTAACAGAGAAACATAGAAGACGAAGGCTCCAGCTTAATATGATCCTAATATGATGGAAGAAGATAGAAGAGCAGAGCGCAACAGGCAAACGAAACGACGGGTAAGTTTAACTAGCATTAACAATTAGCTGGTTCAATGCGTGATGTTGGTCTCACGAGTTAGCATACGTAGGCAAAGTGCAACAGACAGTGAAGGAGATGTACTGTTTGTGTTTCAGACGTTGCTGCGGCTCATCGCACAAGGCCGCATGTGGCAGACTGAAAGGAAGATGGTGATGCCTGCAGAAACGGAATGACTACAATCTTGAGAGAGTAAGGTCTATGGTGCTCACGTGCTGTGTGCTCCATAACCTCTGTGAGAGCCATGATGAAGAGTATAGAGCGGCTGCAATGTGAATGTAGAAGTGCCGTTATGAGTTGATGAACCACTGAAACGATTTTGAAAACATTATTTTAAGGTACAAAAGGTGTTGCTTTAACGTTTTTATTCCTTACTGTAGCTATGTTACTTTAAACACTTATTGACTCTCTCTTTTCGTACGTTTTTTTGTTTTGTTTTTTACATTGAATTTGACTGTGAGCAACCGCAACTAAACAATGAAGGGATCAATAAAGTATTCTGATTCTGATTCTAAGGATGAAAGAGTAAGCGGCAGTGAAAACCCACTGAGCTCATTGAATTTGTCCCCCAGTTCATCTCTCTCCGTCCAGCAGCCTCCTGTACTCGGCGATCTCCAGCTCCAGTCTGGTCTTGATGTCCAGCAGCTGGCCGTACATGGCCTTCTGTTTCTCCAGGTCGGCCCTGAGGTGGGCCAGGTACTCCTCCAGACTCTCCACCTGCCTCTGGAAACCTGCCAGCATGTTGGCGTAGCGGCTCTTGGTCTCAGCCAGAGTCATGTCCACAGCTCCTTTCTGTTCAGGAGGAAGTGGGAGGAACAGTCAGGTCAGCTGTGTTCAACTCTTACTGTCACTTTGACTTCCCAGTTAGAAAGCCCGTTAGTTAGATCTGGGCGATATGGTGAAAATCAAATATAACGCTATTTTTGAACAAATACATTGATGTAGTGTTGACTATTGGTGCTCTCACAAAATATTAACACAATGAGAGTTTTGATAAATAATCACCAATAATGTGGATATAATGACTAAGTTGGTAAAGGCAAATAATAAAACAGCTAGTAAGTCTGGTAAGGTCAGAGAATTACATCACTTTAGCGTAATGCAGCCTTTAAATTACTTCTTTATATTATTGTAAGTCTGTTGCTCACAGGCTTTTATTTTGTAAATAAATGTTGCTGACTGCTGCACTGCTGCTGCCGCGCTTACAAGAACCGGAAAAGAAAAGAATTGCTGGATAAACAAACCTCAAACATGGAGAAGGGTACGGAACTTTTACATGGCCATTTTCATTTTAAAGTTCTACCAGACGGCACAGTTGGCACAGAACCATTATTTTTTTTTTTGTATTTTTTTTTTGTATTGCTTATTTTCACATTTTCTTCTTACAATAAACATAGAAAAGCAAAAGAGCAAGGGAAAAAAATAAAAATAAAAATAAAAATAAAAATAAAATAAATAAACAGCTCATACAGGTCTACTACGTCTACATTTAGCTAATTAGCAGTGTCAAATTTATACTTCATGTATACACAGGCATCGCACATACCGTATATACATACCGGTATATACATGGAGAAGGGTACAGAATTTTTACATGGCCATTTTCATTTTAAAGTTCTCCCAGACGGCACAGTCGTCAGAACCAAAGTTATTTGTAACCACCGCAAAGTTGAATTTTCTTATCACCGGAGTACTTCCAGTCTAAAATATCACCTAAATGCAGTACACACAGTTGATACCAGCAAATCATTCATCGAAATAAATAGTGGCGCGAGGCTTAAGCAGATTACTTTAGATGCAGTGTGTGGGAGAAGTATAGAAACAAAGGAAAGAGAAGCTAACAAATGCCATGACAGTGAAGTGGAAAGCTACAGACTGCAGGCCGATTAGTGATGTGGAGAATCGCAACAAATGACGGCAGGTATGAGATTCCCTCAAGACGCACCATCACAAGAAGAATATACCAGTTGTATGGATAAGGAGAGGACTGCAAAAGCGTCAACTTTACAACGTGCAACCCGCTGTTGCTCTCACTGGGGACTACTGGACGTCACTGGGTAACCATAATTACCTCGGAGTTACAGCGCATTATATTGATGAACAGTGGGCGCTGCATTCACATGCTCTGACTGTAATGAAAACAGAGGAGAGTAATTATGCTGAAATGTGCGCGGGACACTTTATTGACGTTGCACGGCGAATGTGTCCTATTAATGATAACATGAATGCCCTGGCAGTGGCAATATAAGCTTTCATTTTGTATTTGCTTTGATTACATTGTTTAAGTTCAGATTTACACTAAATATTTTATTTAACTGCTACTATATGAACAAAATGCTGATGTTAAGTGTTTGCAGAACAAATGTTATGGCACTTTAGTTCATATGGCAGAACATTTAAAATAAAATTGCGTTATACACTACTTTTGAATTCATTATTGGATTTTGCGTATAACAATGCAATTTACTGTGATTAATCAGGGAAATCATCGCGATAAATCGCGATTAAAACTTTTAATTGTTGCCCAGCCCTAATCACGATATTACGATATCAAAAATGTAAGACAATTTCTAGCCTCATAAATCGATGTCAATATAATATTGATATATTATCGATATCGATACCTTTAGTACATATACATTTTAACACCTCAAGCCTTTCGCATTGAAATATCTACGGAAGGCCAACTCTGCCAGAAAAATACGAAATTAATGAAAACATTTATTTTATTTTATTAGCTCTAACCTTTCCTCACTTTTCTCTATTTTTCTGGCAGAAATGGGCTTATTAATTAGCTCAGGAATGGCTAACTTTACTGGTTAAAATATCAGCATTTAATTGTCAACAGACTGAAGGGAAACATTTTCAGTTCATTTTTGGGTTGTTGTTTTGTTTCCAATTTGGATTTGGAAATTGATCCTAAAATGCATAAACAATCTAACATTTGATGACTCAATGAAGTTGATAGATTTAGTGTTTTCGTACCTTGCTGATCTCCGCCTGCAGTCTGATCTCCAGACTCTGAAGAATTCTTCTGAGCTCTGAGATCTCAGTATTGGTCGTCTGCAGAATCTCGGTGCTCACAACCATCTCTTTGTTCAGCTCGCTTGACTGTGAAGAATAATCAATGATCATATTGATCACTTATCAGGATATCAGACAGCAGCGTGATGTACAGTTACCTGCCAAACACCCTGGAACTAGAAAAATGTAGTTACAGTTAATAACTAGAACTTCAAAAAACTTTAAAACAATGAAAGAAACTAAAGTGGTCTGGAACAGCAGAACAGAAACTAAAATGTTTTAAAAAATGTAACACAACAAAACAAACTAGTATAAAACTTCCTAAGTCATGAAATACACTGAAATTCATTTTGCGATCCCGAGCTGCTCCGCTTAAAAACAAGAAAAAGAAAAATACACACACAGTTAGACAACACTTACAAATACAACACTTACACAATACTAAAAAGTTTAAAAATTGGAAATTATAAAACTTAAAAAACACAAAGTTTTAAAACTTCAGAACAATAAAACAGGGGGCAGCAATGAGCCCATTCAGGGCAGGAAACAGGACGTTGTGGTCTCACCTTGGCCTGGAACCAGGACTCCAGCTCTCTGCGGTTCTTGTTGACGACGGTCTCGTAGTGTTCTCTGATTCCGGCCATGACAGCAGACAGGTCCTCCTGAAGAGCGGCGTCCACCTCCACTTTCACCTGGCCTCCCACCTGGGCTCGCAGAGCCACCAGGTCCTGCAGGAAGACACTGGTTAAACTTCTTTCTTTTTAAGCTTTGAATTTATCTTTCTGTGTGGTTTCAGTGGTCTCACCTCCTCATTGTTCATCCTGAGTTCAATCAGCTCCAGCTTCAGACCATTGATCTGCTTCACCAGGTGCTTCCAGCTCAGAATCAGCTCCTGCAGGAGTCTCTTCTGGCCACTGATGTCCGCCTCCACCGACTGATGCATGGCCAGCTCGTGCTCAAACCTGATAAAACACGAGAATGACTTCCAGAAAGTCGCCGCAATGTTGAAATGACTTGGTTGATAGCTGATGATGTTTCGATGTTAGAGGAAATAAAGTCTCACACTCACTTGACTTTGAAGTCGTTGCCGGCCAGCTGGGCGTCGTTGACGGCGTGGACGAGGCTGGCATTTTCACGAGCAGCAAAAGTGATCTAATAAGTTAAAATGATAGAAAAAGACAAAAAGTTATAAAACTTGAAAAACAAAATGTTAAAATGATAACCCTCTTAGGACAAAGGACACGCCAGCGACAACCGACAACACTCCTACTCATAAGCGATTGCAAAATTTTATTTTAGACATTTATTATACACTATCTATTTAATATATTTTACACTACGTTTGTGAACCCTAATATTTGGTTTACTCATTTCAAGCACCAAAACATAGTGCTAACATGATTAAAGGTTTGTTTTCACAATAAAGAGATTTTAAGGAATTCCAAAGAGTGAATATCACCTTATCAGCATTAGGGTCAAATTATCTTTACACACTGCACTACAAGTGTGGCCTCTGCTTGCAGAAAGCTGAGTTTGTTCTTAACTAGTGCTGTCAAACGATTAAAATATTTAATCGCGATTAATCGCATTAATGTCATAATTAACTTGCGATTAATCGCAAATAATCGCACATTTTTATCTATTCTAAATGTCCCTTGATTTCTTTTTTGTGTCATATTTTTTTCATTTTAATTCTCTTATCAACATGGAAAAGTGGATCAGCTGCTTTGTGCAAATGTTTTTTTTTAATTGAAAACATTGGCATATACGTAGTGTTCAATTTCACACTAACATTCACACTTGGAACTAATAATCTGTCACATAATGTAACACTGTTACCTCGATTTTCCATTGCAGATAGTACTGCCTCATGCCTGAGGCGAGCATGGCTCGTTCTAATAGCGACTATGGTTTCCCCCGACTCATTTCCTGGTTGTCCTTCTCCATAAACAACGTAAAATCAAGGAGAGGGTTTTCCTGCTCCAGGTTTCCCACCGTGGTCAGAAAGAACAGGGGAGACACTTTGTTTCTCTCACTGACTGTAGAGTCACCACAGGTCCGAAGCTAATCACCGTCACGAGCCTACAAGCTATGCGGCTCGCAAGCCCAAACCGTCCGCGGCTTGTGTCTGTTTTGTTTCCGGTCTGCGACCCGCCCTTCAATCACTACTGTTGGCCAGGCGTCCAAGGTAACGTAACCCCATGTGTTCAGGTCCTATCCCCTGACCAATCCGCTATCCTAACCACTCGAGGTGAAATGCCTAACCCCAACCAATCGAGTTGCTTCGTAGGGCGGGACATGGCGTGGCCATAGACAGTTAAAGAATTGGACTAACAGATCTAACAGATCCAACAGATCCCGTTGCTCTCTCTATGCGTTAATCGTGCGTTAAAAAAATTGTCGGCGTTAAAATGGGTTTGCGTTAACGGCGTTAATAGCGCGTTAAACTGAAACACATGGGGATCAGGATCATACATACAAATACCCTTAAAAGGTGAATTTAAGAAGATATGTAAATATCAAAAAAATATTCTAAAAAACAAAGAGTTCTGAGTTTCTGTGCTCACCTTGTCCTGCAGGTCTTTGATGGGGATGAAGATTCCGAAGCCCAAATCTGCGGCACACGACTGGACCGCAGGTTTGGTCTTGTTGTCCAGGAACTGTCTGATCTTCAGCTCCAGGTCGGCGTTGGCCTTCTCCAGGTTGCACACCTTATTCAGGTAGGTGGCCAGGCGGTCGTTAAGGTTCTGCATGGTGGCCTTCTCGCTGACGGTTACGCCAGCCAGGTTCAAGGCCCCACCTGCAGGGAAGGAAAAGGAGGCCTTGGAGACACGGATTCCAGTCCCTCTGGCCTCTCCGTACAAGCTGTCGGTCCCCATGCTGCTGACCTGGCGGGAGGAGGAGGACATGGTGGAGCTCCTCATGGGGACAGACACGTAGCTGCTGCCGCTGGAGAAGGAGGTCATGGCTGAGGGTTGGCAGCTCTGAGCTGCTGGGACAGGGCGGTGGTTGCAAGGCAGGTAGGATTGCCAAACATGCTAGGTGGGTCAGCCCTGGGGCCTGGAGAACAAACTGGTCTGAGCGGAGCAGGCGAGGTCTAGCAGGTTGGGGCGGTCTGCACTCTGACACTTTATCTTATGTCTCTCTTGGCTTAAGAAAAGAAAACAATTAGTTATTTAATTTATTTAATTTATTTAATTTATTTAATTTATTTAATTTATTTAATTTATTTAATTTATTTAATTACACAAAGATTGAAATGATTTTCTGTGGCAATGAAAAATGAAGGCTGTACTAAGTAGTAAGTGAGTACTTACTTTGATTCTAGAGGACAAAAAAATTAGAGCTACAACATATAATGGATTAGTTGTCAACTAATAAATTAATTACTGATTACCCTGATTTCTAAAGATTGGCATTGGCATCGGCCAGAGAAAACCCATATCGGTCGACCTCTACTCTGAGCTGTGACTTTGAGATACAGTCAGTAGCCCATGTAGAGGTTTTGCTTACTTTGACAGGTGCACGTACATTCCTGGGCTATATAGGCTTGGGACCATTTGTGGAAATCTGTGTGTCAACTGAGAAAACATATATGACAGCCTGTCATTGGTGAATAAGAATGTATCTCTAAATGACCATTAAAGGTAAATACAGTATATATGAAATTGTATGGAGACATGCAAAAGCTTGTCATTGGTTACTGATGATGGTTATTGTAAATATGTTCAATGGTTTAGAAAAATATTAATTAAGCTGCTTTCCAATGACCATACTTTTTTTCTTTTCTTTATAAACCAAGCAACAACAAAAAAAGGTTTGAGAGCATATTTCTCTCACTTCAATCAAAAACCAAGTTTCTGCACAAAAAGAATGATTTGAATCAAATCATTTAGATTTTGAATCAAAACATTTTGATTTTGAATCAAAACATTTTGATTTTGAATCAAAAGGTTTTGCTTGTGAGTGGAAACTTTTTGAGTCTAAAAGTTTTGAGTCAAAACGTTTTGTGAGTCAGTACAGCCATACAGGTACTGACCGAAAAACCACTGCCTGCCAAAATAGGACTTCACCCGACATGAAGGCGCAAAAAGGCATCCTCAATTTATATTTTTATGAACTAAATGCACTCGTCTGTGCAAACACACTGCACCCCCCTAATAACAAAGTTTGACCCAATTTGCTATACTTGCATGTCATGCAACTGAGCTCTAACGTTATACCCGCAGCAGCGGCTCTTCCTTGGGCCAGGAGTTGAGCTCCGTGGCGCTGCTTAGTCGGTATCCAACCTCACACAAACACCTTTTTTTCACCAGTATTATCACGCTACATTTTAGCACTTGTGTTCACTATGTGTTTGGTGCATGTCGGTTTAACGTTACTAACTGTGGCTAACTCGGCTCCCATTAGCTGGTTAACATGCTAATAATGCTAACTTAAAATAAAATAATACTTCGCTCACCGAAAGAACTGGAGCATAGACTTCTTGGAGGGTCTGTTAGCAGTTTATCTTCATAAAACATTCTCCGAAAGTGTAAAAGTGTAGCTTTAAGTGAAGATACTGGACTCCGCCTATGGCTGCAGTGCTGGAATGTGGGTGTGGCCATTCCCAGTCATACCCACCAATGGAAACTCTTATCTAAGCCATCTGTGACTCACAGAACTTTTAGACTCAAAACTTTTTGATTCAAAAGGAAAACCTTTTGTGATGCATAAAACACAAACTTGGTTTTTGATTGCAGTGAGAGAATTATGCTCTCAATTTATTTTGCTTGGGTTATAAAGAAACAAAAATAACTCCATAGAGCTGCCAGGGAAAAATGAACTGATAAGACCTTGTTACCTTTCCCTGGTAACTTCGCTGTGATAAATTATATACAACATTTGCAATATTCACCTTCAACCATCTCTGTGTTTCTCTGTGCTTTGTGTTCGAATATTGAGTATCTCTGGAGAGCTCAGAAAGTCTCCATAACAATAGTGTACATATTGAGTATGTAGTGCAGAATATTCGATTTTGGAAGCAACCTTAGACTTGCTGCAGTTGGAACCTATGGTGTAAGAGGGTCATGTCGTCTTTATAATCCTTGTATTTTTTCACCAACACATCAAAAATTGTGTGAAATGAATCTATCTCTGATCTCTGTTCGCTACCATCGCTACAGCCCTTTGTCATTGTGTGTTTGTGTTTCAGGTCAGGCAACTCATGTGTCAAAATAGGAGAACACATTTGTACCAAACGGTATTCTCACTGCATGGTCGATGGGAGGAAAACACAAGGGTTATATATATATATATATATATATATATGAATTTTTCTAAGGTAAGACGATCACTTCACCATGCACTCTCCACAATGAATAGCTTATTATCCAGATGTGACTGTTAAACGTAACTGATATCATCTTATTCTGTGCCCTAAAAACTGGCATATTTCATGGTATTGTGTTATTGCAAAATCTAGAGAAATGTGCAAGGTGGCCAGAGGGGGACAGTGACACAACTGTATCAACGCAATAGAGTTATATTATGTCACACGCTGTTTAGTTGTTCAGTGTTATGGTAACAGGTTAAACGTCGTAATTAGCCAGCAGGACGCAAATGAAAAGCTGTGATATTTCAACTGTGTATTATTAATTAATATATTTTCTGACATGATAAAATTTCTAGCATTTTAATCTGTGCTAATTTAAATAAAATGAATGAATTTTAATTGATGAATAAACAAATCTGTTGCCCAATTGTTATTTTCTTTATTTATCTTTAGTTATAATATTTGTAATGAAAGGTTAGTTACCTTTACATCATCAAAAATGGGTGTCTCAACTGTACCATGGTACTGTCTCAACTGTGCCACATATGGATACAGTTGAGACAAAGTTGAGACAAAAATCACCTTATTTTTATAAGCTAATTGTGGAAAATATAAACTACTTATGGGTATTATTGATTGATAATATCTTAATCTACAAGCTAATGAAATGTCATGTGGCATGCCATACTGTAGCCTACTCAGTCTATCAAGTGTGCCTACTCCTGTATTTCAATGGCTTTTTGCTGATATTGCTGTAAATTGACAAAAGGGGAGGTAGATAGGCCTACCATTTTGTGTGTTCGATAGTTAATAGAACTATAAACTATTTATATTAAACGTATTCTCAGCAGAGCAGCCGTGATAGGAAGTATGGCTCAACTCGGCCATCTTCAGTGTGTTTGCTGCCACCAGAAAAACGTCAGTTTATTACAAACTCACTAACAACAGATGTTTGTTTTAACGCCGATATTGAACAAACATGTGGGACAGCTCGAAGACGGCTTTTAATGGGGCTGTGGTTTATTTTAAATACTTTTAGGGGGATAATGAGTGGGGAAAGCCGCTGAGCAGTGCTGCTCACGGCGGTGAGGAGGTGAGGTTTGGAGGCTCCACAAACACAATGCAGAGAGCATCGTCGCTCTGCGGGACTTCAACACGAAGACACACGAGTCCGCTATCGGCCCCGTCCCTGTCAGACTGCAGAACTTCTCCCACATTTAGTTTGGAGGCTTTTATCAGTGAAGAGAAAACACAAAGTAACATCCAGACTGCACAGAGGAGCCACCGACTGGGATGGGCTGAGTCTCCACGGTTCTCATGGTGTGTTTAAGTGCACCGCCCTGCTCTGTACTTTTCATCAGTCCAGTCAGATTCTCTGTGTTAACGTGAGTTGGAATATAAACTTGAGTAGAAAATGGCAGAAGTAGCTCCAGCCGCCTCACCGGCCAAAGCAGCCAAGAAGAAGGTTTCCAAGCCGAAGAAGGCCGGCCCCAGCGTCAGCGAGCTCATCGTTCAAACTGTGGCCGCTTCCAAGGAGCGGAGCGGCGTGTCTGCGGCCGCCCTCAAGAAGGCTCTGGCCGCCGGAGGCTACGATGTGGACAAGAACAAGGCCCGCGTCAAGACCGCCATCAAGAGCCTGGTGGCGAAGGGGACTCTGGTCCAGACCAAGGGAACCGGGGCCTCCGGATCCTTCAAGATTAACAAGAAGGCTGTTGACACCAAGGCTAAGAAGCCGGTCAAGAAAGCCGCTCCTAAAGCCAAGAAGCCCGCAGCGGCCAAGAAGCCCAAATCAGCGGCAGCTAAGAAGCCAGCAGCCGCCAAGAAGTCCCCGAAGAAGGCCAAGAAACCCGCAGCGGTCAAGAAAGCAGCCAAGAGCCCCAAGAAGGCCACAAAGAGCCCCAAGAAGGCGACCAAGAGCCCCAAGAAAGTGGTCAAAAAGGCCCCTGCAGCCAAGAAAGCCCCCGCGAAGAAGGCTGCTAAGCCCAAAGCGAACAAGGCAGCACCCAAGAAGAAGTGAGCTGTAGTCCGTCTCATCAACAAACGGCTCTTTTAAGAGCCACCACATCTTCCTCAAAGAGCATTCTCCTTTTTAATCTTATTCTGTCATTAACTGCACACTTTATTATATCACGAGTAAACCCAATGATTATAATTTATTGCATCATTTTGAGTGTTCAGTGTAGGTTTGTGGGCAAGTGTAATCAAATTAAACGGACATTTATATTTATGAGAAGGGGTCTCAATACTGGGATACACTACTGTGTTGATGTTTCAAGAGTAGTTCTTTAATAGGACATTACCCCCCGCGCTTACATTATGATTGAATAATCTTATTCTCAGTTTTTATTTCTCATCCTGTTCTGACCTTATGCTGACCTGTTCCTAGTTACTTTACAGTTCATCCTCTGTTAATATAGAAAGCCTAAACATTCTTCAAGTTACTTAGTAGTGTTAAACACTGAGTTTTTTGATAACAGGAAGACCTCTTTTTAGATGAAGTGGGTGGCTCTTAAAAGAGCCGTTGTGTTGTTGGTCTCCAGCAGATTTACTTGGAGCTGGTGTACTTGGTGACGGCCTTGGTGCCCTCAGACACGGCATGCTTGGCCAACTCCCCGGGGAGCAGCAGCCTCACGGCGGTCTGGATCTCCCTGGAAGTGATGGTGGAGCGCTTGTTATAGTGAGCCAGGCGGGAGGACTCACCGGCGATGCGCTCAAAGATGTCGCTCACAAACGAGTTCATGATGCCCATGGCCTTGGAGGAGATGCCGGTATCGGGGTGGACCTGCTTCAGCACCTTGTACACATAGATGGCGTAGCTCTCCTTCCTGGTCTTTCTCTTCTTCTTGCCGGTCTTGCTGACGGCCTTAGAGACGGCTTTCTTGGAGCCCTTCTTGGGCGCTTTGACCGTGGGCTCTGGCATAATTACTTATGACAGTTTCACTGATCGAATGTAGTGACGCACCACCGAACGTTCCATTTGTATCCACTCGATGTAAATGTTACTGTGCTGTTGCTCGCACAGGATTGGTTGTCTTCTGACAAGTAGCCGTTGCTGTGAGCAGATTTATTTACTTCAGAGATCATAGAAAAGTGATGTGTCTTGTGATTATGATTGACTTCATAAAAGTGTTTGAGTGCGTTCATAAGAAATAGAGCACCTACTGTTATGGTTTATTAATAACTTTAATGAAACATAGGCTATTAGTGATGGTGAGTTACTTTGTTTAAACACCTGTTTAACATAATTCTATTATAACCTTTTTATAGACAGTTATGCTGACTGATGAAAAAAGATAGTCTATAACATCAAAAAGTGAAATATCAAGAGTATGGTACCATTACACATCATGCCATGACTCTCATTGATAGACCTACTAAATAAAAATGCCTGTCCAGATGAATCAGTAATTTATATCAAGATTTTAATTTATTCTGAAATGATATGGGAACTGGTGCTTAGTAAACTCTGAAGTCCAGCGGACACTCTTGAAGGCATCATGCCACTAACTGTTAGTTTTGAGGGATAGTTTAAACTAATTTAGACTTTGTTTGGCTATTGTTGCAATGAACAGTGATGACACTCTGCCCCCAAAATTCTGCTGTGTGAAACCATGCAGTGAATATAATTGTTCGTATTAGATATGCTTTTGTTATCCTTTATTTAATAAGTGATTCATTGACCAACAAGTACAGGACGTTTTCTTGATCCATGGTCATTGGATTATATTTGGAGTAGGCGTAATCTGAATCTGCAAATAAACTAAAGTTATCAGATAGCCTAAAGAAATGGAGTAAAATGAACAGTATTTGCCTGAGATAAAGTTGAGTAGAAAGTTTTTCAGTTCATTGTTCATTTAAGCCTTTTCAAGTGGTAGGCTATCCTTAACAATAGTTGCGTAGACTTTCGAAATGGTGACAGGAGTGTAGTTTCTTTTTGTCTAGTTATGGTTCATAATTATCCATGGCATATTTCATAAGTAGCCTAGCCCTAATGTCTTTATTAGATCAGGATAAATATTTTCATTTCAGCAACACGATAAACAGCTCTTTACCAGGAAAGCCTGTGTCTCTTGAAAGAGTCGTTTAGGGTTTCTCTAAAGTTATAGCCTATACACTTTCAATTCTAATCTATCCATGGTGATTTTTCATAAATAAATTGCTTGGTTTCTGTAAAGTTAACAAATACTTTTCTCTTCGTGACACACGAGAAACAGCTCTTTATGGAGGGGTGTGCGTGGCTCTTAAAAGAACCTTTTTGTGTCTGGTTTCCAGCAGTCAGCGAGTCTCCAGTTTTACTTCTTGACGGGCTTCTCGGTCTTCTTGGGCAGCAGGACGGCCTGGATGTTGGGCAGCACGCCGCCCTGAGCGATGGTCACTCCGCCCAGCAGCTTGTTGAGCTCTTCGTCGTTGCGGACAGCCAGCTGCAGGTGACGGGGGATGATACGGGTCTTCTTGTTGTCACGGGCAGCGTTTCCAGCCAACTCCAGGATCTCAGCGGTCAGGTACTCCAGCACAGCCGCCAGGTAGACGGGGGCGCCGGCTCCCACACGCTGAGCGTAGTTTCCTTTACGGAGCAGCCTGTGAACACGGCCGACTGGGAACTGGAGCCCGGCACGAGAAGAGCGGGTCTTTGCCTTAGCTCTGGCTTTTCCTCCGGTTTTTCCTCGGCCACTCATTTTCAGATGTTCTCTAAAATCACGATTCAGAGAAATGTGTTCCCAACAGCTGAAACCCTCCTTTTTATGTCTGAGGAGCGCGGGAGCCGGTCATTTCCAGCCAGACCAACCAGACAAGAGGCTTCCAGCAGAGCAGCAGGGGCGGCCCGCTCTGACATTTTGGCGGACTTTTTGAAAGGCTTGTCCGCCAATAAGCGGCGGGGTTTCGGGCAGTGGGTCGCTCCTTGAGGCGGTGCTAAGCTCCAGATGAGCCCCTCACCAATCAGGAGCCGCCGAGCCGGAGGTCTTACACTGCGACACCGTATCTTACACCCGGTCCCACAATGAGCCGCGGGACTTTACATTTCTCCCGATCGCAGAAAGAAAAAGCCATGGCAAGAACCAAGCAGACCGCTTGTAAATCTACATCTAATAGATTGTTACAAAGCAATAGAAGTCTGGGACAAGCTAAAAGTGTATGGTGTAAATGTAGATCTTTCATATAAATCTGTAATGTACTGTATCATTGATGAGACTCTACCAGAGAAACACAAGGCACTGTTACAAATAATAATATGTATTGCATGTTTTAAGTTGTGGAAAACAAGATGCTGTATGATTATACAACAGACTGTGATAAACAGCGATATTCTGCTTTTGGTCGCTCACATCTCCTCCACTTCATCATCATTCAAACTAAAGACAGTTTTCAACCTGCACTTCCTGTCAGCTGGGCCTAATTTGCGCTTAAAACATGATACACGTAATTACAACATGAACACAATGTGTACTGAATAGACACCAATCTTGAAATATAATAATGAATCTTGTTAAACAGAAAAAAACAGTGACGGTGTGTGGGATGTGTATATGATCTGGATCCCATGGTGTGATTAGTGATCTTATATGTATCTGGTTTCTTTATTATAACTGACCACATTGGGGCGGCCTCTAGCTCACTCAGTAAGAGTGTTCGCCCCATGTTGGCTGAGTCCTGCAGCTGCCCTTTGCTGCGTGTCGTCCCCCATCTCTCTCTCCCCCTTTCATGTCTATCCACTGTCCAATAAAGGGAAAAAGCCCCAAAAAAATAATCTTTAAAAAAAAAAAAATAACTGACCACATTACAGATATTACAAGACTAAACTAATAAGCAAACCAAAAGATCAGAAACTACATTTGAAAAGGTCCACAGCAGAAACAAAAAGCAGATTGTCAAACTAAATAAGAAACCAAAAAAAGAAAAAGAATAAATGAAAGAAAAAGAAACATATCATTTTAATAATAAGACAGCAGGACAGGTGCAGTGATCATAAATCCCTCCAGGAAAAATAAGTTTTTAGACCTATTTTATGGAACTGTCAAAGACGCCTACTCTTCATCATTGCTCCCACCACTAGGGGCATCTGACCACAGTATGGTTTACCTCCGGCCTATATATCAGAGGCTCCTGCAGAGGGAGAAGCCCCAAGAATGCTCAGTTCAAGTATGAAATAATGACAGTATTTTGACCCTGCAGAATTGTTTTGATTGCACAAACTGGGACTTCTAAATGCCCTAAATGAACAGGTAGAAACAATATCTGACTACATCAATTTCTGTACAGCTGGATAAGTACAGTTACAGACAGAAGATTGAGGCAACCCTGGTGTAGGCAACTCTTGTGAGGCATGGCAGGGGATCAAGACCATGACCAATGTCCCACACAAGGGCTGAGGAAAACCTTCCTTGATGCTGCCTGGAGATGAGGGACTGGAAAGGGCAAACCAGCTAAACAGCTTATTTTGTCGCTTTGAGAGCGGTAGCGATGCTGGCTGACATCGTGCCGCCCCCTCCATCCCCTGCATCTGTCCTAAACTGCATCTGTCGGAGGTCTTTCACCTTTTTAGTCACTGTAATCCGCGGAAAAGCCCTGGCCCTGACAAAATCTGTGGTAATATCCTTAAGCACTGTACAGAACAGTTAGCCCCCTGTGTTCACTGACATTTTTTAACTCCTCTCTTAACCTCTGTAATGTCCCTATCCTGTGGAAAACATCTACAATTGTACCCATGCCAAAACAACAACAGTAAAGTTATCTACTAAATGACCTGTAACAGAAAATGAGACTAACAGTGAAAAAAATGTATTTAGTTTTTATTAGTGCCGTTGCCCGGGTCCAATTTTTCCCGCCAAGTCACAGACTGATTTGCGGAAGGTAGGCTAAATGAGGCTACAGAGCACACCACGTAAAAGGTAACAGTTGATTTCTTTACATAGGCCTAATTGTATTTAAAATGTATTCTAGGATTAATCTGCTGTAGCCTATGGCTGATAGCCTACTGGGGTAGGACCATCACAGAAAAGAAGGAAATTATACAAGAACAACTAAAAGCTAAACAGGAAAGTGAAAGACGGGCGAAAACAATGAAATGGATATATCTACGGTATTTTATTCATAAAATAACTTTACAATGCACAATATGGTTGTACATCAGTAGCCAACATTGAATTACGTCCCTCGTTCGTGTTTGTGTTGGCCTTTTTTCTTCCCCCTTGTCGGTGTCATTGAGAACAGTTTTGGCATCTTGGCTGCACGCTGGAGGATGTTGTGATGGCATGTGTTGCTCTTCACAACATGCTTACACACACAGATTCTGCGCAGACTCCAACTTCCAGCCAGGTGAATGGAGGAGGGTTGTTGCAGAGGACACCTGAGAGCTGTAGCCAGAATGTCTACCGCACGTGCACACATTAGCACCTGTATCCAGGTCAGCCATCAACATTCCAGAGTGTATGGGATATCTGTAAGAGTGTATGACTGTAAGTATCTAGCTTAATAACTTAATAATTATCTGTTTTTATAACTTATTGCCGTTTTCAGCATTATGTCGCTAGTTTTTCAGCCACGTCACAGATTTACTTCTACTGATCCAGTTACTCTTTTCAGGAAAATATACTGGATTGTTTATGTAGTATTTAATAACATTTTTGAGTACTATGAATTATCTTTGATTGATTATATGGATGCTTTAAATGTTATTCAATCGTAAACGTGTATACTGTTCCTGGCTTGTTTGATTTTATGGTGTCTATAACAGCCGTCCGCTCTGACACACTTAGAGGAAACCAAACAATGTGAGGATGCTGTTTGTAGAGTTTATGGCTCTGAATTTAATGGCTTAATCTCCCACAAATTGGTCAACAAACTGGACCTCCTGGGTCTTGGTTCTTTGCTGTTCTCACGGACTTCCTCACAATGCGATCACAGCTTATCAGCGTTGGTAATCACACCTCCAACTCCATAATTACATTCGTAGACAAAACCACAGTAGTTGGGCTGATTTCAGACAATAAGACTCCAGGATTGAGGTGGAACACCTTAACGTCTCTAAGACAAAAGAATAGGTGATTAACATCAGAAAAACAAAGGATGAAGTCCACCTCCCCCTCCACATAGTGAAGCAGTAGAAAGCGTGGAGAACCTACATTTTAAATATGAATAGATGAGGTGCTGGGGGCAATCAACAACTAAAGGATGGTAAACATCAGTCGCGACAGTCCTCCACTGAGTTTTACCAAATAAATAACCTCTTCCTCTCTTTGTTAAATTAAGGTCCTTTTATCAAGGGGCCACAATAAGTATGATTGGATTAAATGACATATTAGATGAAATTATGGATACAGAACAATCATGGCACCTGACAATCAGTGTAGCCTATCTTAAATTATAAATAAATCAGATGGACTGTGACAGACAGACACATATTTTAACAATGTATTCATGTCTGCATAGAGAAGAACCGGTACAGAATATATTTTGTTATAGGCTACTGTAATGTTACCCAATAATAAAAGACAAGAGGAAGATGGTCTTCAGATGAAGTGTGTGGCTCTTAAAAGAGCCGTTGTGTTGTTGTAGTTTTTCCGGATCAGGTTTAACCTCCGAAGCCGTACCTTCATGTGAGATTCTACAGAAATAATATGAACTAACTGGTATTTCTTTAGCAGCTGATATTTGAATCCGGATATTATTTATCATACTGAGGTGAAAAAGTATCTAACCCATAACATGTAATGTTGTGGTTCCAAAATTTTAGTTATTTGGTCATGTTTCCTTCCTGCCCTGACTTTTCCTAAATATGCACTTACAACCAAACCAAGGAGAACGGAGCGAGGTGCAAACCATTTGTTTGCAGGGTTTGCTAACAGAAGTCTCCCAGGTTTTGTGTTAACTGAACTGAGCAACACACACTCAACGTTGGAGAGATGGGTTGACAAGTCTGGCAAGAACGACAGGTGCAATTACAATAACTCACATAGAATAAATACAGTAAAGGGACAACACTAAGTTCATTTGTACAAGGTTCCTATCATATAATGTATATTTAATGTATACATTTTCTTTATAGACTCTTAAAATCTCTCTTTGCTTCTGAGTTTTAGAAATACTGGAAACGTGTTCTATTCAACTGCAGCTGTGTATAAAATGTATTTTTGTCCATTGAACTCTTGAATCTAATAACTATAACATCAGTTTAACAGGATACCATGATCCACAGTATCAAAGGCCTTTTGAAGGTCTAATAAAATCATTCTACAGACTTCTGATGCGGCCTGTTAAATATAAAAGGCAGCTTTCAGTGGAATGGGATTATCAGAATCCTGACTGCTAAGAGTTTACCATTTTTTGTCAGTTCCAGCTGTTAGATAAGCTATCTAGCTGTCTTCGTGGGGACTATAGCTATCCAAAGATGTCTATAGAGATGGAAACGTTGGCACAGTCTGAGTGGAGACTGATGTTGATGAGAAATGGCCCATCAGCACAAACAAAAGGACACAGACTTGGGGGGCGTGGGATATGAAACTAAACAAACGCTCCCATTTGGCCTGGTGTGGAACGATGGTGGTTCAGACGACCATAACAACTGTCGTTACAACAGCAGGAGCATTTTTTTTTATTTTTTTTATAAAAGAACTAATTTCACTAATTTTGTAAAAAAAAAAGATATAAACAAGATAACTAAAATTGGGTTTTAGTTATTTAGTTATTTAGTAGTCAATGAATGTACTTTGCCTCAAATACAACACATATCTA
The DNA here is from genome assembly GCA_023631565.1 of Gymnocephalus cernua. NCBI lineage: Eukaryota > Metazoa > Chordata > Actinopteri > Perciformes > Percidae > Gymnocephalus > Gymnocephalus cernua. The sequence continues at coordinate 40,373,497 of CM042428.1, read as the reverse complement.
CATACAAATGCATTTACAAAAGACAAAAAAAAAAAAAAAAAAAGATCATCACTGACTCTAAATGTCCTCCTTAATCTTTCTCCGACCATCTGCTGACTACTGGCCGAAGACTTGCAGTCAAACAGTTGTATTCAGGGAAATTTACTTCTTTGTCACAAACTTGCTGGATTCTCCCTACAGATATTTTAAATTGCATTGGGCTAAATGTTCCCTATGTGAACTTTGAACTGTATAAGTGTAGGCTACAGTATTTAGTTTGTATCCTTTCAGATGTGTTTTCCTGATGTTTCTGCTCATCAAACATATAAAGTGAGAGTAGGCTACCTCTCTGTGATTTGTTCCATTAGGAAATGATTCCCTCACAGCTCACCATCATGTTATCTCCTGCTGCCATCTAGTGTTCACCAACGTAACACATTACAGCCATCATGAACCTCTGTGTGAACTGGATAATATCAAGAAATTAGGCTACACCTTTTAAACTGATTGGATTCCAATGGTGATATGAAGTAAAGTCTTTATCTTGAAACTAGACTGAAGATGTCAGGTCGTTGTGAGCTAAAATAAAAAAAATGAAGCTTGATTTTGATAAATACGCAAAATAAGTCTAAATACTAGGCTATTAATAAGACTTTAAAGACTTATTTACAGAGAAAGATGCCCTGACAGGAAGGAGGAGACGTTTCACTCAGAAATGTATCATTTATCCGACTAATTTCTAACAAATTATTTAATATTATTAAATTAAATGTTAACCAAAGGTCAGGTTGGGTAGGCTATATGAGGCTCTAATCCTTCACTCTGAACCTCAGTATAAAACTATAGAGGCAGGTAGACACGAAGGATAAAGATACATAAATACATAATTATCAAAAGGAAAGGGTAGACGTTTAGAAAAATAATAACAATGCATTTAATAATAGCACTTATAGTAACACTCAAGGATGCATGACAGTGTATATAACACGGCAATATATTTCCTGCCCTGCCTAGTGCCTATATACCTGTATGTCATATTGCACTTCTCTGCTTTTTTTGCACTTCTGGTTGGAAGCAAACTGCATTTCGCTGTCTATGTAAATAATGTGGGAAGGGCTGCTGGGTTTGTCTCCGCCCACAGAAACCATCTGTCCTCTCTTACGTCCGCAGATAAGATGTAAATACAGCCGGTCTGCTGCTGTTGAACTTATTCGTTTCTAACGATCCAACATCGGCTAAACTCAAAATGTCCGGAAGAGGAAAGGGAGGCAAAGGACTCGGTAAAGGAGGCGCTAAGCGTCACCGTAAAGTTCTCCGTGATAACATCCAGGGAATCACCAAACCCGCCATCCGCCGTCTGGCTCGCCGCGGCGGAGTGAAGCGTATCTCCGGTCTGATCTACGAGGAGACCCGCGGTGTGCTCAAGGTGTTCCTGGAGAACGTGATCCGTGATGCCGTCACTTACACCGAGCACGCCAAGAGGAAGACGGTGACCGCCATGGATGTGGTCTACGCTCTGAAGAGGCAGGGCCGCACCCTGTACGGCTTCGGAGGTTAAACCTGATCCAGAACAGCTACAACAACACAACGGCTCTTTTAAGAGCCACACACAGTATCTTCGGAGATAAACTTCCTGATATGAGTTATTTCTTATTCATTAGACATAAATTATTATTTCAGATAACACAATTAAAAGTCTGATCTTTCACTTCGTCAGACTAGACTCAGTGCTGAATAACTTAACTTGTTTTCTTTTCTCATTATATATTACTTCATGATTGCTACTGTTATATAATAATAAATGTGAAATTGACTGGGAACACTGACCTATTGTCCTAATTTATCTCTAAATACATACAGTTCCATGAAATGTATTAAGATTAAACTCAGATTAATATTACTGGCATGTAAGTAACACAAGATGGTTATGCATATACATTAAAAAATGTAAACCAAAATTTGAAATGAATAAAGAAACAAATATGCTAAATATAGGCCTAGTAGTTAATAAAAAGAACTGTATGGTTTAGTGCAACATGTTGAGTGAACGTGCTCACTGTTAGTTGCTGCTCTACCGCTGCCTCCATCGGTTAGTTTGTTATTGTGTGACTCTGGTGTTTTAAACGGTTATTTGGGATTCACCCAACAAGTCCCACAATGACACAAACTAACTAACCGATGAGCCCCTCCGGTGTCCTGCGAGGAGAAATTACACTTTTTTTTTTTATTCTTCAAAGGAACAACATTGTTCAATCCCAGGCTCATCCAGAGACTTAACAATAACATGTAGTGTTACATTTCCTTAGATGACAGCAACATCTGGGGTTTAAACTCAGATGTGCAATGTACATACAGTACAATTTATAATATCCTACTTTATCTGAGTTCACCCTGGCATTTAAACAATGACGCCATAGTTTGGCCACCCGTGATTGTTTAGGTTCTCAAACGTTTCACATCATGGACCCCTAGACTGATACCTGGAAGAATTTACAGGGGAAATAAAATATTCCCCTTTTGGGACCCCCTGGAAGTTTGAAAACCACTGAACTAGTCAAAATACAGAGATGAAATACAACAATAAATCAAATGTCAGCACTAAAACTATTTATTATGTGTTCTGTTAGTTGCAAGGTTAAACATTATGTTTTCTGTCAGTACTGTTCTGTCTTTGGACTTTAACACATTGGTTTTTTCTTGTATTTGTTTATTCCATAAATACAAATACGGAATACAGGCAAATTACAGAATAAGAAACGGAACGATAACAATATGATAATTAGTGAACATTTATTTTGAAAACGACGTGCAGCTTAAAAGGAGTCTTGTTGTGAATACAGCAACTTGACTGATCTCTTCTCTGATTGGACGATCATATTTACGCTCAGTCTGGCCAATCACGAAGCAGATAGGTACATATAAGGCCGGTTCGGCACCGTGATAGTACTATTTCTCGTACTCGAAGATACAAAAGCCACGAAAAATGTCTGGAAGAGGAAAAACCGGAGGAAAAGCCAGAGCCAAGGCAAAGACCCGCTCCTCTCGTGCCGGGCTCCAGTTCCCAGTCGGCCGTGTTCACAGGCTGCTCCGTAAAGGAAACTACGCTCAGCGTGTGGGAGCCGGCGCCCCCGTCTACCTGGCGGCTGTGCTGGAGTACCTGACCGCTGAGATCCTGGAGCTGGCTGGAAACGCTGCCCGCGACAACAAGAAGACCCGTATCATCCCCCGTCACCTGCAGCTGGCCGTCCGCAACGACGAGGAGCTCAACAAGCTGCTTGGCGGAGTGACCATCGCTCAGGGCGGCGTGCTGCCCAACATCCAGGCCGTCCTGCTGCCCAAGAAGACTGAGAAGCCCGCCAAGAAGTAAATGCCCGGAACCAGCTTCAACCAAAGCAACAAAGGCTCTTTTAAGAGCCACACACATCCAACTAAAGACAGATCCTGATATACTACTTTATTCAAATTGTGTTTCTTGCCTGTGAGTTTTTATTGCGTCATAACAATCTTGAATCTTAACCTTACACACATTTTATTTAAATAAAATGTATATAAAAGTAGTCACTGTTTTCGCCAGTAAAGAAGTCCATTATTTCACGGTGCGTCTACAGTCCTATAGTTTAAAACAAGTCTCCTCTTCCAGTCACGACACCCCTGTCGGTAGCATTTCCACTTCTAAAACAGCCAGCAGATCTTGATCTTAAATCCATTTGATAGAGCCAAAGTTGTTGTCTGCAGCTCAATGGAAACTTCTACCATATGAAATTGCACATTTAGTTTCAGCACTGCTGCTCAATTTGTGTGTGTGACTCTAGGCTGGGATGGTTAGTTTAAGCTCGCTCTCCGCGGATGCGACGGGCCAGCTGGGTGTCTTGGGCATTACAGTGGTCTTTCCATCCTGTTCTGAACCGCTTGGTAACCAAAACTCTGTTAACCTAAACCAGAAGTCTTCATTTGTAGGCCTACGGATTGTTTAGGATTTGAAAAATGTAGTTTTGGAAAACTTATTTATCGGTTGTCTGGCATAGCCTACGGATTATCTACGGTGTAGAGAGAACATCATTTTAATGTAGAATATTATTGAATTGTTGACTGTTAAAAGAAATAAGCCCTTGAGTTTGAGTGAGGTGGCTCTTAAAAGAGCCGTTGGGGTGTGTAGACAACAGACAGTTTAAGCCCTCTCTCCGCGGATGCGACGGGCCAGCTGGATGTCTTTGGGCATGATGGTGACCCTCTTGGCGTGGATGGCGCACAGATTGGTGTCCTCAAACAGGCCGACCAGGTAAGCCTCGCTGGCCTCCTGCAGAGCCATCACGGCGGAGCTCTGGAAGCGCAGGTCGGTCTTGAAGTCCTGAGCGATTTCTCTGACCAGACGCTGGAAGGGCAGCTTGCGGATCAGCAGCTCGGTGGATTTCTGGTAGCGACGGATCTCTCTCAGAGCCACGGTACCGGGCCTGTAACGGTGAGGCTTCTTCACGCCTCCGGTGGCCGGGGCGCTCTTACGGGCAGCCTTGGTGGCCAGCTGCTTCCTGGGGGCTTTGCCTCCGGTAGATTTACGAGCGGTCTGCTTGGTTCTTGCCATTTCAGTTTCTCTGTGTTCTCAGCTCGAGAAAGAATACTACTCAGAGTGAACCGCGGCTTTATAAAGGAACTGCTGCAGCCAGGGCAGCGCTGATTGGTCCAGACCCGGAGACACGCGGGCTGTAGCTGAGTAACTATTGGACAAAGTGAAACTCACACAGCAGCTCGATGACTAAAAATGAATTATTCCACATTTTACTAAGCATTAGCCTACAAGTTACGTTCATGTTTATATTTTATTTAATTTGAGAAATCTGTAGAATTTAGTAGCTTTATTTCATTCATTTTTTATTTGAAGTTTATTTGAATAGGGACAGATACAAAAATACATAGATTATTACATAAAGAACAATCTGATGCCTGTATCACAGTGTTTATAGCCATGGCTAATTCACAACACCTGTCCCTAGAAGGGCTTTTAACAGTAAAAATAATAAAGAAATCCAATTTTTACAGTGAATACAATAAAACATCCAAAAACCAGTTAACAGCAAATAGTAAATATAAACACATTCACTCGAACTCACACCGATGCATACCTCATATACACACACATTTCATATGGCATGATCACACTGCTGTGCTGTATGAACCATGCTTTTGGTAGTTTATTAAAGGTGGACAATTTACTTAGAGTCTTTATATTTATATTATATTTATATATTTGTAGGAAGCCAGTTCCACAGATTGGCTCCTTTCACAGAAAACACATTTTGGGCAAAAGAGGTTTTACAAAATGGAAGCTTAATCATTGTATGTATGTATCATTTTATTACACAATCTGGTATGATTATAGTTAATGTCTTTGTAATCTGACTATAGTTATGCAGAGTGCAATTAACCCATCACTGTTTACAACAATATGTCAGAACACAAGTTGTCTAAGTAGATGTTGAAAACGGTTGTTAATAAAATACCGTTACCTAGATCATCCACACTATTGGAGTTATAGTAGCCTACAGAATTAATTAAAACTGTTTAATTGATTCAGTTAAATTATTCCAAATCCAAACAGAAACATGTGAGGTGTCAATGTTTTTTAAATGTTTTAGCCAGGTCTTCCTTGAATAGCCTAAAGGTTATACCTCCACATTAAATAAAGGTCCAATTGAGATCACAATATAAAATATATGACATCAAATCAGGAATTAAGTTGATAAAACAGAGGGTTGATTATCAATTGTTTTCTCCTTTTGAATATAACAATATTAGCTGGTTTTAAATGCATGTTGTTGTTGCTCTCTCTTGAAAAACAGGATTCTTCATCTCAATGGGACTGTAATATATTCAAAATCAAAAAGGTGCCATAATCTGATTTACAATCAGAGAAAGATACATTGAGTATGAAGTTGATGAAACAATAGTGTTGATCATCACATGCTTCTTCTTTTGAATATGGACCATTCAAATTTAAGTCTTTGTTATCAGCACATTTCATTTTAATAAATGTATTCATAAGTAAAGACTTATATAAATGACAGGTTTTAGAAAAATATTTCAGTTTTTAATCTGCCTAAATTCAGAAGAGGTAGTGATTTCTGGTGTGTTAGCGCCACCTTGTGGTGTTCAGAGGACAAAGCACTGAAGGACTAGTGTTTAATATTCAGATTTTGTTCTTTGAAAATGTAGCACATTAATTTAACTGCAAACAAATTGCTCTTCACCAGCATATTTCATGTAGATCAAACAGACATGATAATGTTGTAGGAAAACAGCTCTCTGGTGAATGTGTGGTGGCTCTTAAAAGAGCCTTTTGGTGCACTGAGTGCAGATTAAAGAGCCACTTTACTTCTTGGACTTCTTTGCTGCAGCTTTCTTTGCCGGAGCTTTCTTCACAGGGGTCTTCTTCTTTGCGACCTTTTTAGGGGCAGCCTTCTTGGGAGTAGATTTCACTGCTGGCTTTTTGGCAGCTTTCTTCACAGGAGACTTCTTGGCTGCTGGTTTCTTGGCTGCTGGTTTCTTAGCGGCGGTTTTCTTGGCTGGAGTCTTCTTCACAGCTGTTTTCTTAGCTGCGGTTTTCTTCTGCGGGGACTTGGCGGCGGGTTTCTTCACTTTAACGGGAGCTTTCTTGCCGGTCTTGGCGGCTTTAGGCTGAGCCTTGGGGAGCTTGAAGGATCCGGAAGCCCCAATCCCTTTATTCTGGACCAGCTTTCCGTCGGTCACCAGCTTCTTCACCGCGGTGTTGATGCGTTTGTTGGCCTTTTCCAGGTCAATGCCTTTGGTGGCCAACGTCTTTTTGATAGCCGGAAGCGAGGTGCCTTTACGGTCCTTGGCCTCGGTCACGGCGTCGAGGATGAGCTTCGGGAGGGAGGGTCCATCACTCTTTGCGCGGGGAGCTGCCTTCTTCTTGGGGGCTTTGGCCGGGGCTTTCGCCGCGGGAACTGCTGGAGCTTCTTCTGCCATGTCTGTCTCTCTGTCACGTTACAGTCTGCTGTGTTACCTCTCGCGCAGGAGGCGGGACTTATAAAGCACATGAGAACCGTGGAGAGTCAACCCACAGCCACTCCGCTGACCTGCTGAAAACGTGGCGACACTTTGTGTTTTCTCTTCGACAATTTGGGGATAAAATTCATAGAACAGAAACGTTTTAAAGCACAATAGTTGTTGTAGCTGTGAGAAAACCTTCTCCCCTTCACACTGATCTCATGTTTGGCGACGAAGACTCGTTCATTTGATTCCAGGAGGCTTCAAACCTCTCGGATACACAGTCATTTTGGACTACTCGCAGCGAGTTTTCCTCACATTTTGTCTTTAAAAAGATCTAAAAGTGATGTGTATTAAATATGACAGTAGTGTCGCAGTAACCAGAGACATGTGAGGATAGAATAAAAGCGAAATAACTGCATGAATGTACTTTATTTAGTTTAAATTGGGGAGGTTTTCAGTGGTGGTAAACACACTGGGTGCTAGGTAGTTACCTGACAGGTTTATCCGCTGGCATTGATCCTTAACATGATGGATTTGACATGATGAGCCTTCATGACACAGGTTAGTATTTCTCTCTTCTGCTGTACACAACCCTGACTGTCTATCACTGCAACCACCTTCAGTTGGCCTCAAAATCTCTCCATAACATGATCTGATCAGGTCAAGATTATTTATAATATAGACTAGTCATTTTGTCGTTAATAAAAATGTAAGGAAATGTGAGACCGCAAATATGTTTTTGTAAAATATGACACTTAACATGAAAGCTTCAGATGGTAATGTAGGTTGATGGAAGCCACTTTCCGCCTATGTGATAAAAAAATACTTATATATTATATCTTTATAATTAGAAACCTAGAAGCCTTTGTATTTCAAAATAATGATAGGCGTATATACTATATACATTTTCAAAATAACGGGTTAGTGCAGGATACTACGTCATTATTTTGAGAAGATTTCTCATAATGACTTAAACAGCTTCCTTTGGTTTCATCACATTGGCGTGAATGGGTTTACGTTTTTATTTTTTTCAAGTCTTCAATTTCCACCTCTGTTTTTCTGTGTGAGCATAGTGTTATGGTCATAGCTTTATGGTCATGGTTACTTATGGATGGAATTATAGTTGTTGGATAAGCACCCCATTTCTGCACCAGTCCATGTTAACACAGCCCACCTCCATGAGATAAATGATTCCCATTTTTCTGGTGATTCCCTGGTAACCCCTCAAGGACCCGGACTACGGTTACAGTATAGTATTAACAGCTTTGACAGTAGCTCAAAATGGAAATAATCAAGTACAACCTGACCTCAAAATTATCAGAAGGAGCCTACAGTACTTGAGCACATACACTATCCGATTAAAAGCATAAAACAATAGCACAAACAACTATTAGTACTCATTACCATTATGTTTCTTCTCATGAAGGCCATCATCAAACCACCTAACTGGAATACTCTGAAAAGACTTTGAAAAGACACACAGCACATCTAAAGACAAAGACTGGAGATCTTGCAGGTTCACAATTTGGAAGACTCCTACTGGATTTGTTTGGGAAGTTCACCATGCTGCTCCTGGGAAGAAATGAACAAGAAACAGAAACTCTAAGCACTCTTTGGCCTTAGCTGTCCTTGTGTGTGCGCTAAAATGCAATCTATTTACAATTACTGTCCATGAAGGCAGAACGAGTTGAAGAAACTGCATGAACCCGAAATAAATAATTGGAGGTTCAAAGCACCCAAAGTCTTTGAAATAGACAAAGGTGCATCCAAAATATTGTTTTAAATGGCCTACTCTGAATCCAGATGAAACAGCCATATATATTTTAGGAGCAAAAATAATGGAGAATTAAATGCTGTTAAGCTTAATAAATTCTCCAGGAACCGAGCTCTTATTTTAGTCATTGTGTGGCTGACCCATGAAAAAATAGCCAGAAAATTCAAATTAAATTTTTTTTAATTGAGATGTTTATTAAACCTTTTAACAACCCCCCCCCCCCCCAAAAAAAAATAACATTTTGTTTATGATATATTATTTCTATCACGTTTGATACATTGGGCGTTTTGGACAACGTTTTGCTCACAACAATGTTAATTTTAGGTACAATATTTTTTTGTTTTTGGGACAAATATAAATGTTATTCTTACCATAACTATATGAAAATTAGCAACTTGTTTCATGCCAAAAGTGTCTGGAGGATTCAATGACAGCAGCCATTTTGAAAGTAAAAAAAGCCCTTCCACTGCTTGCAGTCCACTAGAGCTGAATACATGTATCGGATTATGTTCAACAGCCGTTTAAGGAAATTCTTGATCAACTTGAGATAAGACATATGACAAATGGTTTTACAAGGGAGAGAGCCAAGTTGCTGGTTTAACAGCAAGTTCACTTGAAAAGTCCTACATTTGTGCAGATCACAAGGGGCTTTAATTGTAGGCCTACATGTCAAGGCAAGTCAGCTATAATGTTAATTGTACAATATGTGCCAGACATACATACAGAGGCATTGAAAGGGTTTCCCCTCCAACGCACAGTGAAGGAATTACGGTAAAGCAAGTATAACATTGATAAGATAAATACACAAATTCTATACAATGTAAATGTCCAGTAAGAACAAAGAGAAAACTTAACGAGACGGAATCAAAATTTGCTCTTTGAGAAGAAGTGGGTGGCTCTTAAAAGAGCCGTTGTGTTGTTGGTCTCCAGCAGATTTACTTGGAGCTGGTGTACTTGGTGACGGCCTTGGTGCCCTCAGACACGGCGTGCTTGGCCAGCTCCCCGGGCAGCAGCAGCCTCACGGCGGTCTGGATCTCCCTGGAAGTGATGGTGGAGCGCTTGTTGTAGTGAGCCAGACGAGAGGCCTCACCGGCGATGCGCTCAAAGATGTCGCTCACAAACGAGTTCATGATGCCCATGGCCTTGGAGGAGATGCCGGTGTCGGGGTGGACCTGCTTCAGCACCTTGTACACGTAGATGGCGTAGCTCTCCTTCCTGGTCTTTCTCCTCTTCTTGCGCCAACACGAAGTAACCGTCCCAGAGCCGGTAGGAGACATTGAACTGCTCTGAATCATCCTAAAGTTGAAGTTATTTTAGATATCAGACTTGTAACTTGAAAAAATAAATTATGTTTAATAGTGTGATTCTAATGGCCAAACAATGTATCCATGGAAGTAGATTTTCTGTTTCCAAAATCACTATTTGTATAGTATATCCTAACATGCCCATTTTGATTCCTGACTAGACCTCTATTTTATTTCTTGATGTGTTTTCTTGTTTACTTTCTCATGGTGTATAAAGCATTTAATTTAATTATTTGAAGTTTGTATGCTCTCTTTTCTAGATTTACTCTTTACGTAAACATGTATAAGACTGTTTTGGTTGGTACACAATAAAGTTATGATATGAATGTACATTTTCTACTTTACATTTCCTGTTCCTAATGAAGGAGAAAAAAACAAGGAATATATTGATCACATAGTGAAAGGGTGTAATACGTTTTATGTAGGTAGGCTACTTGTACGTATATGTCCATGTTCTGCTACATACACAATTATTCAAATGCTTTAGTTTTAATGGTTACTTTGCAGATAAACTCCCTCATTACCTCGACCAGTTGCATTACGTAACATTAAAAAGCAGATTTTCTGTTAATTTGAAAAATCATTAAAATCCTCCGCACTGTAGATGTTTACTGGAGTTTGAGGAGATCAAGTTTCTAGCTGCTTGGCACTTCACAGGTCAACGGATGTTTGTTCATCCACAGAAACACAAATCAAACGGAAAATACAAAATGTGAATCAACGTGTCTTGAAATGTTACACAAGTAAACTTTCCAAAAAAAGGTTAACACAATACAACTACAGCTGAATGCACACGGCAACTGTTTCAATACAACAGAGAGCCTTTTGATTGTGCTGTGGTGTTTTATAGAGGACAGTAACAGACTTTTCATCATGGGGGATTGTGATGTCGGCCTTAAAATAAAATAAATAATCCAACAAGTTTGTGTCTGGGTTTTGTTTTTTGATACAAATCTGGATTTATCTATGTTGTTTATATCATATATATATATATATATATATATATATATATATATATATATATATATATATATATCTCAAGTGTGTCAGATATGAAGGTGTAAAATCTACTTTAACTGTCAGTGTGAAAAACTGAACAAAAGGAACAGAGCTGCAGTCTATGGTTTAATCAAAAAACATTGATAACATTTGAAATGGAACAGTAACCATATTGAGTGAAAAGTAATTTTAATTCATGTTTTTCTTTGAATGCATGTGGCTATTATAGGACACATGATAGGCCTATGTGAATTCATAGTTCATTTTATTAGAAAAAGTGGACAAATATGCCATAACTAAATTCGTTTTAGTATCAAGTGATGAACGGAAAAACAAATTAAGCCCAGATCGGACTTGTTCATAGGTTTGTTAACTGGATGGTTTCAACCACGTTGTTGCCTAATTCGCATAAATATATTAGGTGTTCCGATAATTGAAGAACCGATCTGTGATTGCATAACTTGAAATACGGAAGATGGTCTTCAGATATTGTGTGTGGCTCTTAAAAGAGCCGTTGTGTTGTTGTAGCTGTTCCGGATCAGGTTTAACCTCCGAAGCCGTACAGGGTGCGGCCCTGCCTCTTCAGAGCGTAGACCACATCCATGGCGGTCACAGTCTTCCTCTTGGCGTGCTCGGTGTAAGTGACGGCATCACGGATCACGTTCTCCAGGAACACCTTGAGCACACCGCGGGTCTCCTCGTAGATCAGACCGGAGATACGCTTCACTCCGCCGCGGCGAGCCAGACGGCGGATGGCGGGTTTGGTGATTCCCTGGATGTTATCACGGAGAACTTTACGGTGACGCTTAGCGCCTCCTTTACCGAGTCCTTTGCCTCCCTTTCCTCTTCCGGACATCTTGACGTCAGTCTATGTAGGATCGTTAGAAACGAATGAGTTCAACAGCACCAGACCGGCTGTATTTACATCTTATCTGCGGACGTAAGAGAGGACAGATGGCGCCAACTTCGGTGGGCGACGCCAAACCCAGCAGCCCTTCCCACATTATTTTTCAAAACTTAACGTTTTTCTCTCCTTTTGATTATTTCATGTATTTGTTTTATCCTTCGTGTCTTCCTGCCTCTATAGTTTTATACTTCTGAGGTTCAGAGTGAAGATTTACAGCCTCATATACCTGACCTTTGTTTAACATTTATTATAATAATAAGTCCTTTCTTTTCATGGAATTAGTGGGCCTAAATTATGATAACTCATGGCTAACAAATAAGTTTCTATGTGAAACATCTCCTTCCTGTCAGGTCATCTTTCTCTGTAAATAAAGTCCTGATAATAACAGTTTGATTTGTTTCAGGTATTTCCTAAAATCAAACTTTATTATTCTTGACTTTAGTTCTACCTGACTTTTTCAGTCTAGTTTCAGGATAAAGACTTAGAATACCAGCAGTTTTAAAACGTGTTATTTTTATATATACAGTATAATCACACAGAGGTTCATAATGTAATGTGTTGCATTGTTGAACAGAAGATGGCAGCTGGAGATAACATCATGGTGACTTGGGGAGGGAATCATTACCAAATGTAACAAATCACAGAGAGGTACTCTAATACATGTTTGAGACTGATCAGAAACATCAGGGGAACCCATTTGAAATGATAAAAACATTATAGTCTATATACTGAACAGTTAGAGTCAGAAGCTCACATAAGGTCAATGGAAGAAACTAAATTTATTTATTTGTTTCCCCAAATACAAACGTTTGCCTGCAACTGTATGTCAATCTATCTATCTATCTATCTATCTATCTATCTATCTATCTATCTATCTATCTATCTATCTATCTATCTATCTATCTATGAGCACTTTTATTTTTATTTTTATTTTATCTTTACTTTTATTTAAATACATTCTGTGTGTATATATTCATACCTATACTGTTTATACTCTTCTTATCCATCTTATATTAAGAGAATGTGTGACATGCACCAACAACACCAAGACAAATTCCTTGTATGTGTGAAAAATGTACTTGGCAATAAAACCTTTTCTGATTCTGATTCTGATTTGTAGCTCAACGTTTCCATCTCTATAGCACAGCAAGGACATCATTTAATTTCGCAGCCCCCACAAACTATTCACAGTAGTGATGGGCATTCTGGCTCTTTTGGCTCACAAACGGCTCTTTAAAAAAAAATTATGTTTTGACTATGATAGGTGTGAAAAACAATTCTAATTAAATTATTAAATGAAATCATACTCACAATGTCTTACAATTTCTTTAAAAATGCATTGATTTGTTATGAAAAAAGAATACTATTAAACCTTTGCATTTAAATTACAACTTTTTAATGTATAGAAACAACATTCAAAACAAATACAATCTGAACATAATAGAACTCACATTAAAGACAAATAAATAACTGAAAGGATTAAACTGGTCCCTCTTGTTCTCTCTTCTTTATGTTATAACCAGCATGAACTATCTCACTAGTTATGTTTTGTATAACTGGCATGAACACACACACAATGCTGATCATATTTTTATTTTATGAGAGATTTGCATTCAGAAATGCAAGCTGCCTCACTTTTGAGGGGCTGAATTTCTATAGGCTATATTTTTAAAAATAGAGTCGGCTCTTTGGATATGCGAGCCAGCTCCCGTCGTTCATATACAAGAGCTATTAGAGCCGACTCATTCGCGAACGACCATCACTAATTCACAGCAAGATAGCTTATCTAACGGCTCGAACCAACAGGAGTTGTTGGGTCCATCAGTGGAGTGTCCTGGGGCCACTCTTTCTTGAATGGCTTCAGGGTTGCCTGTTCAGACCCTTTTGTATTCAACCATATGCTGTTATTGTGTCTCAACCTCAAAGGATCAAACTTTATTCTTAATCGTCACATACACACAGTACAATGTAGTGAAATTCTATTACTGCATTTAAGCCATCCCAAGTATATTAGGAGCAGTCGGCAGCATAGAGATTTAGCAGTTGTGTGCAAATAAAATGTATTGTTCTGCATCCAGAATTTGACTTACTGGAAAAGTGATGAAAGTAAATGTAGGTGACACTATCATATTAGAAAACAGTGAACTATTTAAGATGTACATTATAACAATTATCATGATAATTGTTATAATGTACATCTTAAATAGTTCACTGTTTTCTTTTTCTTTTTTTGTTTTCTTTTTTTTCTTTTTCTTTCTTCTTTTCAGGCTTTGAAAGGCCTCACTGAAAATTAGCAAAAGACTAAACTCTTGACAGAAAATCAGGGTTGCTTTGAGTTGAGTTTGTGAAGAATCTGTTTCATATCCGGTTGCTTTGTTAACCCTTGTGTTGTCTTTCTGTCGACCATGAACATTTGGGTAAAAATTGAAAAGTAACTTCTTTTGGTGCTTTTTTAAACACTTTTGTCAATGTTTTCAATGCTTCTTTTTACAATACGATACGATACAACTTTATTGTCAGCCAAGGCTGAAATTCTTTGTGCATCCCTGGGTAGCTCGTAAACAAAAGAGGACATACACATACTTGTAAGCATGCATAAGATTAATAACACCAACAGACATACATGAAACATTACCACAAATGACATAACCTTCCAAGTATTCCAAGAACAAAGAGAACATGTACACCAGAAAATGACATAAACATACACACAGACAATGTCATTGCAGACGTATATCCCTGAAATAGTATTGCACTGGATTTAATGCAGCTGGTTTAACAATAGGATAGATTGATGTATGAAAGAGTTTTTAAGTCTGATGCGATTAAAGAATGAAAAGCGTCTGTTTGAAGGCAGAAGCAGATATTCACGGTGCAAGACATGTGAAGAGTCATTTGAAATATTTCTGGCCAATCTAAGCATACTATTATTGTGAGCCTCCTGAAAGGAGTGTACTACAGGTAGTAGCACTAGTAGAAACAGTTCATGTTCAATAAACCTAATGTATGTGACATTATACCTTACTTTTGAGTTTAAAAAAGCAGAAATTATTAATTATTTGACTAATAGTTAAGATCAGAGGATGTTGAGTGAATCAGACTGGTTTATGTCAAAGTTCATTCAGGATGCTGTTCTGAAAACATTTAAACATTTATTTTCAGGCAATTTTGGTTGTAAGAAACCCATACTTCTTTCATTAAAAACTTTTAAAATGGGTTAAAACTATACAAAAAGAATGCAGTACCGAGAAATATAACTTTGCTGAACAAGGGTTTTTCAAGGGTGCAACAAATATCGTCCTGATGTGTTGTTGTGCCACGGCCAAGACCATATGACGAAAGCCTCGACGCAGCGTTATTAAGGATCCCACTACACAGTCAAACACATCAGGACGATATTCAGAAGAACACAGTTCAAAAACAAGACCACAGAAGTACTGCTTAAAGTTTAACGTGTGACATCATTTTGGCACAAATTGATCCCCATAATAACCAAGAGGGAAAATAACATAAATTACATACTAGCAGTAGCCTAGTATGTGACTAAAGAGAAATCCTCCTTTATTTTAATGGGTTTTGGGCTGATGGTGATTATACTGTAAATTGACAAAAAAAAAAGATGTGGATATACTCAATTTTTGTCTGTGTGATGAGAAGAACTACTAACTATTTTCATCGTATTCCTCAGCAGAGGATCTGTTCACAGCCAGCAGCTCTGAACTCGGCAATCTTCAGTGTGTTTGCTGCCACCAGAAAAACGTCAGTTTATTACAAACTCATCAACAATAGATGGTTGTTTTAAGGTCGAGTCCCTGAACACACATGTGGGTCAGATGGAAAACGGCTTTAAATGAAACTGTGATGCGATTTAAATCATTTTAGGGGAGAAATGAGTGGGAAAAGCCGCTGAGCAGTGCTGCTCACGGCGGTGAGGAGGTGAGGTTTGGAGGCTCCACACACACAATGCAGAGAGCATCGTCGCTCTGCGGGACTTCAACACGAAGACACACGAGTCCGCTATCGGCCCCGTCACTGTCAGACTGCAGAACTTCTCCCACATTTAGTTTGGAGGCTTTTATCAGTGAAGAGAAAACACAAAGTAACATCCAGACTGCACAGAGGAGCCACCGACTGGGATGGGCTGAGTCTCCACGGTTCTCATGGTGTGTTTAAGTGCACCGCCCTGCTCTGTACTTTTCATCAGTCCAGTCAGATTCTCTGTGTTAACGTGAGTTGGAATATAAACTTGAGTAGAAAATGGCAGAAGTAGCTCCAGCCGCCTCACCGGCCAAAGCAGCCAAGAAGAAGGTTTCCAAGCCGAAGAAGGCCGGCCCCAGCGTCAGCGAGCTCATCGTTCAAACTGTGGCCGCTTCCAAGGAGCGGAGCGGCGTGTCTGCGGCCGCCCTCAAGAAGGCTCTGGCCGCCGGAGGCTACGATGTGGACAAGAACAAGGCCCGCGTCAAGACCGCCATCAAGAGCCTGGTGGCCAAGGGGACTCTGGTCCAGACCAAGGGAACCGGGGCCTCCGGATCCTTCAAGATTAACAAGAAGGCTGTTGACACCAAGGCTAAGAAGCTGGTCAAGAAAGCCGCTCCTAAAGCCAAGAAGCCCGCAGCGGCCAAGAAGCCCAAAGCAGCGGCAGCTAAGAAGCCAGCAGCCGCCAAGAAGTCCCCGAAGAAGGCCAAGAAACCCGCAGCGGTCAAGAAAGCAGCCAAGAGCCCCAAGAAGGCCACAAAGAGCCCCAAGAAGGCGACCAAGAGCCCCAAGAAAGTGGTCAAAAAGGCCCCTGCAGCCAAGAAAGCCCCCGCGAAGAAGGCTGCTAAGCCCAAAGCGAAGAAGGCAGCACCCAAGAAGAAGTGAGCTGTAGTCCGTCTCATCAACAAACGGCTCTTTTAAGAGCCACCACATCTTCCTCAAAGAGCATTCTCCTTTTTAATCTAATTCTGTCATTAACTGCACACTTTATTATATCACGAGTAAACACAATGATTATAATTTATTGAAGTCTGTCCAATAAGAAACATGGCCTACTTATACGAGACAAAGTAGGAATAATGAATGTAGTAGGCTATTTACATTAGTTTTTCTTTACCCTTGAAAACCAAAAAGTTCCTTCATTTCTGTTTTGTTATATAAATATCACAATTGCTTCAAAATCCCAGAGAAAGTGAGCATCAACTTGTCTGGAAGTGCAATCAAATCTAAAAGTTAGACTGGTTTTCACACAATGATCTTGTTACATTGAAATAACTGATAAACTAGTCAGGAACACACATCTTAAAGGTCCAATATGTAATATTTTTACTGTAATAAATCCAAAAATGACACCAATGCCTCATCAGATATTAAGGAAACATGTTAAGCTGGAATACTATCTTTTCTGACAACAATGCTAAAGTCAGTATTTTTTGTTTTTGAAATTTACAATCCGTGACGGAATTTATGTTTATGTTTTGGTTTGTGTGTTGTTATCAACTGCCCAGTTTGACAGCCAGGCCGGGTTGCCAGATATATCTGTAAACACGTAAACCAGCACGCTGCAGCTGTAACGTTAGTACAGCCATGAATGCACCAAACAAATGAATGGGATCAACAGAGATAGATTATACCCGACATTAAAAAACAGCATGTTTCTAACAGTTGCTTGACCAGAGACGTAACAAACCCCGGGTTAATATTGGAGATGTATTTGAAAGATGGAGACAGCTCACAGCCCAAAAGGACGCTGAGTTGGCTAATTTCCTCCTGTACAGGTAAGCATTAGCTTCAGGCTAATTTATCACAGCTACTAGGGACGAGCACTTTGTGTCATTTCAACATTCGTGTAGCTACTTCCAATGAATTGTATAGCTAGAGTAGCCGCGTTGGTTACTCGCAAAAACAACTGAGACAGCCAGTAAAGTGATTCCGACTGGTCCTGGCTAACGCCACCATGCTAACCCTGCTAATTGCTAACGCTACCGGAGGACCAGACAGGCAGGCCGCGGCACCGTTTAGCCTGTTCACCGGCCGTAGCCGACAACGGTGAGTTATTTGAAGCCAAGAGGGGGGGCTGTAACTAAGTCGGAAAGAGAGGAACTTGAGTTTGCAGTGTGTTTAGCGAATGTGTAATTCTAAGGCTAGTAAAGTGTGTATTTCAGTCGGGTGGAAAAGGAGTGCAAGGCAGTGGTGTTTTTAGCGGTTCCTATCATAATTCTAAGCCGAGGAAGTGTGTCTGTTTGGCGTGTGAAGAGGACGGCAAATTTCGTTGTATTTTTAGCGGTTCCTACTGTAGCTAATTCTAAGCCGATAAAGTGTGTGTGTCAGTTGGGTACAGAGCTCCGTGTGAGCACGGGCTTTTATGACTGTCAATATAGCCAACATCTCACGTTAGCTACTTCGCTGTGCTGTGGAGTAATGTCTGGTTATGTGAGACAAGCGTCTAGTAACATTGTTGGATGCTCCGGTCTCAGCCTGGCAACCAACGTGAACTTCGAGTCTGGAGAGGAGGGGGCGGGGGAGACGACTCTCGCCCAGTATTTTGAATTTGTACTGCAGTAACTATTTTAAACACTAGCTGTCAGTATTACATATTGGACCTTTAATTTAAAGTTAGAGATTAAAGTAATTCTCACTTTCATCCAGTGTACTTTGCATTTTGATAATCCAGTATTTAGAACACACATTGCTACAAATTTAAGAGAAATTTTATTGAAGGATACACGATTATGTGTCTTTTGTATAATTCAAAAGTTTGTTTTCAGTGTAGACCAGTGGGCAATGTTTTATCAAATTAAACTGACATCTATTTAAGTGAAGGGGTCTCAATTAATAGCTTGGATACACTAATTTATTTATGTTTTAAGAAGAGTAGTTCTTTAAAAGGGTCAAAAAAAAAAAAATATGCTTAAAGCATTTACCGTTTCTCCCTTTTACAATATGGTAGAATAATCTTCTCATATATAGATCATATTTATCGCATCGTTGTACTGTATATGGCCTTATGCTGACAATTTACTTTACAGTAAGTTTACATCCTGTGTTACTGTAGGTAACTTGAACATGCTTCAAGATACTAAATATCTTGAAACATAGATTTTCGATGAGAACAGGAAGACCTCTTTTTAGATGAAGTGGGTGGCTCTTAAAAGAGCCGTTGTGTTGTTGGTCTCCAGCAGATTTACTTGGAGCTGGTGTACTTGGTGACGGCCTTGGTGCCCTCAGACACGGCGTGCTTGGCCAGCTCCCCGGGGAGCAGCAGCCTCACGGCGGTCTGGATCTCCCTGGAAGTGATGGTGGAGCGCTTGTTGTAGTGAGCCAGGCGGGAGGACTCACCGGCGATACGTTCAAAGATGTCGCTCACAAACGAGTTCATGATGCCCATGGCCTTGGAGGAGATGCCGGTGTCGGGGTGGACCTGCTTCAGCACCTTGTACACGTAGATGGCGTAGCTCTCCTTCCTGGTCTTTCTCTTCTTCTTGCCGGTCTTGCTGACGGCCTTAGAGACGGCTTTCTTGGAGCCCTTCTTGGGCGCTTTGACCGTGGGCTCTGGCATAATTACTTCTGACAGTTTCACTGATCGAATGTAGTGACGCACCACCGAACGTTCCATTTGTATCCACTCGATGTAAATGTTACTGTGCTGTTGCTCGCACAGGATTGGTTGTCTTCTGAGCGCGGGACTAAGCATGCGCTGAACAAGTAGCTGTTGCTGTGAGCAGATTTATTTACTTCAGAGATCATAGAAAAGTGATGTGTCTTGTGATTATGGTTGACTGCATGAATACATAGTGCTCGATGTGTACCATTACACATCCATGCCTCATCCGTGCCATGACTCTCGTGGGGATATGATTCTAAACAAAAAAAAACGGCAGTCCGGATTTTTTGGAATTAAATATGTTTGAATCGGTAATTTTCATCAACCTTTGTAGACTTTATTTGGGTATTGGTGCAATGAGTTTAATTGCTTCATGGAAGTTGTAGTGGTGGAACTGGAAGAAAAACTCAGATCTTTTCCTCAAAGAAAAGTTAAGTGTCTTCTGATTATTGACTGCATGAAGACAGTGTTTGATGTGTTCAAGAGAAATATCACTACACCATTAACAGTTGTAAACTATGAAGAATGTGTAATTTTATATGTAGGCTACTACACTATACACGCTGTCTTGTTAATAACTTAAATAAAACACGCCCCAAAATGCTGCTGTGTTCACAGGGAAGGTTGAGTGAAACCAGTGAATATAATTGTATTCATAGTAGATGTTTCTTGTGGTTATTCTTGATTTCACGACTTATCAAATATTTCAATGAATTAACATTAAAAAAAAAAAGTGAGATTCACTGGCCGACAAGAACAGGACATTTAAAAAAAAAAAAAAATCTATGATTGTGTGGATTATATGGTGTTAATCTGAATCTGTAAACAAACTGAAGTCATGAAATTGACTAAATGGAGTAAAACAATGATTAGCCTATTTGCATGAGAGTAAAATTCATAAATTCAATATTTTAATGCTCAATTCAAATGTTACCCATTCTTCGAAATGTCATCAACCCTGTAAGATTGTTGTCTGGTTTTACACTTGCAGTTTAAACTATTCTTGGTGATATTTTATTGGAATTGCTTGGTTTCTTCGAAGAAAAAGTTTTTTTCTTCATGAGACACGAGAAACAGCTCTTTATGAGGAGAGTGCGTGGCTCTTAAAAGAGCCTTTTTGTGTCTGGTTTCCAGCAGTCAGCGAGTCTCTAGTTTTACTTCTTGGCGGGCTTCTCGGTCTTCTTGGGCAGCAGGACGGCCTGGATGTTGGGCAGCACGCCGCCCTGAGCGATGGTCACTCCGCCCAGCAGCTTGTTGAGCTCCTCGTCGTTGCGGACAGCCAGCTGCAGGTGACGGGGGATGATACGGGTCTTCTTGTTGTCGCGGGCAGCATTTCCAGCCAGCTCCAGGATCTCAGCGGTCAGGTACTCCAGCACAGCCGCCAGATAGACGGGGGCGCCGGCTCCCACACGATGAGCGTAGTTTCCTTTACGGAGCAGCCTGTGAACACGGCCGACTGGGAACTGGAGACCGGCACGAGAGGAGCGGGTCTTTGCCTTTGCTCTGGCTTTTCCTCCGGTTTTTCCTCGGCCACTCATTTTCAGATGTTCTCTAAAGTCACGACTCAGAGAAATGTGTTCCTAACAGCTGAAACCCTCCTTTTTATGTCTGAGGAGCGCGGGAGCCGGTCATTTCCAGCCAGACCAACCAGACAAGAGGCTTCCAGCAGAGCAGCAGAGGGCGGCCCGCTCTGACATTTTGGCGGACTTTTTGAAAGGCTTGTCCGCCAATAAGCGACGGAGATTCGGGCGGTGGGTCGCTCCTTGAGGCGGTGCTAAGCACCAGATGAGCCCCTCACCAATCAGGAGTCGCCGAGCCGGAGGTCTTACACTGCGACACCACATCACATCCGGTCCCACACTTTAAGAGCCGCGGGTCTCTGCGTTTCACTTCATATTTTTCCTGATCGCAGAAAGAAAAAGCCATGGCAAGAACCAAGCAGACCGCTCGTAAATCTACCGGAGGCAAAGCCCCCAGGAAGCAGCTGGCCACCAAGGCTGCCCGTAAGAGCGCCCCGGCCACCGGCGGCGTGAAGAAGCCTCACCGTTACAGGCCTGGTACCGTGGCTCTGAGAGAGATCCGTCGCTACCAGAAATCCACCGAGCTGCTGATCCGCAAGCTGCCCTTCCAGCGTCTGGTCAGAGAAATCGCTCAGGACTTCAAGACCGACCTGCGCTTCCAGAGCTCCGCCGTGATGGCTCTGCAGGAGGCCAGCGAGGCTTACCTGGTCGGCCTGTTTGAGGACACCAATCTGTGCGCCATCCACGCCAAGAGGGTCACCATCATGCCCAAAGACATCCAGCTGGCCCGTCGCATCCGCGGAGAGAGGGCTTAAACTGTCTGTTGACTACACACCCCAACGGCTCTTTTAAGAGCCACCTCACTCCAAACTCAAGGGCTTATTCCTCTAATGACGACACTTCTTTCACCTTATCAATCAATATTTTACAATAAAATGCTCTTGTTTCGACAGTCTAAATAATGTGTAGTCCTGCATCTTCAAATATCCCGTAGGTTATTAGTTTAAATGTTTGCTACCAAGCACATGATAACACGATGAAAAGATCACTGCAACATTTTTGTTAAAACCTTTAGTATATATCCCATCAGTCGAAGTAGGGTTTAAAAAGTCGAGCAACAAAGTTTTTAAAGGGTTATGTTGCTAAAACATGTGTAAAACGAGTTCATGATAAAAGAATTGGATTAATTGTTTGCATGATATCAACTAACTGTTAGTTCTGTGACATGATTGAAGATGACAGGATTGTGAAAACCCTGCTGTTGTAAAAATAGTCACAATGAAAAAGAAAAGAACATTTTGTCATTTGAAAACATAAATTGTGTCTTGATCATGCACGCTACATAACAACATGAACTTTAAATAACTGCTGGTATAATTAACATATGCCTATCAGCTTCACCTCTGAGGGAAGTGTTTGCTGCATATTAACAGCAGATGTGAGTGTAAATGCAGAGCTCCATCTACAGGCGTACATGTGTCATTACAACCACAATTAGAAACCACAGTGGTTAGTGAAGGTTGATTGTAGCATAAATACACCTGTAACTTTTGGTGAGTCAGTATCGGACAAAAACCTTCAACATGAAGACAAAGAAACACTCCGATCAACTCTGTGAGAAGGGACTGAAAAGCTCTCCTCAGAGGACAACAAATGTCCTTTCAAGTTAAATCCATCATTAAAGGGTAACTTAAACATAACGTAAACAGTTTTTTTCAACCTGGACCCTATTTTCCCAAGTTTGTGTGTGTAAGTGACTGATGAGAACAACAATGTCTGAAAGTGATCCAGTATTAAGGAACATCGCTGCAGTTGGCAGCAGCGAAACGAAACAACCTACATTTGTGCACCTTCAATTTATGTCAACAAAGGTGCTGTTTTTACCACCAACAGGCTCAGATTATTGTTCCAAGTGTCTGACAACATTATGGAAAGGATCCCTACAGAGGTCGACCTTTTTGTTAAAGAGTAAAATCTTTTTTTTAAACAAAAAAAACATCCCCCAAATTGCCATCATCAAACCCACCAGACCCCATTTAAATAAACAGTAATTTTACCATCGTAAAACATACTTCATTCAAAGTCGACAGAAACAATCTAAAACTATCAAAAGACGTCTTGGTTTGTCTTTCCACTGTTTCAACAATCACCACAAGGTAGTAATCATAATATATATGGAAGGGGTCACATCCCCCCCAATATTTTAATATGCTTACAATGTTCCCCCCAATATACTGATAGGTTAACTACTGTATATTGCTTTTCTACTGCAGTTCTAACGTTACGTGTTATTCAAGTGGTGTTGCTATATCCCAGCCAAAGCTGTTGCACGACTGCTGTAGGCAAGTCAAAAACACTGTACCGTCTCTGTTCAGATGTATTAAAAAGTGGAAAACTAGAATGTAATATGAGTGTTATGTAGGCTATTTCACTGTAGATTGTGGTCGTTTTATGACAATTGTATTAATGGACATTGTCTCACAGTGTTTTGCTAAATTCTTGTCAACACATTAGCTAGCTAATGTTAGTATAGCTACATCCCTTGCATTAGCACGTGACTTCAGCCAGGACATGCATGTAATCCAAAGTCAACGGGAATACTTCATTTTGTGCTGGAACTGGGCAAATTTGGTTTATGGGTGGTAACAGATAAGGGTGCAGGTTGAAAAGCCCCCATAATTACCCGTTAAGAAATGGAAAGTGAAATAATTTGATTAAATTTTCAAATTAAATTCGTCATTCCAAGTTTTATTGGAGTTCATTTATTATTTTATTGAGTCATATTTTTTAAGTTTCTTTTTCATGATTTGATTTTTTCATTTATTGTTAGTCTTTCTTTCTTGCTTTCTTTCTTTCTTTCTTTCTTGGATCAAAGTGTCATTCAGAAAAATCTTTAATGAACTAAAGCTAGCTGTACTACTAATTTGGTGTCTCTGTTAAAGGGTCAAGCACATACTATCAGTAATACCAATAATAATAATAATAATAATATTAATATGTTAAGATAAGAAGCTGTATTTCTCCCAGGAGAGAAATTCTTCATCCAACAAGAAAATTGATGAGTTCAAAATATATACAGATAAGATATAGATAATAAAACATCAACATTAGAAAGGTATACAGTAAACCAGTGTGTTTTATTGTGATGTAATGCAAAACAATTGCAATTTTACTTGTGTCAATGTACATGTATTGATTTGGTTTTTCTATTTTTGCAGCTACCAGTGACTCCCTACAGGCAGGCGTGGCAGGCAGACGTAGGCCTGGGCAAACAGGTTGATGTTCAGCGGGTTGCCATCCAGACGGATATCCTCCAGGTTACGGCGGATGAAGTTGCGATCATGACTGTTACAAAAGGTGTCCTCATGCAGAGACTGAATGTTGTTATTCTGATTGGGGAACAAGCACATTTCTGTTGAAGTTTTCACAAGGAAAGTGTATTAAAGGTACCAAGGCATGAACATTTCACTTTATGAGGTTTTTTAACATTAATATGAGTTCCCCCAGCCTGCCTATGGTCCCCAATTGGCTTGAAATGGTGATAGGTGTAAACGGAGCCCTGGGTATCCTGCTCTGCCTTTGAGAAAAAGTAAGCTCAGATGAGCCGTTCTGGAATCTTACATCCCTGGAAGATTACGTCCCCTTTCTCTGCTTTGCCCGCCCAGAGAATTTGGCCAACACATGAGAGAGAGAGACATTATGGCTTTCAAACAAGCAAAGTGGCAGTTGGTCAAGGCCACATCCCCCCCCCCCCCCCCCCCCCCCCCCCTCCTCCTCAATAGCTACAGACACAGAAATGGCACGTCCTAAGGAAAGCTCATTGTGGGACTGGCTCCAGTGGCTGTAATTCTGCACCAAGGATGAATTTCGGGAAAGAGACTTCAGATACAGTATTAGGGGACCACTAAGGTCTATATAAAAGCATCCAAAGAGCACCATGTCATGGGACCTTTAAAGTGCATTAAACATTTGTTGAGAGCCAGCGTTAACTTTACATAGCTTGCCCTAATTAAAAATACGAAATTATGGTTTAAATGCACAGGATTAGAGGACAATGAGATGACTGCCACCTCAACCAAAGGCAGAATCGGGGAATTATATGGTATCCTGTCTAATTGTTCTACTATTTTTGCCTCGTTAGAAATCTGCAATTATTTTGGCATGGCTTATAAAATGAAGATACGTGGTCATGTATATGCAACAGAATACATTTGTCATTTACTAGTAACTCAATCAAAGAGGCTTTGTTAATGTATTCATGAATTTTATCTTACTCTAGCAAGGACGCAAAGATCTCGAAAGATAATTCCCCAAAACTAGATGCAAAAGCAAAGAATGGACATTTATTTACCATTTATATCCTTATACACTGTAGTCTTTATTTGGCAATTTACTGTATCAGTTCCATGGATTGTGTTTATGTTACTAGTTAATTATTTTAATAAAAAAAGATATGAAGCTAATGCGCAAGTGCCTTAGACCTGCATTCTAACTAATTTCCAGCAGGGGGCGACTCCACATGTTGCAAAAAGAAGTCAGTTTCTATAGAAGTCTATGAGAAAATGACCCTACTTCTCACTTGATTTGATTTGAGAGTTTGAGCTGACTTTTTGAGTTGAGGTTTGCCTTGGACCAGTTCTTAGTTATGCTGTTATAGTTTTAGACTGCTGGGTGATTGCCTTTGACACACTGAGCTCCTCTCTCCTCTCTCTTTCCATCTGTGTGCACTCATGCCCCAGATATGCTTGTTACTAACTTCCCCGGAGTCCTTGTGTTTTCTCACCTCACAGTTTTCCTTGGATTAGTGTGGCACCTAAATCATGGTTGCAGCTGCCGCCGTGGTCCTGCTCTGCACCCTGCTATGCCCTGCTACACCTTTCTATGCCCTGCAATGCCCTGCTATGCCATGAACTACCACAACTACTATTTATAGTCATAGTTCCATTTTCTTTATTGTGACTATAATTGCCACTGTTCATCGTACCCCCACCCGGCAGCGTCAGACAACCGCCGACTAAGAGCCTGGGTCTGTCCGAGGTTTCTGCCTAAAAGGGAGTTTTTCCTCGCCACTGTTGCACTAAATGCTTGCTCTTGGGTGAATTGTTAGAATTGTTGGGTCTTTGTAAATTATAGAGTGTGGTCTCGCTGTGCACCATATATTGTAACCACGCAGACACCACAATGCAATGATTGACTACAGAAGAGAAGAAGTTCATTCTTGGAGCCGCTCCGACCACTTTGACCACAATCAGTATGAACGAGAGGACGGTTTGCGGCGACCATGACTGCCCTGACCGCACTGAAAACAAGTAGGATGAAACACGTTTAAATCGTCCTTTGATTCTGTAGCCAGGCTAGGTCTGGGTAGGCTAGGCTGGGGGATTTCTTTTCTATATATTTCTATGTCTGTGACTATGTTTTACAGTGTTGCAGTGGCTGTTGCCATTAATACTGTTCATAATTGATGTGACCTGGCTGCAAACTACCTTTTGGAGGCCTAAAAAAAAGAAGAGGAATGACATGAATGTGTTTCTACCTGCAGGTGTAACACTCTCAAGCCCAGTGGTAGTGGTGTAGGAATGTAATCCAGGTTATTGTTGGACAGATAGAGGAATTCCAGCTGGCTCATATCCTGCATGGGGAGAAAAGAAACACACCCATAACACAGTAATACATGAAACTATCCACAAGAGGGAACCCCACACCCACTGAATATGAACTGCCTAGACCTAAGTAAGATTAAATACATGTTTCCTGTTTTTCATTGTTTTATAAACCAGCATGGCTGCAGGCCTAAGGGGGTCAGAGAAAGCGGTGGATCCCACCATGATTCACCAGGGGGTTGCTGGAAAACTGCTGGAACATCCATCTATGGTCTAAAATGTATTTGATGTTCTAACTATCCATATATACTAAGTATTATGCTGTTTGATAGTGCAGGATTACAAATTATTGCCTGCAGCTGTTGTTTTTCCCAAACTACTCCTGTATAGGTGTAGAAACTGCTGTTATTGGACTTTGTAAACCTTGCCATAAAAGTATAATATGTAACGGATTTTCCCAAGGATATTGTTAGGCACATACATAAGTAATACCTTTCAATCATCCTTTATGACCCATTAGAAGTGTGTGGTAGTGTTTGACTGCAGCAGGAGGCGACTCCACTGGTTGTAAAAAGAAAAAAACAGTAGTAGTCCACAAACCAATGGGTGACGTCATTGCTGCTACGTCCACCATTTTTACGGTCTATGATGTGCAGAGACCATGCTCTCTGCCTGTGTTTTCTTTTGGTCAGTCAGGACGTTTATGGGTGGTAACAAAGAGCCTTTGGGCCCCATCTATATTTTGACAACGTTTCATTTACTGGATTGTCCCACTGCCGCTGGAGATTCCACTGGATGTCCCTCATTTTCAGCCGGATGTCCGTTACCTTCTGCTCTCTATGTGTTGGCGTTCTAACCTACGGTGGATTTGTGAGGACTCTGGTTAACTGCTCCTCAGATCTCTGCAGGGTAAATCCAGACAGCTAGCTAGACTATGTGTCCAATCTGAGTATTTTCTTGCATGATTAAAACACATTTAAACGTACACGTTTCACCAAAACAAGTTCCTTCCAAGGCTATTTTGCTGATGCACCGTTGCTGCGTCCAGCGCTTAGTGCCGCCCAAGACGATTGTGATTGGTTTAAAGAAATGCCAATAAACCAGATCATGTTTAGCTCCTAACCCGGGATGTTGTGTGGAGTAGTCAGACCTTCCTCCGCATCCTGTGGAGGTAGGTCTGCCAATATGAGACTACTCCCAGCCAATAACAGCATTGTCATTCAAGTGTAACTGACACAGACACACACAGGCTTAAGCTCTGCATTCACTCCATAATCCAATAATGTGTCACCTTCCCGTAGAGGTGTGAGTGTGTTTATTTGTGCTTTAGAACATAAACATTGTTAAAAAACAAATCAGAAAATATTTATTTTTTCCTCTTATTCACTGCTTTTCCAGCACTCCCTCTTTTTATTCATTCACTAGCTGGCGCAACCACTACTGCTGCTCTCTCTCTCCCTCTCTCGCTCTCCCTCTCTCTCTCTCTCTCCCTCTCTCTCTCTCTCTCTCTCTCTCTCTCTCTCTCTCTCTCTCTCTCTCTCTCTCTCTCTCTCTCTCTCTCTCTCTCTCTCTCTCTCTCTCTCTCTGACCGTGGGTCCAACTTTGAACTCTGTGTTTGCAAACAGTTAGGGATACTCACTACATATTATTCCTCTAGAGAGATTATTTTGATCCTAAGAATTTGCTTTTAAATAAATGCATATACATATACTACACATATTCATACACATGTTGGTGAAAAAAGGGTATAAGTTGACCTTGTTCTAAGAAGTTTTTGTCAAATCATTAGTTATTTTCTCAAACCTGACAAAGCTCCTCCAGGACCACAAATCATGAACTGAACCGTTTTCAAGGGCTGAGTGATACTAGTACGAATAAACCAATCTTCATGTGTAAACCAATTTTGTATTTTAAGCATATATGCAGGATATTTACCTTGAATCCCTCAGGATGTACCCCACGACTGATCAACCTGTTGTTACGTAGATCAATGTGTTTCATGGTGACTGGCAGCTCGGGCATGACCTGCAGGTTGTTGTCAGAGAGCAGTAACTCCTTGAGCTGCGGCAGAGTGCGAAACACATCCTCATCCATCCCTGAGATCTGGTTCCCCGTTAGATCTATGGACTGGAGTTTATCTGTAACAAACAACAACAGGAAATCCTATTGTCTTTTATATGTAATTTATCTCAGAGTTTATAGTAGCTGTGTCCAAAGGGAATCCTCACTGAGGTTGATAAAGTCTGTGTTCTTGACATGTCGGATCTTGTTGAAGCGGCCATACAAATGCGTGGTATCTTTGGGCAGGGGTGGGATCTGATCCAGGCCCATGTCATCACAGTACACACTCCCGCGAATACACACACACAGTAGGCAGGTAGGCATACCTGCACACAGAGAGGGCAGAGTTTTAATACGTATGCATGCAAAACAGACACACAATTAGACACACAAAGTTATATAAATACTTTTGATTTTTCAACTTTTGTGACAGTAAATATAGACCCACTTGATGCTTTGACCTACCCAGGCCGGTATCAGGGCCAAAGAGACCTGGTCCCTTGAAGTCCAGGGTGACGGGAGCTGGAGGCAGGGTGGGCAGGGTCAACTCCTCCTCGTAGTGTTCAGCTGTGGGCTGATTGGCTGGTGGAGGAGTTTCTGGTGCCACGGTGCCCACCTCAATCTGTCCTCCCAGGGCAGCCAGGAAGAGAGAGACAGTTCTAATAGTTTCATCACTGTGTAGATATAAATATGGTTGCTTTTACACCTGAGCTGTTTGGTCCATTATAACCGAACCCTGGAGCATATCGTCGGATAGTCCTGTTCGTTTGGGGCGGTGTGAAAGATCCTTCAAACTCTAGTTTGGACCAAACAACCGAACTCTGGTCCACTTGAAAAACGGGGGTCTCGGTTCGCTTCCAAGTGCTCTAGAGTTCGTTTCACTTCAGGTAAGAATGTGATCTGACCCAAATATAGGAAGTGAACCAAAAACTGAGCATTTACTAACCTGCAATTTCAACCTTGCACACAATTTATTGACTTATATGAGGAATGATAACCTTCAAATACATAACCTGATATGAGCACACATCGCTCGTCTGTCAAAGTTCAAGATCTGTGGATGTGAACTCCCGTCTTTAAGCCTTGGTAAAAAATTAAACTGAAAGAACCTGCTTTCCTTACTACTCGTAATATAAAATATATAATGTATTGGACCGACTATAAGACGTCTGAAATACGGTTGTCTTTTATTCGGGGTCTAGACTTTCAAATGTCAATAAACATTCACAACAGCAGATGGAGTCACATATTTCTGTCCGAGCTAGAGACCAGAACACGACAGGCATTCTGTTTTCATGTCCAAACCAGACCCGAGCTCAAAGCAGTTCATGTAAATGTGTAAAGAGTTTGTGTGACCCTGCGTTCAGACCAAAAAAAAGCAATCCGGCAATTTTCCACAGGGTTGTGCGACGGTGGGAGTGTCACTGAAAAGGCCCATTTGTGTGACGTCCTGTTGTGTTCTTTAAACCCCCAATATAGCACAAGTGGACTTTATATTTCACAATGACTGTTATCCGTCAGATCGTTTATAGACCTCGACGTTTACCAACCGCACCTGAGCACTTCAGCGTCATTTCACGGCAGTTCAGTGCTTGGGTTTTGTGTTTTAAAACTTTCTTGTGGCAGCGATAAAGCCAGTGTTGTTTCCTGTTTACTGTACAGGATTCTCCCACTGCTTCAATTGGGACTGACAAGTCTGATCGCAGGTTACATGACTGGCCATCGCACATTGCGGTTGTGTTTTTCCAAAAGGTGACTGTTTCAACTTTACGCCGCAGGCCACTGCGGTTTTTCGCTTCTACCCCCTACGGCAAACCCTGCAGTCGCATAAACACATTACCCCCATTCAAATATATGGAAATACCTGCTTCGGGACGCATACACCTACACACAACATTTGGTCTTCAAAAAGTATTTTTCCAAAATTGAGTCTTGAAAAACAAGGGGTCCTCTTAAAATCAGGGTTGTCTTATATTCGGGTCGATACGATAATAGTGTTATATCCCTTCCCTCCTCCTCACCTCTTGGTCCAAGTCATCATAATCATAACTGTCTCCATAAATGTTGGCGTCCAGGTTCTCCCAGTCCATTTCACTGTTCAGGTCGTAGTTTTCGAGGTCAAAAGCCTCATCATCTGGCTCACCTGGAGGGGCTGCCATGCCAGGGTGGGGTCCCAGGAAGACCAGGACCATGGCTAGGGCCATCATCAGAGACTGCAGAGACATCCTCAACTCAAACATGGGGACAGCCTGCTAACATCAAAAGAGGATAATGAAGGGTTTCATTTACCAGTGTCAATATGTTCAGTTACTGTGTCTCAAACAGGGCCGGAAAATAATATAAAATAAATAAATTGTTGTATAAAAAATTAAATATAAAAATTCTTTCATTTTGGTTTCTGGTCAGAATTAGCTGAGAGTGGTATTGTTTGGGGGACTGATGACTTGGGTATCCATTCCCATACTTTGAGGTCATGAGCTTATTTCGTCGAAAAAAAACTTATTTACATGTAACAGGCTGTTCTCATGAACTAAACTCAACTGCAAAAGAACGTGACCTCACGATGCTCTGTACCTGATTTACAGTAACTTTTTGTCGGCTAAACTAAACTGCAATGGCCGTTGAAATGGCTGTAACCTCATGGTGCTCTTTCCCTGGCGCCACAGTTTTGTTGTTTTGTTGTTTTGGTACGATATCATACCCATTCATGAGAATACATTGTATGGAATTGTAGATGTTCAGGGACTTGTATGTGCGGATCAAGATCATGTGATATCGTCAACAGTTTCAGAACATTTACTAAATAGAAAACATTTCTTTTTCTTTTGTTACTGAATAAAAAGGTCTGAATTTGATGATCATGAGGCAAGGTATGAAGTTAGGTGGAGCAGCTCACACACTACTTTTAGCTCACACACGGACAACTTTTTTAGCTTTTTTGGCACGGAACTTTTTTAGCGGTCTTCCATCATCGCCATGTTTGTGTACTCTAAAGTCACGTCGTGCAAGATTTCCTGTTTTGAGATTCGGGACTCTGGTTGTAGTCTCTTAGTGTGTGGTTGTGCTGTTCTGGCCAAATCGTTGCTCTCCACACACTATAAGCTACCTTTCCAGATGAACAAACATTATTAAAGACAGTTCTCACTCTCACTTCTTCTTCTTATCTTATCTATAGGAACAAATCTGTTATCTATCATTACATGTCGTCATGTCTGGGGTCATCTGTTAAGATTTGAAAAATCTTTTAGTGTGAGCCGACACAAGATTGTTTAAGAGTTTGAATAGCAGTCCTGCCCGGATCCTTTCCCTGATTAGTGACATAAGAAGCATTGTTGGCTGTTTGGTCAGAATGCCAAAGGAATGTTTGCTTTGAAAGCCGACAGGACTGTTGTGAATGTTGGCCTGCTGGGGACAGTCCTCTACAGACGAAAGTGCTGGGTTTGAAAGACAGCTTTTACTGTTACTTATATCCTTATGTATTTTGTTTGTTTAAGCGGGACAGTGCATAGCTTCTTAACTGTACCAGAGTTAGCTATAAAATCATATATGTCACATATGTAGTTCTTGGGCAGGAAACAGAATAACATCTTGAATGATTACACGCTAGTTATTGTCATGCTACAGGTTAGAGCTCACAGGTCCATAACCAATATATATATATATATATATATATATATATATATATATATATATATATATATATATATGAACTGTAGTCACCAGGATCACTGACACTCACCCTACAGACTAGAATAGCACATAAAGTACTTAAAATGTTACATGTTGTATATGCAAATATACTGTAACTTACATGAGTGAACTAGAGCATGCAATACACAGTTCTGTCATTTAAGTATAATGTGTATTAAAACCTGTGGAAATAAAGCAGTTCTTAATCGCACACTGTACTCTAAGCTCTCTGCACACAGAAAGAATTAAGAATTCCAGCAGGGATTATATCAGCTACTGCAAGTGAGACAAAGATCTGAAATCAAGCAGAATTAATCGTTTTCATACAGGAACAATGTACTAACCATTGCAGCAAATGATCATCAGTGTAGTCTGAAGTAACTCCGAACTTATAAACATAAAACATGATCTTTACCTGCCTGAATAACACCGGGAAACACATTAACATACAATAATTGCAGATAACTTACTGCTTTGTTTCCGCTGTACGTTCCTGCAGACTCCACAACCTTCAGCTCTTCTAATCCTGTTGCTATTATTTGCTGCTTCATCCCCTGGGCACTCTCAGACTGGTCCCAGAGTCCCGACTGGCCCCTGTTGTTCACTCGGCTTCAGAGCGGCCTGTGGACAATGCGTCATTATATGGTGAGAGAAGGGGGGATGATGTGGCAGAAAAACGGGGGGGGGGGGGGGGGGGGGGGGGGGGGGGGTGTGTTCAGGTCATTTCAGTAAATGTATACTCAGCTGTCACCAGTGCCCCCTTCAAGACATACACAAACACACACACACACACACACACACACACACACACACACACACACAACACACACACACACACACACACACACACACACACACACACACACACACACACACGTAACTGTCCAGCAGCATCTTCACCTCTAATATTGACTGTGGATTTGTGCCTATCCTACTGTCTGCTTTATTCCTGTATAATGCCCATATGTAATGCTGTCTTTTTAAACTTTATCCTTGCACTGCTATAGTTTTTATATTACTATGTCTACATTATTCTCTTATATTGTCCATATTTAATGCTGGTCTCTAGACTTTATCCTTGCACTACTGGACTTATTTGCACTACCACCATGACACCTACTCTCATAGAGCACCTCACCATACAGACTGAATCACAGGGTCAGTCCCTGCCCTGTCACTGCAAGCGTCTCATGCTTATACATCCCTTAGTACATCCATGTGGATTTCTTTATTTAGTATCCTTTCTTTTATTGTCCATGCTATTCATGTGGATTTGTTATTTTATCATCCTGTTTATGATGTATGTGTATGTTGTGTGATGTCTTTAAGCCACTGGGACCTTGAATTTCCCCTTAGGGATCAATAAAGTAAACAGAATAAAAGAGACTTAAACTCTTTGAACACAGTGTATACGAAATATAAGAAAATATATAGTTGTGTTTTTTTCTGGGTAATTCAAACAAATTCAGGCAAAAAGCCAAACTGTGAAGTTGACATTATTATCTTTAAAGAATGTTATCCGTCTTTGAAGTGCAGCACTGGATGACCGTTTCTGTACACAGTCTTGTACCTTTGCCTTTTTTGCCATTTTCAAAATGTTCTTTTGCGCCAAATCAAAAGTTTTATGGTCACGATTCATCTCGTAGCTTGTTGGCTTGGATCCTGAAACGCCAATGGAGAAATTAAACAGGGAAAATCACTCCTGGAACCAGAGCTATTCAAAAAGTGGGCGCTCACTTTTGAGGTCTATGAGAGTGTAGTTTAGAATTATGAATAATGGAGTTTTTTTAAGCACAGGTAGAGCACACCACAATGAATCAGATCAAAACACCACAGACAACAGAATTTACTTTAAAAGTATAAAGTAAGATTTCCATTCTTCAATTATTCTGATATTTAATTTAAAGGTGCCCAGCCACATGTATTTCATTACTGTGTGGTAATGTCTTAAGTTCTACCATGGACTCTGTAACATTTTTTGTGGGAAAAAATGCCTTGGTTACCTTGTTTTAAGCCATTCTAGCGTGGTATAGAAAGCCTGCAGGAAGACTCAGCTCGATTTGTGCCAGTTCTCATTAATATTCAACGAGCTAAGCTGCTTGATTCTGATTGGCTAACAGCTAGCCAATGAGAGCCTGGCTATCAGCATCCTTTACCAGCGCAACTGGGCGAGCTCATGAATAGTAATGAGCTTAGGCAACATGATGTCAGACTGACCAGCTTTTCTAATTGGCCTGATTTCTCCTCTTATTTCTTTTCAGTGACTAGAGCTGACAGAGGAGGTAGCAGTTCATTTTCACATTCACCACATAACACAAACACATATGGACCATACAGATTTAATAAAAAAAAATACAAGTTAAAACAGTTTTTTGTGGCAGGGCACCTTTAAAATTCCCTTCAATTAACTTTATAGACGTGACAAAATAAGGGTAAGAAAAACAAAGGACAAAAAAGTAAAGTCTTTCTGTGACAGGCAGTGTTTTCTTTTATACTTTATTTTTAAGTTTACCACTGAAGGTAATAAAGTACAAAGAAGAAAAAAACAAGTCAATATCGATAGTTAAATAACTTGCTACGCGTTACTTTTACATCATTCCCAAAAGAGGAAAGAGACCAACAGAGTAAGTCCCAGCAGGACAGCACAGAACAGATAAAGTCCTTATAGAATCCGTGGTAATCACAGTCCATCCAGAACAGCCAGTATTTTTAATGCTCTACACTGGTTGCAAGTGGTGTTTTGGTGGGGTTGGCAGCCTTGGCAACCCCTTCCATCACAGTCTCTTCTTTGGATCTGTTGAGAAGCTCCTGCCATCTCCATTTTGCCAAAGTCAAAGGTCATGGCTCTGAAGTATTCTGACGGACATCAACGGTCACAGGCTGATTCTTCCAAAACTACTGTTATTGATAAAGGCTGAGAAAACAAAAGGAAGAAGAATGAAACAGCCATGTAATCTCAGTTTCAGGCAAACATGCAGTTCAGCAAATTGGAGTAAAATCACCATTACAATAAGGAACAGTGTTGGCTTCATGTGGCGTCCTGGTGGCTGAGTGGTTAACTGCAATCATTTAGCTGCCCTGGTTCTACAAACCCAATCACAATGTTTGTTTACAATAACTTCCAGGTAGGAAAGTCCTGCGTCCCGTACGTACAATTTAACGGCGCTGAGCAAACGGGGGCCAAAAACAACTGGATACACTCTCATCTCCTTCATCTAAAGTGCATGTTCGACGCGTTCATGTCAACACTTTTCACTAACATTAGCTTAGAGAGCTAATTTACCTGTTGGGCCACAGACTAAAGAAAAAGTCACCACCCAAACCAGCAGTCAGTCCGACCGGCGGTGAGGTGTTGCTGTCTAGATTTGGTGTATCAAAGACGCTAGCAAAGCAACACAGTTTAATGTGGAGTGACTACAGTTGGATTTCTAGAAGTGATGAAACGGTGAAAACTTTTTATTTCTCTGATTCGCTACTTTGTTTGAACGCCTCTCCCTCTCTTCAGTCACTCTCTAGCTCGCTTGAACATATACCATGCTTGTGGAGCCCAAAACTTTGCCATTTCGACCAGTTGACAGTTTGTAACATGGAAATCTTTGGTCTGAACTGGGCGTACCCAAACATAAGCATGAGCACACAGACCTGTGACTTGCATGGCTGTTGGTGATATTGTTGTTGACTCCTTCTGCCATCTGCAGTGGGCGCTGGCTAGCGGCCTGGGTAGCATCGGCGATCTCACTCTCCACAGAAAAAGGGTCCGAGTGGTTTCCAAAAAGACTACCTTGTCTCTGTTTAAGAGAAGAAAGCACAGCTGGGGGCTAAATTTACGTCAAATATGTCAAAAACATTACACATCAGTATTGGGACTGTCAGTGATGAATATATTTGCATCACATAAGCAGTGTTGGTCAAGTTACTTGGAAATAGTAATTAATTACTGATTACCAAGAAAGTAATCCAGTTACTTTACTGATTACTTATTTTCAAAAGTAATTAGTTATTTCACTAGTTACTTTACTAAATTAC
This sequence comes from Gymnocephalus cernua, assembly GCA_023631565.1. Taxonomy (NCBI): domain Eukaryota; kingdom Metazoa; phylum Chordata; class Actinopteri; order Perciformes; family Percidae; genus Gymnocephalus; species Gymnocephalus cernua. The sequence continues at coordinate 40,337,050 of CM042428.1, read as the reverse complement.
TTTTCAAAAACATGATGCACGACCTGAATACGCTATAAAGCAATAGACCTTTCACAATATAGCCAGCAACGAGCTTCTTCAGTTCAGCGGCACTAAGTCCTATCGCTTTTAAGTCTATTTTCACCTGTTTACCAGGAGAGGTGGGGGGGCCCTCGGAGGTTCTCCCAGTGGAATTGGATGTAGCCCCGCGGTCATGTCAGTCGGGGGTTCAGGTTTTTTTTCAGAGTTTCACATTCCTGTGCTGGTGCTTGCTCAGATTTGAGGTGGAATTTTCGCTGTAGATAAAAGTTTTCTTCCCACGCAGAGTGTACAGCGGACGCTGATGTCACGATTTGTCACCTTTAACCGAGTCAAACTCAAAGTAATGTCGGTACTTTCAAGCATTAAACGCTGCGTGATCCTGCTCTCTCCCGCGCTCCACGTTGTCTCTTGTTCAACACTGCACATGTCGGTGTTTACACTGACGTCGCGGCGCTCATACGTCATTGTCACTCACGACAGTCTCACAAAACAAAATCACGGTTAAGTAACGCAGTAACGCAGCCTGCTTACAGGGAAGTAACAGTAATCTAATTACTGTTTTTGCAATTGTAATCCCTTACTTTACTCGTTACTTGAAAAAAGTGCCCATCAGTGCACATAAGGCTGGACGATCAATCGAAAACCAAGTTGAAACCGAAGTTTAGAACCTCTAACCTACGTCATTTTCCCATGTCGGTACTTTCTGCTTAAAAACATACTTCCGCGTTTCATCGCGTGACTCCTGCCAATTGTGGCTACATTTAAATTACTGTTTTTGTTTAAAAACTAATATCTTTTGCTACGTTTACACCTCACAGTCACACTGCTGTGTTGCAGCCTCAACAGCTGCAAACGGAGACCTTTGGCAACACTGACACTTGCGCCAATGTTTTCCCGCCTGATTGGTTCTTATTGGTCTCATTTTCTGAGACTAAGCTACTAACGTTACCATGGCAAATACCAGCAATGGGCAGAGTATATATGCTGCCTCATGGCATGCCCAGTATACCAGAATGTTGATGAGATATGCGGTTTGGGCGTGTTAGTTTAAACAAAGGTATGTTCTTCTACTGGAGCTAAAAACACTTGTTTGCAGGAGGATCGCTTTTGGCTCAAAGCTCCGCTTGAAAACCAAAACATAGCAATGTAAATGTAGTCTGAGAAAAACGCAGTCCCCATCGTTTAGACACATTTTGGCTTCAGTAAAGATGACACCAAAGTAGTAAAGGAAGGTAACTCTGAGCTGGTCGATCACCGTGAGGTTGTGATCATTTCAGCGGTCCTTACAGTTAAGTTTAACCAAAAAAACATGACCCTCATGCAGCGACGGCGGTTAAGTTTAGGCACCAAATGATGAGGATGATTACAAACACCCGTTTCCTGGGTGAAAGTCTTCTTAACTTTTCCCTGGACATGAACTCATAGTATGTCCTGTTACCCTGTAGATGCCCTCCCCAGCTTCGTCAATAGCTCGGTCCATCTCTTCTTCCATCAAAAGGTCTCCGGAGATGGCCCTGTGGAGCTCTGGAACACCCTCCTCCTCGATGTTCCTCAACCCTGCCTGATGGACACAGAGAAGCATATGGTCAGGGAAGAAAACAAGAACGAAACCCATACAGACCCACCACACGTGTGTAGTTTGAGACCATCATCTGCAGCTAATAATATGATTATTTTCTGTATCTCTCTCTCTCTCTCTCTCTCTCTCTCTCTCTCTCTCTCTCTCTCTCTCTCTCTCTCTCTTGCCAACCGTTGGGTCTCTGTAAATTATAGAGTTTGGTCTAGACATACTCTATATGTAAAGTGTCCTGAGATAACTTCTAACTAACAAACAACAAATTGTGTATACCATCCCTTTGTTTTCTCTCCCATCATACTACATGAAGATATATTTTCATGTCTCTAGAAAAGCTGTAGTAAAACCTGTGTAATTCCGGCTTCATAGTTGACTGGATAGCCTTTATCTCGGCATACATAGCACCGATGTTCGCTTGCAGGCATTGTGTTGTTTTTTTATGTGGGTTTTAAAAAATGTTTTGGGTCCTTGTGATAATTTGCCTTTTAGCCTTTCAGTTCGTTTCCCCTTCCATCATTGTATTTAAATAACAAAACAGAAAAAAACATCCTAATTTTGAAGATAATAGTCAACCAGTCTGGGAGTTCTCACTTTACGCTTCCATTCGCCCTGATGCCATACCGGAAGTCCTCTGAATTGATCAAGATCAAAGAATGATTAACTACACATCACATACCATTAACTACTTACCTGTATCTCATGAGTGGCACTTTTCTTGGTGGGCCGGAAGCCATAGTACTCTTCCTGTCTCTTCTTCATTTTCCTGAAATAATCCTGAATTAGGAAAGTGGCATAGAACTTTCCCACTGTCACCTCATCATCTGTTTGAACACAAAAAAGTGTGGAAAAGTCATGCTATTAAAATCCTCTGTGCAGCCATTTCAGAACACCTTTGACATATCAGGCTTACGTTATTATAGGTGAAATGCAATGAGGCGTCTGTGCAAGTTGAAAATGTTCAACTTGAGTGAAAAACGTGCACTTATCCCAAGGTTTCATAATGAAAAGCTAACCTCCGATAGGTGGGATGACTTGATCCAGAAGTTTCATACTGGTGCGCTTCCAGATCTTCTTGATAATTCCCCTCAGCTCCTCGTTGGCTTGTTCAAAATTACCTGACCAATGAAAGAAGGATGATAATAACACAAAGGGCGTTACTGAAATTCAAGACATTTAACATTTAGATTGGTAAAATCCCTCAATAACCAGTGTTAATGTAACAAAGCTACTAGTTTAACTGTATTTTTCCAGTAGCGGTCACATAACGCAACTTTCAAAATCATGTTTCCAGTAGTGAACCATTTCTTCCAGTATGTAGTGTAGGGTTAGGAACCGAAACCTGCGCAAAGTGATACATTCTGTTTTGTTTAGGCAGTATGGGCAAGATGAATATAAGTTGCGAGCACGAGTCAGCCACGTGCCATGGACCGCAGGTTTTCTTTTCCGCTCCGATCGCCAACAGCTGTTTGCTGTCAGCGCAGCCGACTGTCTCACTCGCACACACTCGCTACACAGTACACACACAGTCACACATGTCATTCTCAACCCAGTGGTATGTTTTTTTCCAAGATGCAATGCATGAAACTATGTGACCTCCTGGAAATGAGTTTGTATACTGTACATTTTAAACCCATATTCACATAAATGACTACACACAAACATTGTTGATAACAAACCTTCTGTCTTTATTTTCAGTGCAGTTCTAACCAGGGCAAACAGTGTGGCGTTAAAGGTGACTGTTCCATCACTGTTGAGAGGCATGTTCATGGAGACCAACCTCTGGAGAAACAAACACACACATACACCATAATTTACAAATGTTAATCATTTCTGGATTTATAAATTAATTACAAGAAAGAAAAAAACCAATGCATTTTTTCAGGGTTCTTTTGTTCATGGCATTTTCCCTTTTTCATTTTCTATAAAATATTATCTCATTGGTTGATATCAAGTTTTTGTGTCGTTCCGCAATTGAGAGAGCCAACTTTCAAATGCAGAATTAAATATGTAAAAAATATTTGAAATAAATAATTGAAAACTGAACTGAACTGAACCACAAAGAGGCGTAGGGGTGGATCCTAAGTCTCTTATTTGATATTGCCTTGCTCCTTGCTTGAAACGAAAGTCGTTCTTGTCTGCCTTCGTGAAGGCTGTCTCAAAGTTCTTATTCCTGCCCCATGGATGGAGGATGGATCTCTGAGGAGCTATGAACGAGGAGGGATCTCTGAGGAGCTATGAACGAGAAGGGATCTCTGAGGAGCTATGAACGAGGATACACTAGAGCAGCCTTCCCCGAAGCCGTGCAGCTGTGAAAGCCGTTGATAACTCCGCCCATACAGCTGATGAATTCCCGTGACGCTTCAGAGGAAAGGACATCTCATCCCTCTAAAAACACATGTCCTTGTTTCCGCTCTCCTCGCATTATTTCCTCCATCTCTCCCATGCTTCCTCGGTGGGACGGACTAAGACGCAAGGAAGGGAAGCAAGTGAAGGAAACAGGGATGCAATTTAAGGACCTGGGACGTACCCATTGTCCTAACTCACCATTATCTAGCTGAAGAGCAAAATACTTGATTACATTAGGATTGCCATGTGACACCACACATCAGCCTGAAGTTTCCTCTCACCTTGCAGGCGATACGATGAGGACAAAACTTGCCAAAACCCAGAGGAGGAGGTATTCTTCGTAGGAGTGTCACCACATCAAGGTGCTTAATACGCCCCCTGTTTGAAAGAATACAAAATAATGGATTTGGAATACCTAAGTTAAAAAAGTATCTAAATATTATTGGGCATTTTTCTCCGATTAATCTTATTTAAGAGAAGAGAGAATAAGATACACACATATACACACACACACTTACGTAGCCTCAGGATCATACTCTGCCCATATTTTCTTGAACTCATCCAAGTGCTGTGGCCCAAGGATAGACCAATCTCGTGTCAAGTAGTCAAAGTTATCCATGATGACAGCCACAAATAGGTTGATGATCTGTGAACGATAGACGCAATACATATATGTAGGTATGATTCACGTCATGTCATTAATGTCCTGTTTAAATGATTCCTTTTAATATCTCCCTAAGTTTGTGAGGAGCCCCAAATGTTTACAATGTCTGGCTCTGCCCCTGGCTAGAATGTAAGTGTATACGTTAATCTTTCAGATTTTTATTTGATAGTAGATCAATTAAATTTCACGTGTTCTATCACATTCTTAACAACCAATGAACTGATCGTTGATTAATCATTATCATCCCTAGTTTGGTCTCTGGAGACACTACTGCTTTCCCTGTCAGGCACAAATTACACATTAGGTCGCTCTTGAGAGTGAGTGAAATGCGAGCCATCATGCAGGTGGTGCAGACAGCTGAATTTTTGAACATGTGAAGGTGAAATGTGAAATTGAAGTTTTAGGATGCTCTTTAATGTGTGTTGTGAGCGTGTGAATGTGTGTTGTTTTACCAGAAAGGCACAGAGCATGTAGAAACTCATGAAGTAGATGATGGCAAAGTTGGATCCACAGGTGTACTCTTCCCCAGGTAAGTAGTCCGACTTGGGATCACACTTCTTCCCGTACATACACGCTAACATCACTTCATGCCATGCCTCCCCTGTAGCACATCTGCACAACAAAGAAAATACTTTATCTAATGCAGTGCTCTCTTGGTTTGGATTGTGCCTGCTTGGTTCTTTCGGGGGAATGATTGTAAAGATTTACAAATATGTTTACGGCATTTACTCTCTAGAGGGGGAGGGTTTGGACTCGATTGGTGGGATTGCTGTGGACGAAGTACACACGGAGATACACTGCTTTGTACATGGGAACCAATACAAGGTTTAATTCAATAACAAGTCATTTACCTATTTACAAGAGATGTTTTCTGAACGTAGCTGTGCTGTGAGAGTTGTTTGATGGATTTTTCTGTAGCCTTAACAGAGGAAGACAGACCACCAACCTGAATAACAGCAGCACAGCCTGTAGGAATGTCTGGAAGTTGTTGTTTCTGTTGACGTATGTGCCGTCAACCAATGCAATTTTACCAAATATCTGCAGAAAAAGAAGGTTATGTTAGGGTGACCTGGTTTGAACTGGGTGGTCTTAGCGCCCACGTGATCCATTACTATCATGCACAAACATATAATCCTGTTTATACCATGGCCTTTTGCCAAGAAAATGTCATATTTAATTTAAAAAAATAATAATTGTGATCTCACTTTTCTGTTCATAAAATAATCATTAAAAATACAATATATATGAAATACAATTCCTGAGCCTCCGAATTTCTGTTGTTTGCCTTGCTTGTAAACATCTAGCTAAACAAGAGGTACACCATGCTGCTCGGAGTTTTGAAATCCTGACGGGGAAATAGAAATTAACTGATTTTACATTTGCACGAACAGAACAGAATGCTGCTTTCTGCTACACAATCATTTTAAAACCATTTCTCCATTGAGGTTGGCCAATATTATTAAGGTCTTTTCTTTCTCTTTTTAACGTTAATTTAACGTCCAGATTCACACAATCATTATTGTGGATCAACGGAAATACATTTCCAATATACTGTAATGCCTGACATCCGGCCAGGCTTTGTCCCTCGCCTTCCGCTCTGTGTGTGTTGCCGTTCTCAAAATCCCTTCGCTTCGGGAAACAACAACAAACTTAAAGCTAGCAAGCTACACGCTGAAAATGGCAAGTTTTGAAGAAAATTTGGATCCTGCAACGAGGCAGGTCTGCTTGGTTCTTTTTGGGAATGATTGTAAAGATTTACAAATAATATGTTTACGGCATTGGGACGTTTTGGGACCGATTGGTGGGATTGCTGTGGATGAAGTACACACGGTGATACACTGGTAAGAGCAAATGAGGTTTAACCATGTATCAGCTGATTTAAATAGCTCACATTACTGTATTGTGTGAACAGTTAACTTCATTTAATATTGTATGTGGCATTTTATTTTGCGGGGTGCAAATGTTCCACCAAAACAAGTTTCTTCCAGAGACTATTTTGCAGAGCCACTGTCGCTGCATCCGGAGCTTGGCGCCGCCCAAGGTGATTGTGATTGGTTTAAAGAAATGGTTTAAAGAAATGCTTTCTCCTATAATATAATGTATGTGTGGTGTAGTCAGAACTTACTCCACAACACTGTCGAGACATGTCTGGCAATGCAAGACTAACAAATATCAACAGATTTTAATTTGCACTTGCGTGGTTCATAATAACATGCTATTTATCCTTTCCAATGTTTATCTTTAGCTTAGCCTCACAGTTACTGTTGATACTCGGTTGCCATAATATAAATATCAATGGGTGGTGTGTGTGTGTGTGTCTGTGTGTGTCTGTGTGTGTGTGTGTGTGTGTGTGTGTGTGTGTGTGTGTGTGTGTGTGTGTGTGTGTGTGTGTGTGTGTGTACCTGCATTCCAACCACAGCGTATATAAAGAACAGCATGAGAATGAGCAGGGCCACATATGGAAGAGCCTGCAACACAACAACCAATGACACTGTTAGACAGACATAGTTATTCTGAACCACAGGCTGATTTTTGCTGAGAGATAATACTGACCTGAAGGGATTTGATGAAGGTCCACAGAAGGTTCCGTATCCCCTCAGAGCGATTCAAAAGTTTCACTAGACGCATTACACGAAACAGTCTGAAGAATGTGACTGATACGCTCATGTTCTCAGAAGACTTGTCAGAGAGAGGACAAATTGGTCATTACATTGTGCCAACTCCGGAATTCCACCAAACTCAAATCCAAGAAAAGTAAAAGCAACTCACCGCAATTGCTTGCATGGGATCCACTGCCTGCAGAAACAAATATATTGTTTTTCTACTGCTGCCCTCTGACAAATGTCTTTAACAAACACATGTTAAGCTACGTACATCCGTTTTTCTTGAACTGTTGTAATGCTCACCTTCACCAACCTTTGTCAGTGTTAACACAACCACATCTGATAATTTTATAAAGGAAACTCTTGCATGAGAAGCAGAACAAGTGCCAACTTGTTCAACTTTAAGCGGAACTATCCGTACACATTCACTGGCTTTGTCCATGACATTTGAGCTATACATGTTTTTGGAAAAGGGGGTCCTGACTTTCAAAAGCTTTTGTCAGTCTAATCCTTGTTCAGGCAAATTTCATGCAACATGTAAATGTCATGCAAAACTGAAGCAAGTGAATAGTTACAGTGCAGCCGTGGAGACAGTACAGTCCTCCAGAGGATGCCAGTGCTGCCTGTGGGAGGGAAACACAAGGCAAGAAGGGATGTCAGAGAGGAAAGAAAGAGAGCTTTCTACCGTAAATGTGTCTGCGGCAAAAAATAAATAACAATGAGAGATGAAGGCGTGAACAGCAAAAGCAGAGAAGGAAAACATTTAATGTCACCATTCATAAAATAAAAGATGAACATGTATGCACTGCATGGATTCTCAAGTTTATCTGGATGTATTCTCAAGACTTTCAACAAATATGTACAGTTTATGGTTATGATTCGAGTAAATTAGTCAAATGTCAATGCAGTGCCCCCAAATCTATGTGTGTTTAAATATGTGAAAGTATGTGTGCGTGTGTGAGTGTGTGTGTGTGAGAGAGAGAGAGAAAACAAAGAGAGGTAGAGAGCGAACAGGGCAACGGTACTCACATCAATTTCACTCAACATCACATCCACGACACTTCCAATGACGATGACAAAGTCAAAGACGTTCCATGGGTCTCCAAAATACCCCTTTGAAAAAACGAGAGAAGTATGGATGTCCATCGCCATGATATTTCACTTGTCATGATGCATGTATGCATGCGTGTCCATTTGTGACTTCAGGCAATAAAGAAATGAAAGAAATTAAATGAAATTTCAGGCAGGCAGAAAATACATACACTGTTTTTAGTAGTACTGCACAAATTATGATAATGTGAAAAGAGGTACATTTAAAAAGGTATGCATGTATATGTGGTCTGAATAACTTTTTGTGTTTGTGTGTGTGAGGTTTACATAAATGTATGTTTGTTGTCACTGTAAATTTGCTTTTATGGATCACAGCAGTTTAACTTTTTTGGTAAATTTACTAATCACTGTTTACCTGATCAACACATTCTCACTACCAATTTCTCAAATACTGATGCTTCCGAACGCCCTATTGGCGTCATTATTCACCGCACAGGGTAAAACCACTTAGGGTTAGGAATAGATTGTGGGTGGGGTTACAAAATATACGTTTAACTGCCACGCAGAACAAGAATGGGACACAAACGCAGGTCTCATCGGTCCACCGCCCCCAACCTGCCTCTATATGTCGGCGTTCTTCATACTACGTCATCTTACAGCGAAGGGGTCGAGCTACTGCTATGCCCAGTGTGTTCCATACAGACGCTAAAGGGTGCTTTGTGCGTCAGTATCTGACGCTGAGAGCCACTGACCCAACCACTGACCCAGTATTTGACGGGTTGAGAGTGAGAACGGGTTAGCGTGATGTATTTGGAAAATGTAATAATACGTTACATTTTAACCAACCTTTGCTTTGAAGGCCATGAGTTTAAGGATCATCTCCACAGTGAAGAGCACAGTGAAAATCACGTTCAGCATGTCAGACAGGTGAGTGACGTGATCCGACTGGTTACAGTGCTGTGAGTTAAAGGACAGATTGAAAAAAATATTTTGCCACACCAGAATTTTGTATCCCCCACTATCAGACAGACAGACAGACAGACAGACAGACAGACAGACAGACAGACAGACAGACAGACAGACAGACAGACAGACAGACAGATAGATAGATAGATAGATAGATAGATAGATAGATAGATAGATAGATAGATAGATAGATAGATAGATAGATAGATACATACATACATACATACATACATACATACATACATACATACATAGATAGATAGATACATACATACATACATACATACATACATACATACATACATACATAGATAGATAGATAGATAGATAGATAGATAGATAGATAGATAGATAGATAGATAGATAGACAGACAGACAGACAGACAGACAGACAGACAGACAGACAGACAGACAGACAGACAGACAGACACATACATACATACATACATACATACATAGATAGATAGATAGATAGATAGATAGATAGATAGATAGATAGATAGATAGACAGACAGACAGACAGACAGACAGACAGACAGACAGACAGACAGACAGACAGACACACACACACACACACATACATACATACATAGATAGATAGATAGATAGATAGATAGATAGATAGATAGATAGATAGATAGATAGATAGATAGATAGATAGATAGATAGAATGACAGATACTGTGGTATATGTATGTGACGTGTGTTGTGTTCATACCTGCATTCCAAGACACATGGTGTTGAGCATAATAAGGAGGAACATGAGGTACTCAAAGTAGCAGGAGGTGACAATGTACCACACCTGATACTGGTAGGGGTTCTTGGGAATATAACATCGCAGTGGTCGGGCCTTAAGAGCATACTGCACACACTGGCGCTGGAGGGGTTAAATAGAAGAGGGAGAGAGATGCAGGGCTTAGACAAAGTAAACCTGTGACCAATCAGGATGATGGATTTTTTAAGGCTGATAGCAACAACAGACAGTTGAGACTAAAACAAAATCCAGCAATGATATATGAGATGAAACTTTTTTTTTTGTAATAATACATTTTGGCAAGGGTCTCTTAAATTTGGTTAGGGTTAGGTTTAGGTTAAAGTTTATTTTTTGGCATTGGCAATGGCATGAAGTTTAACAAACAAATTTAGATATTTCCTTATATTGAGAGAGACTGTCCTCCCTCAAAAAAAGCTCCCATAGAGTTTGTTCAAGCAGCGATTAAGACCTATATTTACATTTCTGGTGGCTGCGCCCCCCTAGCAGCCATAGTAATTATGATGGGAGTAAAGCAGGATGTAAGTATAAGAGCGCCAAATGTCTGTCTAAGGAGGTAGGTTGGGGTGGATGATAAGGACTTTTTACCCCGGAGACCAGGGTTTGAGTCCTGTTTGAAAATAAAAAGTTTTTTTTAACTTTACAAAATGTCACGTTCAGCATCACGTGCATAATCGGAAGTGAAGTAATGTCTGATTTTAACCCAAACCACTATCTTTTTCTAAACTTAATTAGGTAGTTTTGGTGCCCAAACAATCAAACTGTGACTGCTTGACAACGTAAAGACATGTTGAAAACCACAACTGTTAATGTTACATTCTCTGCTTTAGATAAAATGTTGTATTTCCTGCCATCACTAGGGGCGCTAATTCATGAATATCTCCTGTGGGTTGCATTAAGGCGCTGACACACCAACCCGATTATCGGCCGTCGGACAGTCTGGCGAGGTCAGTGACTCAAGTCTGTTTGGTGTGTTCCGTGCCGTCGTCTGTCGGAGGAGCCGTTGGCCTTCATTTGGGCCGATTTCACTTGTTGAATCGAAAGGCGGGCAGTCGGACTCAATGACCAATCTGATTGGTGGAGTGCTAACCCGGAAATGATGAGCGGGATGAGTGCGACAAACAGCCTCTCAAAATCTGACAAAAATCTTTTAAGCTTACTTTTGTCGATCTGAAATGAAGACAGATTCAGCAACTGCATGGCCTATTTCTCACTTAAAATGTTTTCAGAAACACGTTTTGGTGAACTATTTTCGTAAAATATGAGATTGTATTCCGAACGAGCCGCCATTATGGTCAGAAATGAAATTCGGGAGAAGCCAGACCCACGTGACACATTCGTCCAATCTGCTGCGTATGGCGTCATTTTTTAGTCAAAAGTTGTGAGCGTGTAAGACATGATCACGAGCACATTATGTTATTTCACACGCGCAAAAATGAACCTTCAGCTGGCATGATAAAAGTACTCGCGCACAAATTCAACAACCGAGAGGTGTAGGTAGCTGCGAGCGAGCGCCTTACTCTGCTTGTACAGTGGAATCCTGCTCGCGCGCAGCGGGCTTCTGCTCGCGGAGTGCTGTTTTGCTCGCGGAGTGGATTTCTGCTCGTTCAGCTGATTTCTGCTCGCTCGAGTACATGACTTTTGACAATTTGGGGGCGGAAACCAAGGAGGGCACTGACCCTCTTATGATTGGTCACTTTCACACAGGGACATCCTTGATTGACAGCTCTCATTACAGGAAGCACGGAGTCAAAGTATCTGACGGAGTTCAGTCATTCAGTTAACACTGCACAGTGGACGGAATGGCGGCGACACCTGAAGATGTAGGCGTAAGTGTGTTTGACAGTGTTATAGCCATTTAATCTGAAATTTGTTGAGAATAAACTCATTAAATATTGAGAATAAAGTCGTTGTGTTTCGAGAAAAAACTCATTAAATATTGAGAAAAAAACTCGAAATACAACGACTTTATTCTCAATATTTAATGAGTTTATTCTCAACAAATTTCAGATTAAATGGCTATAACACTGTCAAACACACTTACGCCTACATCTTCAGGTGTCGCCGCCATTCCGTCCACTGTGCAGTGTTAACTGAATGACTGAACTCCGTCAGATACTTTGACTCCGTGCTTCCTGTAATGAGAGCTGTCAATCAAGGATGTCCCTGTGTGAAAGTGACCAATCATAAGAGGGTCAGTGCCCTCCTTGGTTTCCGCCCCCAAATTGTCAAAAGTCATGTACTCGAGCGAGCAGAAATCAGCTGAACGAGCAGAAATCCACTCCGCGAGCAAAACAGCACTCCGCGAGCAGAAGCCCGCTGCGCGCGAGCAGGATTCCACTGTACAAGCAGAGTAAGGCGCTCGCTCGCAGCTACCTACACCTCTCGGTTGTTGAATTTGTGCGCGAGTACTTTTATCATGCCAGCTGAAGGTTCATTTTTGCGCGTGTGAAATAACATAATGTGCTCGTGATCATGTCTTACACGCTCACAACTTTTGACTAAAAAATGACGCCATAGCTGCCGGTCTTCATTTTTTGGGCGAGAACACAGATTAGCGCTGCCTGCTGTTATGGAGACGTGTTACGTCTCGCACACGTGCAGAACATACCCTCAAGTCGACTGCTTTTTCTGCCGAAGGTCGGCCGGTGGGTTGGTGTGTCAGAGCCTTCAAACCAAGGGTAGGAATAAACCACCCATATCGCCCTATAGTTTGGAGGACTTTTTGAATTGAGATTACATCCATGTGTCTCTGCCCACAATTAAAAAAAAACCACTATATTAAATGTAGATGCCTTATTAAGGCAATTTGGAAGAGCTCCCTGACCTCAATTGTGACCTCATTTTGATTTCCAGTCATTAACATACCTGGTTTTTGTCCAGCTCACAGTTCTTATACTCCTGCTCTCCTTGCTCCTGGAAGGTGACGATGACGAAGCCCACAAAAATATTCATCATGAAGAAGGCGATAAGGATGAGGTAGATGATAAAGAAGATTGAGATGGCCACTCGGTTGTTGTACACTGGGCCCTTATCCTCTAAGTTTGAATCAATGGCTTTATATAGTAACCTATGTAAATAATAAAAAAAAAGTCACACACAAATCCAAACACATGCAATATACACACAAAAAAAGAATATTCACCCAATCAATAAAAAGGGGATTGTTGCTGTATCATTGATTAAACTATATACATGTTTAGGTTGTCAATGCTGAAATTAATAGACACCAATAAATAATTAGCAAAGAAGAGATTACGACTCACTTTGGCCATCCTTCAAAGGTAGAAATGGTGAAGAGAGCCAACATGCCATTGAAGATGTTGTCAAAGTTTAGTTCTGAGTTGGTCCATTCCCTCTTACGGACCTCCATTTCATGAAGTGCTCCTTCCTGGTACTTTATATACCAGCCTCTGTGCCACAAATGGAAGGGAAAGACAGACAGACAGACAGACAGCACTACAGTCAAGATCATCTGGGGGTGCTTTCACACGTGTAGGTCGGTTCATTTGGTCCAAACAAAGGGCATAAAAATTATACATTGTAGCAGTTTTTAGCTGTTTTGGTTCCTTTTCTCAACACACTGTTTGCTCTTGTGAAACAAATCAAAGTGCAGCAGCACAATTCACATGACAGCATTCACATCAATGGCCAGATGTGTTATTGAACATATTTCCTAGACTCTTCGATTGGTCATAATTAATACGCGGAAAAAATCAAACGGAACTTCTGGAGGTTAACAAAGAGAGGAGGAAAAGCCAGCAGACAATACGGCGCTTTTGCGAGTCCTACTATGGAGAGACAACAGTGCGGGTTGATTGTAGCGCTGGTCAGCACAGCGCAGCTGACTGCGGTAGCTGGTTTAGTCCAAAAATGCACAGTTCTTCCAGTAGTTGGGTCTATTCAAGGTCAGATCATGTTCTCACCACAGACGAACCACTTCAAAGTTTGCTTGAAAGTGTACTGAGACCACCTGTTGAAGGATGTCTCGGTACGTTTGTTTGGTCTGCTTTTAGTGCGCATCCGAGTCCGATTGCTGCATTCACACCCGCCCAAACGAACCGCACCGAGGAGGAAAATGAACTATAGTTTGATTCAACCAAACTAAATAAAGCAGTTGTAAAAGCCCTATAGCATTTCTTCAGGGTTAAACGGCTAGAGGTGCTCAGGGCAAAAACTAAACTAGGAAAATGCAGCATTACTGTTCTAATAAACACAACAACATCCTTACTTGCATGTTTCCTCAGTCATTTTGTCAGGATCTGTGCAGGCATAGAACTGGCCCTGAGAAGGCAACAAAAGTCTTTATGAGAAGGCTGTAGACAAAGGTTAAATTACCAAAATGCAGAGCTAAGCAACAATTTTGCCATTTAATTTATTTGTCTTCTCACTTTGAAAAGTTGGACTCCAATGCAGGCAAACATGAAGTCCAGTAGCATGGTGACCAGCACAATATTTCCAATGGTCTTTACAGCAACAAACACACACTGGACGACATGCTACGAAGACAGAGACAATACAGATGATGAATCAGGTCAATGTTATGGCCATTTATAACTGCAGTTTATTGATAGACATCTAAATACCTTGAGTCCCTTGGCTCTGTTGATGGCCCTCAGGGGCCGGAGTACCCTTAACACCCTGAGGATCTTCACCACCGAGATGGCACTGGATCTACATTATACAAACACAGGCACATCGCATTAACCAATTTAACCGTTTAATCACTCCATGGTAATTTTATGTCGTTAAGTCTAAAGGTATTTTCAGACGGGAAGTGATTTACACGCCTAGTAATTTATTTCCAATAAGAGGCAAGGGGGCATTCGCTTGACCGGCGGCGTGACAAGCGGCCACAACCAGTGAAACTGTCGCAATAGAGTTGCAAGAGTTGAATTGTCTTCATGTAACTTTTCCCTACCCGACACGCAGTGCAAATCAATGCTGTTTGTGAGTTCCCTGAAAATTAGTCATAATAACAGTACATCAACAGTGGGGCTTTCGCGTGTCAGAGCATCGACACAAGACTGGATGTATCGGGTAACGTTACATATAGTTTTAACCTAAATTAGGCTATAAAGCTACAAATATGCTAACTTTATCATCTATCAACAGCAACAGTCTGTGGTTAGCAAATACTATGATTTGCCACTATATGTTATAAATCAACCTTTGATTATGGATAAATGATACCACAGTCAACCACCCGCAGCGCTACCATTGTTTTCCTCTGTGGGTGCTCACGGGCGCACACCCTTTGAAAAAAAAAGTAGTCAACAAATGTTTGCATTTCAGAACCTTATGAAACGGACAGCGGCCGACACAAACACACACGCCTATTAACTCGATAATAAAGCCGTAAAGTAGCCATCTTTCAACTCAGGACAGCGCCACTCACAGATACAGATAGGATTGGAGATGAGAAGTTTAACTGACACGTAACCGCGATCAGCCGGGACTGACAGCGACATAACCGATCACACTATGACTTAGCACCAACTGCAATGTTTACTTTTAAATGAATGTGGCCTGCTGGCAGTCTGGCACACGTGGATGCTCAGTATTTTCCGTAGGTGCTAGAGCTCCGGAACACCGACGGTAGAGCTCCGGAGCGCCCACGGTATCGGCGCCTATGTCTGGCTGTCTGTATGCACATTTTCTGGAGGGAAAAATAATATTTGCAGCTGGAGGCAGAGGTAACTTATGATAGCGCATGTGTTAGAGGAGGAGACAGTGTTCAGCAGCCTAGCACAAATGCAGTTTTGGCTTATTTTAACTGGCCCATCCAGTTTTCTGGAGGCCCACCTACAATCAAAATCCTGGCGCCGCTAGTGCAGTCAACTAATGTCATTCAGTTGTACAGACATAGTGCACAGAAATGCCATGGTTACCACCTACCACGCACAGAGCGCCTGGCATTTACTCACAGCGCATTGTCTGTTATTGACATGAGGAGCGCAGTGACACCCCGCAGATCCAAAAGATCCAAAGAGCCAAAGTGTCGCTTACTGTCTAAAAATACCTAATGGTGTGATAACACATGCCATTGCTTAATCAAATCCAGATTTCAACAAGAAAAAGAGCTCTTTGCATGAGAGAGGTCATTCAATAGGAAGTAATGAGGTACATTTTATTAGACTCCACTTACTCCATGCCCATTGAGAGGAGAGATACACTGACCACCAGAAGATCCAAGATATTGAAAGAGTTCCGACAGAATGATCCTTGGTGAAGAATGGCACCATATGTTGTCATCTGAAAATGAATACTTGTTTTGCCATTATGAACACCATAACTGTACTAAGAACAAGTTCCTGTGGTAGGTTTAACGTATAGCTTATAGACAACAACAAAAAGGCAAAAGAAAAAAGCAGAATCACAAACAAAAAAATAAGCTTTGCATCTCATAAGGTTGTCTGAATGTTCAGAGAATTTGTGGCTTACATTTTAACTAAATTGTTTGATTTCAACCTGGATCCTATTTGTTCATGCAGTGGTGTCTAAGTATTTGATGTGAACAAAAATCTTTGAAACTAGTCCAATTTTGAGCAATAAAAGCGAACTGGGCTGTAATGTAATGCTATTGGGCATATGTGCAATAGATTTCCATTCATTAAACGTGTTGATTTGCCATTGAAAGACTCAGGTTATTCAGGAAAACAGCCCCAAAATCACCATCACCATCACCGGTCTCCATTTGTCACCCATCTGTATCAACAACATCAACTGTGGTACCTGTAATTACCTTGAGCACAATTTCCGCTGTGAAAACCGAAGTGAAGACTATATCAGCATAGGCCAGCACCTAAAAATGTCACATTATTTGTAAAATCAATAATAATATAACATATATACTAAATGCTTACTATGTGAATGAAAACTGAAATGTTTCAATTGCAACTTTTAAATTACAATGGGACGGGCATGCACTTGTCACCTGGTTCCTGAAGGACATGGGATCGATGGGATCCTCAGCAGCTAAAGAAATTGATGACAATAGGATGAAGAGGAGGATGATGTTGGTGAAAGTAGTCGCATTGATAATACGATGGCAGAGCTTCCGGAACCTGAAATGGTTAAAAGACATGTTTATGACAACATGAGAAAAAGAACTTATGTTTCAAAAAGTAAGGCTGCGTTTACATTAGAGGATGGATACCCGGGTCAATAAGGCATTTGTTGTAAAATGGTGCTGCAGCTCCTTCAAGAGAGCTCAGTGAGTGTGTGTGTGTGTGTGTGTGTGTGTGTGTGTGTGTGTGTGTGTGTGTGTGTGTGTGTGTGTGTGTGTGTGTGTGTGTGTGTGTGTGTGTGTGTGTGTGTGTGGAAAGTGGGCAGAAGAGAGACAGAGAAAGAGGAAGCAGACGTGTTGTAGATGCGACCGGAGCAGAGTTGGTGGAATAAGTTTAAGTTTTGTACACAGTGTGTGCGGTGTCCGAGATAAACCCCAGACTGAAAGCCAAGTTCATTAATTTGCTCACTAGAAACGGGATTTTAACCCCGACGTTATTCATTTTATAACGTCGGCCCTGGAGGTAACGAGTCTCGCCTGGTTTTCTGATGACGGTCGGAAACGAAGCAATCAGGAAAGGTTAACACATTGAACATTTTAACAGTTTATTAACGTTCGCTTGTTGCGCTGATGCGCTCATCTGTTGACATTTCCGAATGCCTTCCTATAGTTGCTTAATAAACGCTTTCCACACAAACAAACGTACATGTGTCATTAGTACGAGAAAAAATAATGAGATTTTAACTGTGTCGGACACGGGCCGGGCTCGGACAGAAAAATGCGGCCCGAGCCACACTCTAGTTTACATAAACTGCGGTGGTCCTCAGACAGCGAAATCACCACGACGCCTGTACAGTAAACAGGAAAACATCACTGCCTCTATCACTGCCATTTGGGGGATAAATGACATGACAGGACGTCACACAAATGGGCCTTTTTTTAAAAAATTTAAAAACTGTATGTGATAGGTATAAGTAAAAGATAAGTTTTACAAACATGCAGTTTGGCCAGGCTCACATGAAGCAGTCAATTAACCTGATATAGCTGTAATAATATGCTTGTAATATGTAATTTTGTGTCAATGTGCGGCAGATTTATTAAATATTGATGACATTTATTACATTTATAATGTTCTGCTTTTTTGGAAATATCTATATTCATGTCATTTGTAATCCTGAGCCCCACCCCACTTTCATTTCATGTATTACCACTACATTTTCATTACCATCAATCCCCAACAATCACCGTTATCATACTTGTTCTGAGGTCCAAAGATGAAGAACGAGCTGGCTTCTGGCATCGGCACTGCTTCCTCCTTCAACTGCAGATCTGCCATTGGACGAGGTCTAGGGCTTTCTGGGATATTAGGGTCCTCCTCCTCATCATCACCTAGCCAACAGAAAGAGCAATGGATTAGCAGAGGACTTTCGTACTTCTGAGTTTGGATTAGTATGATTAAAAATTCAGCATGGAGCCATTGGGATTTACCAGGAAAGTCTGCTGGAGGGAATGGGTCTTTGATCTCATTGACATTAGACTCAAACTCGTCGATTTTGAGCTGCAGATTTGAAAGTTGAAGTTGAAAGGTAAGAAAGGGAAAAGATATATTTACATGGCCGATGAATGCTCTTGGATGCCTCACCTTGGCAGTTGTAGGGATGCCCTCTACACCCTTGGCCCTTTGCTCAGCCAACTTCTTTGCCAGATTGGCTTTCTCCTCTGATGCCTTGTCAGGCATGTTGGCCCTATAAATCAACAGAGTGGTTGATTCAACTGGTAGTTGGCTTGTGGCGTTAAAGAAAAATGCAATATTTTACTTAACAACTTTATGTTACATATTGTAATTTTACACCGTTATACACAGTCATTGTAGGAATTATGGACATGAGATGGCTTTACAACAGGGTTCAAGCTTTTAGGCCTTTTTCTGTAGCAGATGTAATTGACGAGGAGGCACCTTCCCGCAATACAAGTCCATAGAGAGCGATTCATTTTCCCCTCTGGTGGGGGCAGGACTTAAATGCACTCTGTCTCTATAGTTAAGATTGCAAGTAAGTACAGAACATGAAAATATAGGTTTTGATGAACTAAATATGTTTTATTTTTAACATTTAGGAAGACTTACCTGAGTGCTTTCTTGCGTTTTTTCTCCTCTGCTTTTTCTTTCTGTGCCAAAGTCAAAGACTCAGCCTCTGCCAAATTATCAACGGCAATGGCCAGGAAGACATTTAGAAGGATGACTGAATGACAGGGGAGTCAAAGATTATGATAGTGATTTGAACTGAACTGAACTGTGGTTGTTATGGTTGGAGTTTAATCTTTCTCACAATCACTCTTTAAGGATACAATTTCCACAGACAAAGAGGATGATGAAGTAGATGCTGACTAGGATACCCGGCATGCTGGGTCCTCCATGAGCCATGACGCCATCGTACATGACAGCATTCCAGTCTTCACCTGTCAGGATCTAAAAGACACATCATTTAACAATACTACAACAAAATACAAGTTTTTCACCAACAATATCGTGACCTTTCAAAGCTGCAGCTCGGGTGTCTTCGTACAGCAGTGAATAATGAAACTGACGCTTCATCAGTGGCTGTCATTGAAAAATGACACAGAATCGGTTCCAATCCAGAGCGTCAAAAAGTGATGCCAAAAGACCTTTTATATCAGTAACAAATGCTAAGGTACCTGACCAGGCGTCACCTTTTGCAGCACTGGGAATGAGAATGTGTTAGAATTTCAGGGGAAACCTTTAAATGCCTCCAGCGGGGTTGCTGTCGGGAAACATAACTGCAGCATGGGATATAAACTAACATTAGCATCACATTAGCCACATTACTTTCTATCATAAGGGAAACAATTAGAGAAATAAGTTAATTTACTGCATAATTATGATATATTTTTAAATATTTCAACTCTATTTTTGAGAATTCATATTTATTTCATCAATTCATGATTCTGATTGTACCTGGAACACAGTGATGAGGGCCTGAGGGAAGCTGTCAAAGGTGCTGCGGGGTTTGGGTTGGTTAGGAAAGTTGAACTTCCCTCCAAACACCTGCATACCCAGCAGGGAGAAGATGACAATGAAAAGGAAGAGGAGCAGCAGCAAGCAGGCAATGGAACGGACCGAGTTCAAGAGGGAAGCCACCAGATTACTGAGAGATGTCCAGTATCTAGGGCACACAACATCAAATGAACATGTCATCAGTTATTCTGCCAGTTGTATTGAATCATAAAATGCACAACAAAGG
The DNA here is from genome assembly GCA_023631565.1 of Gymnocephalus cernua. Classification (NCBI taxonomy): domain Eukaryota; kingdom Metazoa; phylum Chordata; class Actinopteri; order Perciformes; family Percidae; genus Gymnocephalus; species Gymnocephalus cernua. The sequence goes on along the minus strand of CM042428.1, from coordinate 40,316,784 downwards.
ATTTGTAACTTACATATAAATATTAGGGGTATCACGATTCTCCAAATGCCCGATTCGATTTGACTTTCGATTTTAAGGTCACGATTCGATTTGATTTTCAATTAAAAGGTTATTTTTAGAAAAGGGTTGGGAAAATTGCAAAGTGCAATTGAATGCACCATTAGTTTAAAGAGGCGCACATGAACATGAAGAGGTGCACATGAACGCACTATGAATTCCCATCAGAGCCCAAATGCTTTACCTTCATTGTTATGGGGAAAGGAAAATGCTGCCACACCTGTGACTTTAGGGAAGCCGGAGGATTTTTCAGTTCAGTTATTTCTCTGTTATCTCCAACTCTGGTAGTGGCCATGGTGTCGGGGAAATAGCAGCTGCAGGCTACTGCTAAGCTAACATTACCCTGTGTCTTTTTTTTCTTATTCAGATGTCCACAATTAGGTGGGGATGCAGAGAGAATGAAATACTGGGGGTGCGGCCAACCCTGCTCTTAAAGCTATTATGCGGGACTGTTTTATACTAATAAACGTCCATTACATTTAAGCCATTGCAAAATGAGTTAATACATAGCTAATTAAGCCAGCTCCACAAAACTCTCTCTGTACCTCTCAGTATGGTTATGTTTACCAAATGATGTAGTCCGGTGACATTCTCGTGCAGAAGCTCGAGTGATGCTTTTTACAACAGCAGCATTCAGCTTTGGAAACGAAGAGGACATATAACTTACAAGGTAATTACCTCTTCTGAAGAGTCCATCATCCCTCCTTGATTTGACGGGGTAAACGCTACTAGCAACAGCGTGGAAGAGGGGTGGGGGTGGTGCTAGATCACCGAAGGCTTGCGTCATGTGGATGCGTTGTTGTCATTACTTAGAATTCCTCATGAGGGCGACAGAAACTACGCACTAGCTTTAAATTTAAAAGCTCAATTTGATCGATTTTCGATTTAAAATCAAAACCGTGACACCTCTAACAAATATATATGTCACCTGGTGACTTTGAGCAGGCGGAGCAGGCGTATGCAGCGCAGCACAGAAATGCCCATGATTGACATGATGCCCATGTGGACAAGGATGAGCTCCATAATGCCAGTGGACACCACGAAGCAGTCAAAGCGATTGAATAGCGAGATGAAGTAAGAAGGTAAGCCTAGAGCATACATCTTCATAAACATCTCCAGGGCAAACATAGACAGCAGAAGCTTATTGGCAGTGTCTGTTGATTGTCGGGGCCAACAGTATGACGAGGAAGGCAAGAGGCATAATGAGAGAAAGAAAAAGACAAACAAATATAGTTATTTATAGAGTGTATCAATAGTCAACAGCAAGGGAAATATGGAGTTTGGAGCATGCCACATAATTAGTTTTATAATTTTTTAATTATAATTAACATCATTTTACTCAATGGACTTTTTAACACACTAATCTGTTTAGTCAATCTGTTATCATGTCTGTAATTCTGTATTTGTTAATTGCTGCTTGTTGTTGTCGTTGGTATGCTCTTTTTGTGTTTTCTTTTTACTTTTTCATTTTTACATTTCAATGTTCTTTAATACAGCACCTTAGTGATTTTTGTACAGCACTTTGGTCATTTTAAGCTTTGTAACCTTTGATTATCAAAAATTTAAAACTGAGGCAACAAAATTGAACTGCTGTGGAGTTGGTTCTTTGGCTTTATAGCTAATTTAAATCCAGGAGCAAAATCCCTTACTGAATCAATTTAGGTTCCACTTTCAATATTTATAAATTACCACAGTTATAAGTAACCAAAACACAAAAACCCAGTTGAGGTCAGCTGATCAGCTTTTGTTGACTGGGAAGGTAGAGACACTAACTGTCACATACCTAACACAGGATAAAATGCATGTCAGCATGTAAGGTGTGCAATGCTCTGACCTTGCCAGTTGGTGAGTCCCTGAGACTGTTTGTGGTGTTCGGTTGCGATGGCCAGCGTATTGAGGAAGACAAGCATGATCACCCACCAGTAGAACAGTTTGGACTTTACATAAACTCTGCATTTACGACGTAACCAACGATTCCACTTACGAGCCAGCTTACTGCACAGAAGAGGAAGAAAGACAACTTGAAAACAACCCATACAATTTTACATAAAGTTAACTGTTCCATACTGTAAAGAGTACTACAGTAAAGTGCACTACTGACTAGTAATAGATGATCAGCTGCATTGTGTCCATTTTGCCGACACTTCCGGTCTCTGATCCTCCATTTTCTGTGATAAGCAGGCCTGATGAGAAACACACACACACGCACGCACGCACGCACGCACGCACGCACGCACACACACACACACACACACACTCAGCTTTGTTCTTTTATAGAAGCATACTTATACACCAACTACATGCAGATACACTATTATACAATTAAACATAGTTTAATGTTTGCCTTGTTTTTTGAGAAACAAAAGGCGCTAACACTTTATAATAATAACGGTATATGAATTATCATGAATTCATGCATGGAAAAGCATTAAATTCATTCATGCCCAAAATAGTCGTGTTTATGAGTATTTTCCATAATTGAGCAACCCTTAGTGAAATTTATAGTGAAGTCAATCTACTCATCATTTCTGACAGCTGCAAAAACATTTCAGGCAGTTCATTGGCATTTTATTCTATTATCTTATTTATTCACCAGCTATTGTATTCTGTGTCTTGTGTCTTACCCTGTCCCTCCTGGTCATTGTCCATGACCTCAGCCTGAGTGATCCACTCCATGTAGCCCTTGAGGTCCTCATCTAGCTGCTGGGTTTCCCTCAGCTTCTGAAACTCTCCACGGGACTTGGCCTTCTCTCGCTCTTTTGTGAACTCACTAGTGGGAAACAAGACAAACAATCTGAACTAAAAAGACAGAACACACGTAGAAGCAATGTGAATTGCAGACACTAACAATGGCTAAAGAAATAAATTAGTAGTAGTTAGGTTTTAGGGTATTCATACCCACTGAGAACACCCAGAACCAGGTTGAGCACAAAGAAAGAGCCAACCAGGATGAGTGTGGTGAAAAAGATCCATGGCCATTCCATTCCTATAGCATCATTTACCTGTCATACAAAGAACACCTTCATTAAATAAATAGGTACGGTTAACTTACATTTTGTAATAACTTTTATAATAATTGGTGAATGATTGGTGGAACTCGCTGTTGCTATGGAAATGTTAACCGCATCCGCAAAGCTGCTACCATTGAAGTCTATGATCGTTTTTGTACAGTCTTGGACCTTTGCCTTTTTTGTTCTTTTCAAAATGTTATTTTGTACCCAATTACATGTTTTATGGTAATGATTCATCTCGTAGATGATTGGCTTGGTTCCAGGCTTCAAACCCGTTAGTATTTAATGAAACGTCAACAGAGATATTGAATTGGGAAAATCCTTACGGAACCAGAGCCATTACAAAAGTATGCGGTCACTGGTGCACTCTATACCTTACCCAGTAGAGGATGTCAGTCCAACCTTGTGTGGTGATACACTGGTAGACAGTCAGCATAGAAAAGCCTAGGTTGTCAAAGTGGGTGATTCCTTGGTTTGGGCCTGGCCACCCAGCTCGACACTCTGTGCCATTGATGGTACACCGCCGACCATTCCCTGCTTGGGCACATGGAGCTGGCTTCTCATTCTCCACTGTAGCAATGATATCTGAAGGCCAGAGGAGGGTTATGGTTAGGTTGATCTTTGTGTGCATGCATTGTACACATGGTACTGTAGCACCAATCTGACTTTACCCTCCCAATGCCAACATGCCAACAATGTATAAACCCCACTGTGATGGAACTGAATGGAATCACTTTTCTATCTGTAAGGTAACATGAAACTTACTTCTTAATCATGAGTGAGTATGTTCATACACTCTCTTTTTAGGATTCTGCACATTTTCTACTATATTTATGTAATTGCGTTATTACAATTATAATATCTGACCAAGACTTCAATCCTCTTCTACTGTCAGATAGTACACTTGTGATATACATTCATTCCCAAAGTACCAATGCTGCAATCTGTCCATATTAATAACTCACATTTGAAATGATTCCCATTACGCAGGGGTACATGCCATAGGTGTCAGTGTCACCACTACTCTTCCCGCTTGCAGCATCTCTCCATCAGTGCCAAGCGTTACGAAGCCATATTACACAGAAGACTTCCCTATACGCTGATAATCTCCTTCTGTATGTTGCTAGCCCAGTGTCCTCACTACCTCATACATCTTGTCTAATCTGAAACAATTTGGATAGTGTACAGGCTACCAACTGAATCTGCAAAAAAGTTAACTTTATCTTTAAATTCAGGGGCACTCAGTGTTCTGGTCTCAGCCTTCCCATACAAAAGAGTAAAGTATTTAGGTGACGTTTTGAAATGCTGTACTAAACTGTTGTAAACTAAACATCATCGCAGTAATAGACAGTGCAAGCAGGAACCACATTCGACACAGCACGTCCTTGGGTACAGCAATACACGTGCCAAGTGTGAAGTAGATCGGATAAACGGTTCTCAAGATATGCAAAGGACAGACAGCCACACACACACACACACACACACACACACACACACACACACACACACACACACACACACACACATTTATAGTTAGATTACTGCCATATATAACCCTGTTGTGCTGCATACTGTACTTGTGCCAGTGTAGTAGCAGGTCTTGTGCATTTTGCACTTGAAGAGCTCCAATCCCATAATGGAGTAAATGGTGACCATGAAAAGGACCAGTAGGGTGATGTGAAAAAGAGGCAGCATGGACTTCAAGATGGAGTTCATCACTACTTGAAGGCCTGAGGGGGAAAACATAAATATGTCAAATTAGTATTTGTATAAAAAAAAAATAATCATGTACCATAACACAATATGTTTTCACCAAGCAAGCAATCAGTCCCCTACGGTTAATAACTGTTAATGAAATAAAACATTGTCTTTGCCTGCCACATGACTGTAGAACATTGACATAAACCTTTCTTTCTACTGAGAATAAAATAACAACAAGAAAAATTTACTTTATTTGTTACAGCATGATGCAATTATATTGTTTAATTGTGCAAAGTCTCTGATTCGACGCCAGAGCAGTTACTCACTCGGGACTCCAGAGACCAGTCTAAGAGGTCGGAGAACTCTAAATGCCCGCAGAGCTTTCATGTCAAAGCCTCCACCTTTTTCTCCTACTGGAGCCTCCACTCCACTGATATGGTTAATGGCATCCACAACCACAGAGAACAAGCTGAAGAGATAAAAACAGAAAACATGATTTTTTTTCTCTGATATCGAAATATCAGATAGCCAACATGGTTGCTTTGGACACTCATAGATACACTGTAAGAAGCAGGGAACATCTTCCCTGACTGTACGCAAAATGCAAAGAGAATGGAACCAAGTCCCACATCAAACCCAGGGACCCTCTTGGCATGAGCGGACAGAAACACTGAGCCTTCATGCTCTTAACACCACTCTTTTGCAAAGTAATGAGACAACATAACATTGCCTATATTAATATGGCCATTCAGAACATTAAAATACTGAACTAAAGAACTAAGTGGGCTCAACACAACTTATCAACTTACCCAACGGATACACAAACAAAGTCTAAAATGTTCCAGCAGTTTCTTAAGTATGCATCTGCATGAAAAAGAAATCCATAGGCAACAATCTTCAGGAAACACTCTATCGAGAAGATGATGAGGAAGATGTACTCCAGGCTTTCCTGTAAAACAACAACAGTGGCTTTTGTTTGAATCTGTGTTACTAGTATATTGGCGTCAAATAACTAGTAGTGTTATTTCATGCGTAGGTTTTTGTTATAATTTATTGACAAAATGATATATTTATACAAATAAAACATGTCAGACTGCGATAGGATAAAGCTATAACGTTCTTGGGTTATTTCCATTGTTGTACTAGGACTTAAACTGTTGGTTGAGTAGTGAAATCACCTCCCCTGCTGATATTTCTTCATGAGAGTTTGAGAATGTTGCACGTCACACTAATCTACTTCTGTCTATTCATGTCAATTATAAACTCTCACGCCAATGATTTATTGCCTCTCCCATTCCAGAAGAAGCTATTTTAAATGCATACCACACAGGCCGTGCCCTACAGAAGAGTTAAACTGATATATGAGCCTAATATTGTCCTTGGATCCTTGTCCTCAGTCTGGACGCGTCAGCTTTGCCTCTCACCTTCTGCTTTCTGTGTGTTGTTCCGGGAAACAACAACGAAATGTAACGTGTAGTAACATTTCTGTGGAGACATACACGTAAGGCTAAAGCGTAGGATCTGTATCTACATGTACGGACCTACGTACTTACCTACGGCGTAGATTCAACACAGAACCATAAATCAAGCTTAAGAGGGAGGCCACTTAAATCATTAATAAAGGCATATTCGCACGAAGTTAGTATTACCTTGTGACCTCTACTCATTTGTACTAATTACGGAGGTTGTCTGTGATCTTATCTCAGTGCGAATCATCCATGTCTGTAATTTCTAAAGTAAAAATTCCCCCGCAAATGACCTGCGCGCCTCCGGGTAACCAACTCTCGGGGTACAGATAAGTCAGTAAATTCGAGTAAAATCACAGGCTACGCTTATCCCGTGCTAATGCGCCACACAAAATTCAGATCTGGGGGCTAATTTCTAAATCACACGAGGTCCCCAGATGATACTAAGCCCGGGCGAATAGGGCTCTACAGGATTATATTTCTTCTCCGACATGATTTCATTGAGAACTATTGTAGGAGGAGATCTTTGATGAATGTATTATTTTCAAACATAGATGGACCTTGACATTACTCAGGGTTATTTTTATATACTGAGGGTGATTAAAATACATTGTTTATGTGAAAAGAAAATATGAATAACTTTGAAATAATAAAAGGTTTATTTACTGATGTTGATTGATTGATTCCCTAACAATGGGTTAAGGTGAAAAAAGTGTATCACTTGGGTTGCTGAAGTTTTCTCAAGGGAGAGTGAAAGATGTTTAATATACAGAGCAGACATGTATGCTGTAGCAGACAAAAAATATGTAATTTAATTTCAGTTGGACTTGTGAATTGGTGTGTGCACCCTTCAGTTTGTCAGATTGTACACAAATAAACCTCTTGAATTTAATGTGTGCAGTAGTTTGCATTTGTACAGGTCAACAAACTTAAGTTATTTATAGATCCTCTGATGATGGTACATTTTGAACTTTTTGCCAATGTCAAGTTCAAATGAATATGTATGAGGCTAATGTCTGTGTTTCGTTTACAGATAAAGCTGCTTAAATTTTCAAAATTGAGAACAATTGTTGACAATATAATATACTAACTACTCTGCATAATGTCTGTAGGTTGAAGCAGAGCTTGCTTGCACCTCCACTGTCCCACTGAGATCCAAGTTAATGCAGCAGCTAGATCGCAACTCGTCCCAGGCGATTAGGAAATCATTGCAGACCTGGACAAGGATTGTGTTTATCTAACAAATGTTTGTTCTTCAGGAATATTACTTTTATTACTTTTCTTCAACGTATAATATGAGTTGTTATCCTAAAAAAATTATGTATGGACTAATACAAAAGTAATCCCTCTCTGTCATCTCTTACGACCCTCTAGAAGTGGGTGCTGGTGCCTGGATTTTATCTTTTCTTTTTATTTTGCTGAGTGCGGGACGTTTATGGGCTTCAGCAAAGAGTCTTTACCCACCCAACTTCTAACCCATGAAAATTGGAACTGGATAGCAACTGTCTCTCAACAAAGGCTCAAGTGCTAAGAAACAAATTGTTTGAAGTAGGGAAGCTAATTTAGATTTCATTTTCTAACCATCACACAATACCACCCACCCCCTCCTTTCAGTTACTGCCATCAGGTTGACATTACAAAGTCCTGTTGGCACGTAAAAACATATACAAAAATCTTTCATCCCCACTGCCATCACCACACTGAACAGTCACACATAGCACAGGCAACATATCCCACTCCATCCAGTCTTCTTTTTGCCCTGTTTTGCATTTTGCACTGTTGGTATTGTCAAAGTTTGTGCGCTGTTTTTTCATGTATCCAATGTGTTTCTTATAGGCATTTTATGCTATTTGAGCCTGCCCTGTCAAAAACAAATTTCTGTCACGAGTGACAAAGTTTTTCTTATCTAATCTTACCGATAGATGGCCCTTGTTAACCGATCATAAACCATTAATAAAAGGGTTTTCATATTTATGCTCTTTTCTTCTATTTTCATGTTTGAAAACGTGACATGAAGCGTAGATAATTTAAATGTCGCAGATTCTTTTAATGTGTTGAAACCTTATTCAAAATGTACAATAAATAAACAATGATATATGGGCCATCCTCAAGGCAGCCCAGGGTACCAACTTTGGCATCCACTGGCTTAAACCACAGCATATTTGTATAACAAACACAAGCATGCTGACGCACCAAGTTGCTGTTGGTGTTGTTGCTGTCTTCCTCAGGCATGGGCAAGTACACAGCCAGGGCCACACAGTTGGCAAAGATGGCCACAAGGATTATGATTTCAAAAGGTCTGAAAGAGATTCATAGGAAGCTTCCATGCCAACCAGATGTCCCCACATCATACAAATTAAACACCACTTGGACACAATTACACATACACCTACAGCTGTGCTACAAATAGAACACCAAACATCTAAAGGCCAGTTCAAACCAAAGATTGGCGACGGGACGAATCCGTTTTAAAACGTTGCAGTAAAAAACTGCAACCGGCCAGACTCAGCCTGACAGAAAAGTCAGCTACAAACAATTGAAATAAAATGATCCATAATCCATTTTATTTCTATGTTACAAGCTGGTTCAAAATGACAGAGTTTCGGGCAACACACAGTATATGGTCGAGCAAGCGAGTGACTGAAGAGAGAGATTGTAATCTGAAAAATTAAATGTTTATGCATCATGACTACTAGAAATATCACTGTAGCAAGCATCTCACTATCACTAGACTACTACAGCTACAAAAAAAAGCCTGAAAGTTGGAAGTTAGAACAGAAGTACGGAGACTCGTTGATACAGCATCTTGAGCGTCTGGTCTAAACTGGCAGGTTTCAGAACGTTGCAGACAGGCACGTTGCAAGTAGTTGCAAATTTCAACTCATCTTGTCACGAATCTTTGGTCTGAACTGGGCTTACCGTTTTACTATTACTGAAAGTAAATATGGTCTGCGGTAGCAACAATCACATAAAATGTTTGATCCAGCCGTCCCTTTTGACTAAGGCCCTTTTACTACTGCAGGATACTTCCACTCCACAATACTGATGCATGCCCTGCGGAAGGGATTCTTCAGTGTCAAGAAGAGGAGAGAGCGTGTAGGCCTCGGGTTGCCTCCTGTGGCCATCAGCTTCTTTAGCTTCTCCTTTTGTTTTCTCTTCAGAGTTTCCTCATCCATGATGTAGGACGACAATGGTGGACTGCTGCTGTCTGCCATTGTGGCTTCAAGAGTTTATTGAACCAATTGTACTTTAAATTGAAGGTGGTATTCCAAAAGGTCTGTCAAAGACTTCAAAATCCTGTTGACTAGGTCTGTCCATTCATCCGTAACCCTTCTCAACTTGTCTCAATCATCTCTGTCACACTGTCTCTCTCTGATGGTTTGACTGATCTCCCTCTCTTGCTCTGTCTCTCTCTGTGGAATGGCAGCTGTCCCCTCTGCTTGTAAGGGATTGGTTTACTCAACAGCTGTTTGGTCAAGAGAATAAATATAGACAATGAGCATGGCTGTTGTGGCATGGGGTGAAAAAACAGGCATTTGCACAGATATAGTCTGGGTATAGGATATTTTTTTAAAGTGAGTGTGCCCCAGAAAAGTACAGGGCATGACAAAAATAAAATAATTTATAAGAGGGATAACACAGCACTGAACGGTAATCAGTCATCAGCCCTTGACAAGGAGGGGATGGGCTTGTTCTCTGTCATAGTTCACCTTGCCACATGCTTCTGGGATTTCCCTCTTGGAATTGTAGTTCCACTTTCTTTCTGTTGTCCATTTTGGCCTCCTTTACTGCTCTTCTTACATTGTGGGCTGCTGCTTTATGAGTATCCGATGTATGTTTCCAGACTGCAGTTGTTGCAGGTAGTGTTTATGGCATCACGGATGGTTCTGGTAAGGCGCTCCCTCAGCTACAGCCAGAACCTGGAGTGCTACACAGGGGCGGAGCCAGACGTAAACATTCGGGGCTCAGCCCAGACCAGGGGGGGGAGAAGTTTTTTTCTATTTACGGCATTATATTTGATAATAGAATGCCTAAATATCTGTACATCATTTGGGGGAAAACATGATAGTTGTCAAGGAAAAAAAACATCTAATTGTTCTCCAGTTGTCTTCATTATTCTGAAATCAGAACACAACAAACTGTTTGTCCCGAGGGGCGGGACAAATGGTTGTCTTTCAAACTCCCTCTGCATGCAATAGGATAGCGCTACAACCAGGCAGAGCAACGAAGAAGGGGGCGGAGCTAGTTGATAGATTAAACTTTTGCCGTATCCGGTCGGCAAAACTCCGAACACATCTTCCTTTTTTAAGAATGACTTCAGTGTTGTTCTTTGTTCTTTTCTCAAATAAAAGCTTAAGGCGAGACACGGCAGGCAAAAACATTGTTTTTTTGGGGGGGGCTATTTGTCTTCAATAACATGTCTTCTTTCAGACTTGTGGTGAATAAAAGTCCGAAATACACATTTAGGTCTTTATTTTACTACACTTTGTCTGGTTGTGTCTGTAGATTTTGCCTAAATTCAACAAAATTCATCGCGCTGCTCTGCGATCGCTGTCTGCACCCTGTCATCACATATACCGTTGGAAAGCTCTCTCTCTCCTGTTCAATGCTGTCGGATTCAAATATGGTCATTTCCTTTTTCATCAGCAAGCAATTGTGAAAGTAAAAGGGCGGATTTAACTCTAAATGCGCAACCTCATTGGCTAATGCCAATTTCTGACGTGATTCGTTCAGAATCATCACGTGATCATCTGACAGTTCCGCGCGGTAGCTCCAACCAGCCTGACCAGAGTTTGTTTTTTCCAGCTCGCAAGCCAACGGAGAGTTCCTAGACCCCCCTGGCTGCAAATTAAATTTGCTGCCGCTAGGGTGCGTCTAGATTTCAGGCTATTGGAGTAGAGTTCACAGAATGAATGGCAGTATTTCCACAGTAATAGAACTTTTGCTCTATTGATTTGTCAGAGAGATTGAAGGGAAATTACACAAAGTTGAAGCTATTTTTAAAGATTTCTAAAAGATCAGGGGCTTTTGAGAAAACATTTGGTGCTGGAGCCCCAGAAGCTATATACGGGTTGTACCTTCAACCTTGACGGTACAAACTGGCGAGGTTACGTATGTAACCAGAAGTGAAGGCCCCAGCTCTTACCTGCATTTTGACTGACTAAGATTGCAGCTACTGATACAAGACACATGCATGTTTTTTTGCAGTGTGGAGAATAAGATGCACACTGGGATTCTGGATAAAAGTGAAGGCCTAATGAAAAAGGCTTAACATGGCGTAATAGGAGTTGTCTGTTAACTTACATGAAGGCAGAAGACTTTGAAGGCAGAACCCAAATTACAATCTTTTTCTAAACATAACCAAGTAGTTCTAGTGCCTAAACAACCAAACTGTGACCGTTTCACAACGTTAAAGACGTGTTTAAAATTGTGACTGTTAACGTTACATACTCTGCTTTAGATAAAATGTCGTATTTCTTCAACAGGGGGTCAACCAGGACCCCTAGAGGGTCTTCAGAGTCAATGCAGGGGGGCCACCAAATTATTGTTAATTTTTGAAAGTTTTTTTTTTCAAAAAATAAAAAGTCTTAACATGAATCCAACATATTATTAGCAAATATAAATCCCCACTGCTTACTGGCGTATAGGTAAGGTACTGTAGTCACTAAGGCCATCCACAGGTACAGTTCATCGTAAGGATTCACTGTGCCACATGTATGTTTAACATTAAAACAAGATCTACTATAAAATCATGGCAACAATTATTAGGCTATTTGAATAGCTTTCTATGCCAAAAAGTATGCATAAAGGCTTCAGGCTGCCCTACACGTTACTGTTGGCCCAGTTCAATATGCAACTTCATTTTATACAATATATGTAGTAGGTGGTCCCTGCTCCATCTCTCTTTCAGTTAAGGGGTCCTTAGCTTAAAAACATTGAAGACCCCTGTATTAGAGGATAGGAATAAACCCCCCATATCTTCGTATAAGTTGACTTCTTAGACAGAGAGTCTTCTAATGAGAATACAAAATGTGGACTCAAGCCAACCATGTCTTAGCCAGCTGGCACTTATATTGACCGCATTATTCAGTCCGTCTTACATATCTGTGAGATACTAAAAAGTTTTTCTGCCTCCATGCAAGTTAACAGACAACTCCTATTACGCCATATTAAGCCTTTTTAATTAGTTCTTGACTCTTATCCAGAATCACAGTGTACAGATTATTCTCCACACTGCCAACAAAAACCTGCATGTGTCTTACGTATCAGTAGCTGCAATCTTAGTCAGTCAAAAATGCAGATAAGAGCTGGGGCCGTGCCTCCCCCCTCCCTCAGGCTCTTTAAATAGACGTGCTTGGTCTGTGAGCTGCAGCTGCCTGTGTGTATCTACTATGGTTTGACCCATATGAGCCTTTAAAGGCCAGTGCCAACACAGATATTTTTTAGATTGAAGCTGCTTGTATGCTGAGTTTTAACTTTATATCTTTCAATTTATGTGCCAAAAAAACAATATCAAGTATCCAGTGTTTCCTTCTGAGAGCCCATTGAATCACTGATATACACAAGTGGTTCCCAAACTTTTTCACGTCAAGGACCCCCAAACTGATACAAGACATTAGACCACGGACCCCCCTTTGATGAGATTTCATTTTTGGATGGTCCCCCATTTGATAGGATGTTTGCTTTGCAGAAAGCAAACATTTCTGCATTTTATTGCAGAAAGTGTATGAAACCCACGACCAGAATTGTCATATATTTTGTCATTGTGTTACGTATGGATGGCATTACAGTGTAAATAAATGATCCCCCCCCCCCCCCCCCCACAATGACCACTTTGATCACTTGAAACTCACCTTTAACAGAAACATTTGCTTAGTTTGAGAGCCGCAATTCAAAGCTTGTAGGTTTTTTGCTGGTCTTATTATATCTGAAAAATGTTTTCCTTCACCACTGTAGGATGATTTACCTGACTAGACATCTGATAAATAAGGGACTAAGTGTATATGACAGACTATATCAGCCTGGTTTAAGGAAAAATAACCAATATTGTGAAACTTGTGGCATTTCTATCCCCCCCCCCCCCCCCTCTCTCTCTCTCTCTCTCTCTCTCTCTCTCTCTCTCAGTCTCTCTCTCTCTCTCTCTCTCTCTCTCTCTCTCTCTCTCTCTCTCTCTCTTTGGTTAGCTCCTTGCACCTCTTTCTCCCCCTGCCCTCTTCTGCCCTCTCTACCATTCCACTCCTCCCCCTCACTTGGTCTCCCTTCCTTTCTGCCTGTCTTCTGTTTAGTCATTATTTTTTTGTTTCAGGTCTTCTCCTGCGTTCTGCCCTGTCTTTTTCTACCCCTTGTCTTTTTTTAAACTCCACGCAGACTTTTGGAACTTCTCTCAAATTCCCTAGAAAGCCGTTCTTTCGCCATGGCTGACAAAAGTCGTACACCAATGAGAAGAAAAGAGAAAGAAGAAAAAGAAAAAGAGTCGTCTGAAAAGACCAAGGATGTAAAGAAAGTGAAGAATCAAGGAGAGCAAGGAGAAGGGGCAGCGCATAATGGAGCGGTCCCATCAGCTGAGGCGACAGCCGCCAATGGTGCAGCAGCCAACGGTCAGAATGGAGATTTCCAGCTTGAGCCAATGGAACTACCTCCATTTGAAATCATCAAAGGGTAGGTCCATATCACCAAGTATGGTTCATGAAGCATTTTAATAGACAGAGCTAATGTTGTGCATAGCTGAAGTATCTTATCCTCATTCTACATGTTTTCTATTTACATAGTTTTGGCTGATGATGCCTTTACTCTGTCTGAATCAGATTCTCTAATGAGCTGATCCCACATGCTTACACTGAGAAGCACTTACAGTTGACTTAAGTGACATTTAAGAGTGAATTCCTTTTCATGCCCAAGGTGGTAACATTTTTAAATGTGTGACATACTAAACATGAGTTAAAATCAGCCAACCTGAACCAGTAACTTATAAAGTGACAAACTTACCTAACATAACATAACCTACAGTATGATTTGTGTGGTGCATTGTGCTGGTTGTTTTATTACAGTTACCATAAAATGTCCAAATATAGATTCAGACCAACTGCTAACTTCACGTAGAATTGATAAAAAACATAACTATCTTACAGGTACTTGGGACTTGTAAAACATACTTCAAAATAAAAGCATTACAAACTTCTCTTTACTGGAATGCTTTTACTAAGACTAGCAGCTTCATTAGGTGCTTGTGTGATGTCTCCCACAGACACACACACACACACACACACACACACACACACACACACACACACACACACACACACACACACACACACACACACACACACACACACACACACACACAAACACACACACACACCAAGGGCACGTCAGCAGACTTGAACCAGCGACCCTCTGGTTTCTCAAGCCAAGTCCCTACAGACTGAACTGCTGCTACCCCCAACACACATTAAGTTAAAAAAATGTACATTAGTCTTTTGCACATGCCTGTTCCGTCCTAATGATAGGATAATCTTCAGAAAACCCAATAAACCCCCTTTTAGCCGCCAGAAGCAGCGCAAATTTACATTGGTACTCTCCTCTGCTAGCCTGGGAAAACCCTGACAAACTTCCGGCAAATTTGAAATGAACAAGTCAGTCTGGCCAAGAGCCCATTTCCATTTTTTTTTTACAAATCGAGGCACCAGTCACAACCGTTGAGGCGGCTTTACACGATGACGATACCGCAGCGACAGCAAGCAGCTTTTTGTTTACATTCAACATGACGGCCACCGAAGCGCAGCAACCCGTTGATGCCGCTGTCGCTGCTACGTCACCCGGATCGTTGGTCTGATTGGTTGAAGGACTATCCAATTGTGCCCAGAGGCATTTGAGCGGCGTCCGTTGGAAATGGGCTGTGAATGAACCTTCCCCAGACTACAGTTACAACTGAGAAGGGTCTGGTGTCAACCAGGCTACTCCTCTGCAGCAGATTGGATGCATTTGCATGATGGCCCTACAGCGCATTGAGACAATGAATGGGATATATAAACTTATTTGCATGCCAATGTTCACTCACATTCATTTCTAATCACTTATAATCACACTAAGGTGTGTAGGCCCACTGCATTCATCCTTTCATATGTTTAAAATATTAGACATGAAAGCAAAACTAATCACACTTTCTGTCTGACTATAAAAGTTGTGTCCCGACACTGTGTACCGTGTGTGCACTGCACTATACGCTATAATAATATCAGGAATTTCATTTATTCTAAATTCTATTTTTATAATTTGGTGTGAATGTGCGTGATCAGATGGCAGGTTGTGTTAACTGTTGAACTGAAAGATGCACTGCCCACAGGAGAGATGGAGAGACAAATAGAAATGCTGAGGGGGACTCATTCTCGTTCTTTCGTAAGACAAAATTGGATAATTTAACGTTTTGTACCGTGATTATATTTACGATGAAGTTCTCTTGCCAAAATAAAAATGCTGAAATTGATTACACTGTTTCAGCACTGGTTTCCTACCTTACGGTTACGCTGCTTGCAACTGCTTCTGCAGAAAGTACAATATAGTCCAAAAAATTCCTTATATTGCTGCAATCCATTAACCGAGTCGGAAATGCGACTTCAAGGGGCTGTCCATTTGAAATTTCAAACTTCTGAATACAAATGGAACGCACCATGTGTTTGTTACTGCAGAACTTATTTTCAATATCAATTTCTTCTATAAAAAAAAGTTGCTCAGACGTGATTGCGATTTGATTGCATGCAAATTATCATGCATCCATATCTGCTTCCCTACCACCTTATTATTTTCTGGTACAAGTAAGTAGGCTGGTGTTACAGTATGGAGCAAGAAAGAGAGAAAGAGGAACATCAGCTGAACTGCCCCAAAGGATACACCTGACTCTGGAGAACCGCTCAGCTGAGTGGGAGCCAAGAGACGGCCATGCATACATCATTATATTCATTTAATGATACTGATTTGAAGTTATTTACTGAGAGAGAGAGAGAGAGAGAGAGAGAGAGAGAGAGAGAGAGAGAGAGTGAGAGAGAGAGATGAAGCCTGTACTGGTTGGTTACAGTGGTTCCCAAACTGGGGGGCGCACCCCCACGCTGCACTGTTAGCAAAGCATGGACAAGTTCGTGAAAGTACTGCCTTGAAAATGCTTGAAAATGTTTGACATTTTTTGTATCTACAAAAGGGGGGGGGGGGGGCTGCAGAAAAAAGTTTGGGAACCACCATGAGAGCTGGGTCACATGACAACCAGTCTAATAATAATGCATTGGAATTCCAGTCTCAGCCATGTAGACAGTTTGAAATTAGCTCTGCCTGCTGCTGCAATCCTGCCCCCCACCTTCTCAACCTGACACCCATCTCACCAGTGTTCATGTTCGCTCGACTCAAACAGAAACAGGTGCTATGGTGATATCTAATCCTGCTGTAGATCCTGTCATCTATTTAAAGGACCACACCAGGGTTTGTGCATGGTCAGCCGAGTATAACAAGCTGTCGGTGTTTGTTGAGAATTATTTCCCAATTAATGCAAGCGCCGTTGTTATTTTTTTTCAGTTTTTTATTGGTTCATTCGTTAGCAAATATGAAAATCAACTCACAGCTCGACTTTTTGAGGTTTAATACCAGTTTTTACCCTAGGGTAGTCTCGCTTTGCCAGACCATCCTTCACACGCTGCAGAGGAGGGTCTGGCTAGTCTACACAGCATTCCAGGATGGGAGAAAAACGTGCTCTGGTTTATTGGCATTTCTTTAAACCAATCACAATCTTGGCCGGCGCTAAGCTCTGCACGAAGCCGCAGCGAAATAGCCTCGGGAAGGAACTTGTTTTGGTGGAACGTGTACATTCAAAAGTTGTTTTATTCGTGCAACAGAAAACTCAGATTGGACAGATAGTCTAGCTAGCTGTCTGGATTTACCCTGCAGAGATCTGAGGAGCAGTTAACCAGAGTCCTCAGAAATCCACCGGAGTTTTAAATTCGGAATTTCCTGCCGCACCTGAGCAATCCCGGAAGTGGAACGTCTTATGTATAGACTACCCCTAGGTTGACTGCATTAGCCTGGTGCATGGGTTGGATTGGGCACAGCACTTATTTCAAAAGAAAATAAGTCACTTTTAAAGCTGGCTTGCCTTTTACTCCCATCATTTCCTTACAAGCAATGTATCATTTAAAGTTGCAGTAGGTAAGACTTATAAAACTAACTTTCTGTCATATTTGCTGAAACTGACCCTATGTTTCAGTAGAACTACATGAAGCAGGTCATTCCTCTGGCTCCTCCTACAGCCTGGAGTGTGATTTGCAAAGATCCACCGCTCCCTGTTCAGATGCACCAATCAGGGGCGGGGGGGTGTCTAACTGCGTGTCAATCACTGCTCATGTACAAACATTAATTCTCCCTTGTGGGGGGAAGGGCTTAGGAGACAATTTGGGGCTTTAGCGGAAAGGGGGGAGGGACTGAGAAGTTGTTGATGTTCAAATGTTTTGGCTAAGTCCTGGATCATCACAATCCTACCTGCGGCATGTTTAAAAGGCCAATTTCTTTAAACAGAGTCCGACATAGTGCTCAGTCCAAATAAAACATCACTTCCAGCAAACTTCACAGAGAACAATAAGGGGAAAACAGCATCACAGATCTGTTTTAACAATATTGTGTTTTTATAATGTTTTAACGAATATTCTTCGGTCCAGCTCAGCTAAAAACAACAACGAATACGTCATGTAGTGTAGCCGTTCAGCTTCACCTGTTCAACTGACTTTAGCATTTTACATAACACAATCGACTGTCCTGCTGTTACAGATGTGAACTACATGTAACCATGGACAGTTGCCTCGTTTATGGACCGTTCACGGCAGTGTTATGCTGAATGAATGTTGGGGAAACACAATGGATATTTGGTGTTACTTTCGCAGTAAAAGTGGCCGGGTTGGCTCAGTTGGTAGAGCAGGCGCACATTTACATAGAGGTTTACGCCTCGAAGCAGAGGTCCAGGGTTTGAGTCTGACCTTTGACAATTTCCTGCATGTCTCCCCCCTCTCTCTTCCCTTTCTCAACTAGCTGTCCTATCAATTTAAGGTGGAAAAGCCCCACAAAAATAAAAAAATCTTTAAAAAAAAGAAGTCAGTCTTGTCAGTAAAAAAAAGAATTTTCTGGCTTGGCAGGCCTGTACAGTTGATAAACACTGAATACATTCAAAAGTGATGATGATTTAAAAATTCTTCCTGGTGGTACATTCAGGTGCCAAGGTCAAGATCAAACTCAGTTAATGTTTCACATGATTTACACAGAGACTTTCAGGGAGATTTCCCAGATACGTTGGTTCAGGTACAAGGGTTCTCAAATGTTAGCATTAATAGATAGATAGATAGATACTTTATTAACCCTCAAGGGGAAATTCAAGAAGGAAAGAATAGGAATAATAAGTCAAGGAAAACAAGGGTGAGATGGCATTTGTGTTGTTATCAAAGGCTCTTAGTGCAGGAATTACACAGTAAGAGACATGGTATGTGATGAAGAAATTCTAGAGATCTTATTTTTCTCGGAGTCTTGAATAAGTTTCAAGAGAGAAGTAGAAGCATTTATTGACACTCGATCAAGAAGAATCAGGATTAAGGATTGAGACCACTGTGTAGCGTCACGTAATACCATCCCAACTCTGAGAATGTGTTAAGCTTAGCTGTTTACCAAATACAGGCTTTCTCTAACCTTTAATCTCAACACATTCTCACTCCCAACGCCTCAAAAAGTGATGCTCGGTCAAGTGCCTTTTGGCGTTTGTACTATGGGCGCAGCAAACACATATGCTGACCTTAATCATGAACTCCACACCTTAGCACACACAAAAACAACGTCAGCCTGACCATACTGCCGTAGAGCCTATCCTTAGGTGTGTGTGTGTGTGTGTGTGTGTGTGTGTGTGTGTGTGTGTGTGTGTGTGTGTGTGTGTGTGTGTGTGTGTGTTATAAGACAGGTTAGTATGAAGGGTTGCCCAATCGACCTGAATGTGACCTGAATGTGACCTGAATGTGACCTGAATGTGACCTAGGGTACTCCTTAATATTTAGCAGAGTTTATAGTCTGGAAACTCCACCACAGTATGCACCCCTGACCTTAAACTCATATACTTAGCTTAAGACCATGTTATTTACCTAGAATGCATCCAAGGCTGCCTCACGTGTGGCAGACTGTGTTCAGCAATTTAATAAAAGCCTAGTCCTCCAAAATGTTGTACTAGGGGATTTAGGGGAAGGAAATCTGGCTTTACTTTGTGTTTCAGAGAAAACGCTATGGTTTTTTGGACTGGTTGTCAACGCAAAAACGTATTGACAATGTCAGATTTGAATGAAACAGTGCTAACTAACATTCCAATGTTTCTTTCATTTATTGTGTTTTACACAGGGACCGGATTGATCCTTTTTCCTATAAGTTCCAGTTCAAGAACGTGGAATACTCCTCGGGCCGCAACAAGACGTTTCTGTGTTACCTGGTGGATAACGGGACAGCTGATGGGCTACTAAGGGGCTGTCTGGAGGATGAGCACGCTGGGTTGCATGCTGAGGAGGCCTTCTTCACACAGTGCTTGCTGAACTACGACCCTGCACTCAAATACACAGTCACCTGGTACATACCTCTCTTAAACTGTCAGATGGTATGTGGCATAGATAATGTGGCATATTACAAGAACTTATTTTCAGTCTGGACAATATGTTCCTTGTTGTTTCCATGACGGTTTTGAATATTTTGTAACTTGCACTCTTATAGATGCTCTTAAATCCACACATAAACCATAGACTTTATTAATCCCACACTGGGGAAATTCCTGTATATATATATATATATATATATATATATATATATATATATATATATATATATATATATATATATATATATATATATTAGGGCTGTCAATCAATTAAAAAATATAATCAAATGAATTACATACTATGTGATTAATTAATCTAAATTAATCGCATACATAATTTTTGCTGTGAAAGTATTTTAAATATTTCAATTCAAATGAATCAATGAATAATCAGCATTAGTGACATTAAAGTTAAAAAAAAACTCTTTTTATTATTATTTTCACTGTTCAAATAATGACCATAACAATAAACAATATGACCTAATATGCTGAGGAAATAAATTCAAAAGTGCTTCAGGAATAGGGTTATTCCACTAGTAAATTGCTGTTGAACGACAAAAACATCCACCGGATGGGAAAATGGTATTTTATAATAACAATAACAATAACTCATTTTGTCCTGGAGTGACTGCCTGTGACCAGCAGAGAGCTACAAAATACATGTAAATACACTTGTATACAATAATAAAAACATTCTTTGTGCATACATTAAATGCCTCTTAATCTGATTATCCTTGTAATGCACTGATACAATGATAATCAGTTATTTGTGAAATTGTTTTGGAAAATTACATTTCTCTTCATTTTGCCACCTTCCTTTCAGGTATGTGTCTTCCAGTCCATGCTCTGCTTGTGCTGTAAAGATAGCCGAAGTGTTGAAGGCCAAGAAAAACGTCAGGCTCAGCATCTTTGCTGCTCGGCTGTTTGAGTGGGAGGAACCAGAGATCCAGGCCGGACTCAAGGCCTTGCACGCCGCTGGATGTAAGCTAAGGGTGATGAAGCCTCTGGACTTCTCCTACACCTGGGACACATTTGTGGAGAATGAGGATGAACCTCTGAACCTGTGGGAGGACTGCAAAGATAACTATGAGTATTATCACGAGAAGCTGGCTGACATTCTACAGTGACCACAGTAAGTGTGAAAGGAAAAATCTAATCTTTAATAATGTAATGTTGAGACAGGCAAAGAGAGAGAGAGAGCGAGGGAGAGATATAACATGCAACAAAGGTCTCTCACAGACTATTCCAGACCAGAGAGCCAATGAGCTTTCACACCACCCCAAACAAACCGGATTATCTGACCAAAGGCTCCAGGGTTCGGTTAAAACGGACATTACTGCTAAGGTGTGAAAGCACCCTAAAGGGCCGTCCACACCGAGAAGGATAACTATAATGATAACCATAGATATATAGTTTTAAAAATTGTTCTAACCCCAGTAGATGTTGGAGTCCACACCACAACTATAACAACAATGGCAGTGGAGAACTATATTGTTGGGATCACTTTCAGAGCGATTTGATGAACGAGAAGCACTGACAACCAATCAAAACACTTCCAGTTGGGACACTGGATACAGATATACAGAAATATGATTCATAATAATCATAGCAGTTGGTATGATGAACAGTGGCAATTATATTCCCATATTATTAGGATAGTAGAACTATGATTAGAAATAATAGTACCGATAGTAGCGCCGAGCAGGACCACGTCAGCAGCTGCAAACACAATTTGGGTGCCACACCAATCCAAGGAAACCTTCGGGGCGAGAAAAAACATGAAGACACTCAGATTGAAAGAGAGAGGAGAGAGGCGCTGTGTCAAAGGAAGTCCCCCGGCAGTCTAAAACTATAGCAGCATAACTAAGACTATGTTTACACGTGGGCGGCTATTTTCATAAGCGGACATTTTAACCTCTCCGATTTCAAAAATAACATTGTGCACAGCTGTCAGTTTTCAGAAAAGTGTTCGTTTACACGTACCCGTGTATACAGTATATGCTGTCAAGAGCACGCCAGACCTGTAGGTGGCAGTGCAACGAGAAGCTCAAGCCCAGAATCCCGAAAATAGCAACAACAGCAAAGAATCACTACCTCTCTCTTCTCTTCCTCACTTCCTCGGCTGCCTAAACCTCCGTTTGTCTCAGTTTACATGCAAACTTGCAAACAAATATTTCACAAATCTCCACTCTGGCCAGAGTTTTTAGAAAGTCACATTTTCTGAGGTAAATTCTCCGTTTGCATGTAAACGAAGGGCACAAACGAAGGGAAATGTCTCCGTTTTTCAAAGTAACCATGTGCGTGTAAACTGGGCCTAAGATCTGCACAGCTGCAGCATACACCCTCCCCCGCTGGTCTTGGCGTTTTCTACAACTCCTCACTCCCTAAGTTTACTCCCTAACAGTAAACTCCTAGACTAGACAAATTGGACATTCATTATGGTATAGCTTTTGCACTGCATTCCTTCTTCAACAAAGGACCAATAAAGAATTTCACCCAAACTCAGAAATATTTAGAGACAAAAAATATATATTGTACTGCTACAGATTTTTCCATTTCATTCTTTTCTGTCTTGACCACAACAGTCATACACTAGGCTT
Source organism: Gymnocephalus cernua (assembly GCA_023631565.1). Taxonomy (NCBI): domain Eukaryota; kingdom Metazoa; phylum Chordata; class Actinopteri; order Perciformes; family Percidae; genus Gymnocephalus; species Gymnocephalus cernua. Next base: position 40,294,301 of record CM042428.1, on the reverse strand, counting down.
TGACCTAGTCTAGGAATGATTACTGATTTTTAACACAGTTAACCCAACACAGTTTCAGATCTTTCTGTGAGATCTGTGTCAATTGTTTGTAAAAAATAAAACAGTGTGAAAAATGTGTGAAACCAATGAAAAAGTGTTAGAACATTTGCAAGAGAAGACTTCTGCTGTGCTAAGAAGGTGATAATGAAGATCAAATGGATCCCAGTTTCATTAAGCAGCCTTAGCAATTAGAAAAACTATAATGAAGTGGGGCACCAGTGTATTATAATGAATGTACTTTACATGGAAGTGTCTTTTAAAAACTCAAACCTCTCTCTCTTTCTCTCTGTTGACACAGGAATCCAGTTGGGAATGTGTTCCGCAATCATCATCATCATTACTTGTACATCATCACTACAGATGATTCAGGTTGATACTGTTGTTGATTGATAGTGATACATATTCATAGTCCATATGAATCTGTGAGAGTAGAATAGCTGTGTGTGTATGAGTCAGGGTGTTGACTTTGCTTTAGTGTGAATGCTGTAATCACACTTTATGTGCCATGGTGAAGGACCCTCCCCACAACTCCTGGAAGTAATCACGATATCTGGCTTCCACATCTGGGATTGTCCTGGTCTCAGACATTGGTCCTTTACATTTGTATGTTTATTTTATTTTTTTTGCACATTTTTTTGCACACAGTGATGTTTATAGGGTGCTAGAGTATTTCCACCTTGAATAGGTAAATTAACCCATTTTCATTCCCAACTCATAAAATTCTGAAGCAAAAATCACCCCACCCACGATCTTTCCCTAACCCTAACTAAGTAGTTTAACCCTACACGTTGAAAAATATCAATATCACCAAATCGGTCCCAAACCAGTGCGTCAAAAAGTGATGTCAATCAGACCAACGATCCGGGTGACGTAGCAGCGACAGCAGCATCAACGGGTTGCTGCGCTTCGGTGGCCATCATGTTGAATGTAAACAAACAGCTGCTTGCCATCGCTGCGCTATCGTCATCGTGTAAAGCCCGCCTCAACGGTTGTGATTGGTGCCTCGCTTTGGAAAAATTGGACTGACTTGCAGAGCAAATCTCAAAGTTCGTCAGGGTTTTCCTAGGCTTCCCAGTGGCGATATTAAATATCGCCACTGGTGGAAGGTTGGGGTGGTGGATGTGTCCCCACCTACGATCATTCCCAAACTAATTGGTTTTACTCTGCACAGTAAAAAATTACGCCAAAGGGCTGCGTCTGACTGAAACGTTAAAGGAGACTTTTTGCCAAAGGCACCTGATCAAGTGTGTTTTTTTGACACGCTTGGAGTGAGAATGTGTTGAAATGAAAAAAAAGGGAAAGACACAATATGTTCATATTCAAGATATGGCATTTATGTAGCAGATAGCTCCTGTATACACAATTGTATCATTCCTCCACATTCAGCATCTGAGCTTCTGTCACCTCAGCAGTTGAGGGTACACCCACTTTAGTTTGTGGTTGTATCCTGGACTGTTGGATGTACTGCTTCTGGCTTCTACATGTGTGAGAGACAACTATGTCTGATATACATTGTGTTGAAATGAGGGCTGTAAGAAAGCGATGGGATTAAAATGGCTGTATTACAGCTTTAGTCTTCTGCTCACCACATATTTTTTATTTGTTATTCGACATTCATTTAACCAGGGACTCCCTTGAGATTAAAATCTCTTTTTTGAGGGAGACCTGGCCAAGATTAGCACACCAATACAAGATTACACAATTATTAAACAGAGCAAGGCAACAGACAACAGACAATTCGCTAGCAAGGACCACAGCATCAACCAGATACGTTTTGAACAATTTAATAATGAAATGCATTGGAATGCGAGGCATGGAATCGCTGGAATTCCAGACGTAAAGTCGCTTGTAGTCATTAGTTGACTTGATGTTGACTGCGTTTGGGGAACCTTTGGTATGGAATCTGCTGTAGCACGCGGGCACGATGGACCCCTTAGGACCTAAAGAAGAGTAGAAAGGAGAGGAACAGAAAGACGGTGGGAGGGAGGGGTTCAAAATTCGGGAGCGAATGAGAGGAGAGGGTTAGGTGGGTATTTATAGGATTACCGGAAGAGGTGTGTTTGAGGTGTGGCCCTGCTCCTGAAACTCTGCTAGGTAGCACCAATTAAAAGTAGAGCACATTGAAGGGACAACACATTCATTTATGCATAGGCCTACACATATAGTATATAGATATATGGAGTGTCTATTTGCACCCCTGGTACGAATAGTCTCGGCCACACAGCTGAACTATTCACACCCTGTGACGTAACAACAAATACACCTTGCTCGCGTCCACCGAAATCATGGCCGCCGTTCATCTTCCTTGAAAGCAGAAACTGGCATATTAAGAAAGTTTGTCTCTAAAGTTTATAACAATTTAATTTCTAGCGGGAAAAGGATACTACAGTTGAACTTTCTGTCTCCAGTGAAAGCATACAACCGTTAGTTTGTTAGTTAGTAGGCTACCTATTTTTTGTATTCAGTATGGTTACCTAGCAACCGAGGATTAAAGACATCAGGTAGTAAACAGTTGAACTACATTCCATAAGAACTGCTAGGCGAGTGGTTAGCACACTGAGCTGAGAGTCCTGGGTTTGATTCCCTGGTGTGGAGATCTTGTTTTTTAATTTTGGATTGGATAATTTGCATGCCATTGCGCAAGTCATGGCCTGCGAACGTGAACTTTTTTTTGCAGGGTGGTAGGGGAAGACTCATGAATATTCATTATGGGACTCATCGGACTCATCCCTGAATGGCTAGTACTCATTGCCTGCTCTGGTTGGGTTGGTTAGGTTTAGGCAAGAGGAGTGGGATTGGTTATGGTTAGAGTAAGAATGTTAGGGCGAGCCAATCAGTGATGAGTTCCCTAATGAATATTCATGAGTCTTCCCCTACCACCCTGTAAAAAAAAATATTGCGTGCAAAATATTGGACACTGCGACGATAATATTCCAAAAAGGTGTACTACATGAGTAGTATGGATAACTGTGTGTAAATATATGCCAAGATAAATGCACAGGGGTGCAAATAGCATACATTGATATTTGTACCAGATTGGGTATTAATAGAACCCATTGCTGTGTGCACCGGGGTACGAATAGCATACATTGCTAATTGTACCAGGGGTGCAAATAGCCTCACCCATAGATATATGACTGTGACAGTTAAATAAAAGACTGACACATATCTGTTTACATGGTCAGACTGGCCTGCTTGGGGAGACTTGACTGACAGCCCCATTAAAGGAAAAGCTGTTAATATTCATTTGATTGGAGTGCATATTACCAAATAATTTTGAAATGGATCCATGGATTTTTACGGCCAGCATTGCCCCACTTCCCAGCATCGGACGCTTGACGGGCTCACCACTAGCAGTTATCAGTTTCTCTTCAATGACCACTGATAAGCAAAGAAAAATAGGCTACACCCTCCTACAACCGTGATGGCTGCACCTGATTGGATGAACGCTTCACGCTTTTACGAAAATAGTTCACCAAAATGTGTTTCTGAAAACATTTTATGTAAGACATAATGAATAAGGATTGACAACGGTGAGTTTAAAAGATTTTTGTGAGTTTTTGAGAGGCGGCGAGTCGAGCTGGATGCCCCTGATTTGCATAAAGGGGGTTAGCCCTATGTTCCCACAGCCCAATGGTCCTACAGCCCTATGTTCCCACATTTCTAAGAATTTGTTTTTCACTGAAAATTAGTCCCTATGTTCCCACAGCCCTATGTTCCAAAATTGCTACGATTTTTCTTAAAATTAGGCCCTATGTTAGGGTTAGGGTTACATTCCATCTGTAGTCCATTGCTACTGGGTAATAGGTTGGGTGTAATTGGCTACCAAATTGGGAGAAAGGGGGATACAATTTGATACAAATTTATGAAATGTAGTATGTAGGAAATGTGGGAACATGGGGCCTAATTTTGAAAATAATTCTTAGAAATGTGGGAACATAGGACTGTGGGAACATAGGACTGTGGGAACATAGGACTGTGGGAACATAGGCCCGCTCCTGCATAAAGTAGCCTGGATTCAACTTTATGCAATCAAGGAACAGGCGATTGGAAAGTGCCTGTGACGCTACCAGAATGTGTTGTGCTACTGCTCACAAAGACATCTGTTCAGATCCAAATAATATATCTGTCTATTTGCTTTCTGCCTCCTGTTTGCTCTGTTCTTTCAGCAATAAACAGATTTCAATAGTCTCTAGCAGTCTAATTGAGTCTATTTCTTCAGTTCACACTCACAAAACAGCCGCAGATCTTTCATCATTCTTCAAGCAGCTGACCAAATCAGTCACTGCCTTCACACAGTCTTTTCTTAATTAAAGTCGTTTTCTCACCTGACTCTTTGGGCACAAAAAGAAAGGTAAGATGGCTAGAGGGCTAAAAGGGCTGTAAGAGACATTTTGGTTTATGTTGAACTTCCTGCTACTTGTTGCAGTTTTTCACTGTCAATTACAATTAAGGTAGTTTTCTGACTGACTGTCGTTCTCACACCACAAATATTCTAACACCACAAACATAAAACCTGCACCCACGCATTTGGCAGAATCTTTTCTCACTGATAATATTTAGCCGATAGCCGTTAAGGACTTTGACCTTAAAACAGGATGACTAAAACAATATCTACACCAAGCTCAAACAAATTTTCTGTTATCATTTTTCTATGGAGCCTCTTTCATAACTGTATCTACTCTCATGTCATCGAAGTAAATGGAGAGATTGTAAATGTTAATGAACTGAGATCTGCTTACGTTACTTTGTTCTCCGCGATCTCGTAACTGCTTTCAGAATCATTCTTAACAAAAAAAACTACAAAAGATTAAAAAATAATAATAATCTGATAAAGAACACGTGCCTGCAACCGTCTCCTTTCGCATTACTGAACCTGACCTTTGAGGCAGCTTGATTCAGTTTACAGAGATTAGGCTACATATAACCCTCTTTCCTTAAATGAGACACTTGTCTGGTATTTTAGCAGAAGAAAGTAAGACAAAAACGTTATCAGTAAACGGGTAGTCAGACAGGTTTGCCTGTTTACCAGAATGCCTGTAAATCTGTAATGTAACACTCAGCAGTCCATCATCCACCACATGCAGGCAAATGTGTGCACGTACACAAAGGTTTCCATATAAACATAGTTGAGTAAGCTATTGTTAACCCATCATTGTCAGTTAGACTCATACTAACATGCCAAACTCTGTTTTTTTTGTGCGTGATCCCTGGCACCAGTGCATACTGCCTGGAGAAGTATGATAAAATATGAATATGCATGCGTGGTTATGCCTAGTTTCCTTGTGTAATGCTTGTATAACCTCAACTCCGTTATGCACAGTCATGTTATAGACATTATCAGCATCAAGGATGTCACATGAATTTATGAATTGTTACACATTTGATCTCACAGAAATGTATTGAAATCCCCTAACCTACCCCTAAAACAGGGGTCTTCAACGTTTGTTAAGATAAGGACCCCCCTACTACATTACATTACATGTCACTTATCCAAAGCGACTTACAATTGCTATATACTGTATATCAGAGGTCGCATGCCTCTGGAGCAACTAGGTTAAGTGTCTTGCTCAGGGACACGTTGGTCGATGTGGGGATTCAAACCCAGATCAAAGGCATATGTCATATCCTCCGCGCCATCACCAGCCCACCTACTACATATATTGTACAAATAAAGTTGGGCCTTCAGTAACATGTAAGGGGGCCTAAAGCCTTTACACATTTACACATACAGCTTTTAAGTGCATACAATACTAAGCTATTAAAATAATAATTGTGATTTTAATGATAAACATACATGTGGCACAGGGAATCCTTTGGGATTAACTGTATCTGGGGATGGCTACCTTATGGCGTTTTTCCATTACATGGTACGTGCTCGACTCGCTTCGACTCTACTCGCCTTTTTTGGTTTTCCATTATGAAAAACAGTACCTGGTACCTGCTAGCAGGTACTTTATTTAGTACCACCTCAGTCGAGGTTCCAAGCGAGCTGAGGCGATCCCAAAAGGTGACGTGAAAGCGACAGATGGGGGTGTCTTGAACAAACACGCCATTTTTAAATAGTTTAGCCAGCTGTGTTTTTTGCTGCTGTTTTAGCTTCTTTTGAAATTAAATGTGTCTTCTGACAACAACACACCTTCCACGTTCTGTGTGTGTGTCGCATTAGGTCACAGCAGTTTCCTGCGGCGCCGCTATTTAGACGACCAGCCAAGCTCGCCTCATGCATGAGGCGTTACTAATGCTGTAATAGAAACAGGAGGACGGGGGAACGCAGTCGAGTCGAGTCCAGCCGAGCCGAGTAGAGCTGGTACTAGCAATGGAAAAACGCCATTAGTGACTACCTAGTCTGTATACTCGTCGTTGCACTTCCGGGATTGCTCCGGTGCCGCAGGAAATTCTGCCTGATGCATGTATTTTCACCGATTTCAGTTTCCTTCCGCTTTTTTTTTTTATGAGCATTCATGAGGACTATGGTTAACTGCTCCTCAGATCTCTGCAGGGTAAATCCAGACAGCTAGCTAGACTATGCATGCATGTACACCACTTCTAGTAAGGAGAAGCTCTGAGTTCCTCGTGTAAAATAGGATCCTCAGCCTGGATCATTCATTTTAGAGAAGACTAATATACCCTAGAAGAATGTCTTATTAAGTAAATTTATAGCGTCAAATCATAACAGACTTTATTTCAAGACACATCCTATAGAGCAGGTCTAGACCATACTCTAGAATTCAGACCCAACAATTCCCCCATGAGCAATGGAGACAAGGAAAAACTCCCCTGTAACAGGAAACAACCTTGAGCAGAAGCAGACGACTCCAGGGGGAACGCCATACACCTTAATCACATTAAGGGGACGTCCACACGGAAACGCTTTTTGGTATAAACGCACGTTTTGCATCGTTTTGGCCAATCGTCAAAACAATTCCTGTAAACGCACTGCCTGAAGATGCACTTTTTTTAAACCTGGTCCCAGAGTGAAACAATTTGAAAACGGCGCCCTTGCGGCTTCGTTTTGGACGGCGAAGCCGCATATTTGCGTATCGATGATGTCATCGCCACACCCCTCAACCTCTAGCCTTCGACCTCTTATCCCGCAACGACGTCTCATAACAACAACAACAACAATTCACTATCGGTCCACATATATGCTTCTGGTTTCCTTGCACTAGCCATTTTCGTCGTCTTCTTCTTGTGTTTGGTTTCTTCTTCTACTGTCTGTTTGTATACAGCGCGCAAGCTTTATGCCCATGCTCCGCCTCTTCTTCTCCATTTTTGGTAAATTTCTGTAGCAGAAACAGCGCCACCTATAGGCCTGGAATATGAAGTAGCGTGTTGAGTCATTTACAACCCCAAATCAGAAAAAGTTGGGACAGTATGGAAAACACAAATAAAAAAAGAAAGTAGTGATTTCTAAATGTACTTTGACTTGTATTTCATTGCAGACAATGTGAACACAAAATATTTCATGTTTTGTCTGGTCAACTTATTTTCATTTGTAAATATACATCCTTTCCTGTCATTCAGACCTGCAACACATTCCAAAAAAGGTTGGGACATGAGCAATTTAGGGCTAGTAATCAGGTAAATTGGTTAAATAATGATGTGATTTGAAACAGGTGATGTCAACAGGTGATAGTAATTATGATTTGGTACAAAAGCAGCATCCAAGAAAGGTCTAGTCCTTTAGGAGCAAAGATGATCCGAGGATCGCCAGTTTGCCAACAAATACGTCAGAAAATTATTGAAATGTTTAAAAACAATGTTCCTCAAAGAAAGACATTTGCTCATTTCACCTTCAACAGTGCATAACATAATTAAAAGATTCAAGGAATGTGGAGGAATCTCAGTGCGTAAAGGACAAGGGCGCAAGCCTAAGCTGAACAACTGTGAGAATCAATCAAGAATCGTCACTCATCTATAAGCGATATCACCACATGGGCTCAGGACTACTTTGGCAAACCTTTGTCAAGTACCACAATACGTAGTTACATCCACAAACGCCAGTTAAAACTGTACTGTGCCAAAAGGAAGACCTATGTTAACAGTGTCCAGAAGCGCCGTCGACTTCTCTGGGCTCGGAGGCATCTGGGATGGACCATCACACAGTGGAAACGTGTACTGTGGTCAGATGAATCAGTATCTCAGGTATTTTTTGGGAGAAATGGACGCCGTGTGCTCCGGACCAAAGAAGAAAATGATCATCCAGACTGTTACCAGCAACAAGTCCAAAAGCCAGGGTCTGTCATGGTATGGGGGTTGTGTCAGTGCCCTTGGAAAAGGTAACTTGCACTTCTGTGATGGCACCATTAATGCTGAAAAGTACATAGAGATTTTGGAGCACAATATGCTGCCTTCAAGAAAACATCTTTTCCAGGGACGTCCATGCATATTTCAACAAGATAATGCAAAACCACATTCTGCACACATTACAAAGTCCTGGATGCGGAGGAAGAGGATACGGGTACTTGACTGGCCTGCCTGCAGTCCCGACCTGTCTCCAATAGAGAATATGTGGCGCATTTTGAAGCGCAAAATGCGACAACGAAGACCCCGTACTGTTGCCCACCTTAAGACTTGTTTGCAGCAAGAATGTGACAAAATTACAACTGAAACACTTCATCACTTGGTGTCTTCAGTCCCTAAACGTCTTTTAAGTGTGGTGAAAAGGAATGGCAACATTACAAAGTGGTAAATAAGAATCATGAGGAACACATTAAATTATGTGCTGTTGTATTGTCTGCAATGAAATACAAGTCAAAGTACATTTAGAAATTACTACTTTCTTTTTTTATTTGTGTTTTTTAAACTGTCCCAACTTTTTCTGATTTGGGGTTGTACAAATGGATCCGTTTGGATGCTAATATTCTTGAAACAATGCCAGGGAAGATGGGGGGAAAAAAAGATCATTTTGGTATGTGTGGACGTGGCCTAAGATTTACTCTCTCACATGAAACCCCACTTGCCATGAGTTCAGTCTCAGTTTTCACATCTGGCTCTGTGTTGATAGGTTTCAGGTTTTTCTCAGGCATTAACAAGATCCACACTCCTGCCAAACACTGTCACATTCTGGTAATCTTACCTCCCTCAGAGAGTCCAGTGGGAACCAAGGAGAGGAAAGACGAGAACTATTCCTAAAATGCTATGCCAAAATCTAAACCTGTTTCCTCTGAAAGCACCAAATACAATAGTGTTACACCACCAATTGTTTGGTGCCCTCCACATACGAGAGGGCAGCCATAGTTTCCAGTTCTGGGAATTTGTTATATAATACACAGCTATGAGGAAACCAAGTAGGGTTGTGTGTGTGTGTGTGTGTGTGTGTGTGTGTGTGTGTGTGTGTGTGTGTGTGTGTGTGTGTGTGTGTGTGTGTGTGTGTGTGTGTGTGTGTGTGTGTGTGTGTGTATAATTAGTACATTTTCCCTTTGTTCACAGTGAGTTGCATGTTCATGTTATGCAGAAGTAAAATAAATGTCAGTCAGCTGCCTTTGTAAGTGCTTTTACTGAATGGTGTGAGTAAATTAACGTGATAGTGGCACCCGTTGAGACATCAGTCACTGTGTCACCTAAGTGGTAAGTTGGGGCGCGTCTCACTATTATTCCCATCCAGTAAACTGACACCTCAATCACCTTTTGTCCTCGCATAACAGGTCCCATTGTGTTTGGGTGACTGGTTCAGTTGCTTTGGAAAAGATTTACAACTTTGTTAGCGACCAAATGATGTAACAATCAGACATGTATGGAAAAAGAATGATTTTGTATCGCAGAGCAATGGAATGCTGAACTTATCTAGCAGGTCGCGATCTCTTGAATGATTGACAGTTTCAGTAAACTGACACTCAACATCACACAGTTGCATCTTTTCATTATAATTTCAACATATCTGATATTAATACATTAGACTAGGGAATTGTCTCATGGATTACTAAACAGGTCTACGGGGAACAGGTCCGGGGCCCCAGCAGTCAGAGGCCAGAGCCTCTGTTTGGAGTTACTGTATCACTTTCCGTTGGCAAATCTTTGCCCTTTTTATTCTAACCTTAATTTTATCAGTTCTAACCTTTTATTTTATCAGGTAAGTCCCCTTGAGCACTGCTGCTCTCCCTTAGGAAGCCAGCGTTGCATCTCATCCCCCCTTATTCATCAAGGAGGGATCATCGAGGAGCTATAGGCGAGGATACATGAGAGCAGCCTTCCTGGAAGCCGTGCAGCTGAAGGAGTTGCTAACTCTGCCCAAACAGCTGACGAATTCATGTGACGCTTCAGAGGAAAGGACGTCTCATCCCTCTAAAACACATTTGCTCGTTGCTTCTCTCCCCCCGTGATTTCCGGGATGGGAGAAAACCATGCTCTGGTTTATTGCCATTTCTTTAAACCAATCACAATCGTCTTGGGCGGCGCTAAGCACCAGACGGAGCCACAGTGCTGCTGGAAAATAGCCTCGAGAAGAAACTTGTTTTGGTGGAACATGTACGTTCAAAAGTTGTTTTAGACCACTGTAGATGTTAGATTAAACACTCAAAATTATTCAGCTAGCTGACAGGTCAACCGCTACTACGCTAGCCGGTGTTCTGTTGGAGTCTTGAGTGTTGTTTTTGCGACCACTCCCCCCGAGCCAAAATTTCGCTGGCCGAAAATTGCGAGGTGTTTTGCTGCGTGGAACCCTACCGTAAGGTAACGGACATCCGGCCGAAAGTGGAGGGTGGGGATGTGGCCTTGACCAACTGCCATGCTTCGCTTGTTTGCAAGCCATGATGTCTCTCTCTTTCTCATGGGTTGGCCAAATTCTCTGGGCGGGCAAAGCAGAGAAAGGGGAGGTAACCTTTCCCCTTACGACGGCATAAGGGTAAGATCCCGATTGGCCCATCTGAGCTTTCATTTTCTCAAAGGCAGAGCAGGATACCCAGGGCTCGGTTTACACCTATCGCCATTTCTAGGCCATGGGACCTTTAATGTTGGTAGTCCCCAGACAAGAAGTTAGTAATTTCATAGCAGATTATAACCCAAATTGAAACATAAACTAAAATTGCTGAATGTTAAAACATTGTGTCAAACTAGTGGTTTGTCAGGTTTAGTTCCATCACAGTGTTAATAATGTCAAAAAACAGCTGACGTTGTTCAGTAGCTAGCTCAGAGATTATCAGCGAATGAAATTACTGATTTAGCAAGGGGGGGTTGACACCTTTGCATGGCACTGTATCCATGTCACATTCTAATTAGGGGCTGAGCCCCCCAACAGGTTTGATCCTAGAATCGCCCCTGTCCACTGATCAGCGGGTCCGTATGGGCACCAACTTAGTTTTTTTTTCTTTTCTTGACCCTACCTGAAGCTACAAGTATTTTTTCTTGACCCTTCCTGAGTGACTGTGGGGAAAATGCATGACCCCTCCTCCACCATAAATAACCATATTATATTATATTCACACACAAGATGAGTAGTATTGAAAAAAATAAAATGCACAGGCTGACCTTTTCCAATCATTACATTTAATACTGAACCTTGACCTTGATTCATACTGCATGGAAAATCATTGGTGTTAAAGAAAAAAATCATAATCACAATTATTTTGGTCAATATTGAAATCATGATTATTTAACACAATTACTCATCAACTTTTGGAAAGCGGTTGCAATTATTGAATAAAAAAACAACAGTGAAATAGTTAAACAAATCAACAGTGAAAACATGTCATACTTTTCCCGTTATTTTTCGTTCACACTCTGAGAAATATCTGTGTATTAACAGTTATGTAACTCTATATTTGAACAGAAATTGTCCATAGAACTTGATTCACAGTAGTATTTTTCTTTGTTTATGTTTGGGATTGCATGATTTGTGCTCCGACAACTTTTGGCCGCCACGGAGGATGGTTATGGGAACTTATAGTCCACGTTGTCACTTTTTTGTGGCTTTTTACAAAAAAAGTCTAAAATTTCTTGACTTTCTTTCAACATTTTGGCCATTTTATCGTTTTTTTCTGACTGTTGTGACACTTTTCTCCACCTCTTTGAAGCTTTTTCCCATGTTTTTGTTGCTTTTTTTAAAGAGTGGCCTACTTGTCCATGCAAAATATTTATGAACCCGTTTCTTTAAAACAAGTAGAATTGTTAGCGACATATCTCATGTTCTGCACACAGAATATGAGATGCTGCCCTCCAGTAGGAGGTTTGGAGTTCCTCGCTGCAGACTAAACCGATTCAAAAACATGTTTATTCCTGTGTGTATTAAGCTCCTAAATAGCTGCAGATAAAAGCCAGAACAGGCCTGTGTTGACTATGGGAATTTGATTTGCGTTTTTGCACTGTTATTGTTGTGCTTGTGATCCATATTATCCATATCCGGCGCAGTGCGGAAAGTGATCACACCATTGACCAACAAAAACCTGGTCTAAAGTCAATAACGCAGGAGTTCATTGTTATTTTAACAGCACATTAGTAAAATGATCCTTGGCTTATGCACAGCGCCCGCACACTATGATTGTTACACACACGCACAGCAGCACACACACATGCAAAAGATAACAATTTTTTTTTTTACAATTACAAAGTTAAATAGTATAATATGATCTGCTCGCGCGCTTTGACTTCACACACGAGTAGATCAGTTTCTGCTCTCCTTCCTGCTTAGTAAATCCTCCATCATAACAGCAATGCTCCAAGGTCCAAACACGCCTGGCTTTTAAAGGGAATTGGAGATGACTCTCTGACTGGTTTATTGCATGTTACGTCCAAAACACACCTATGATTAATGAAGACACTAAGTACAACCCTTTAGAACCATGCGCCGTTAAACTAGCAAAAGTGGATTTGGACACGCCCTAAACGCACCTGCGCCATGCGCTTCACCCCGTGGGCTTATCGTTAAAATAGGGCCCGTTATTGTCTGTAGTATGGCATTGTACTGTATCTGTTGTACATGTTGTTTGTTTTGTTATTTTATGGCTGCAGCATGGGTTAAGTGCCCAAGACAAATTTCCCACCTTGTCGGACAATAAAGTTCATCTTGATCATGATCTTGACCATAAATAACCATATTTTATTACATTCACACACAGGATAAGTAGTATTGAAGAAAATAAAATGTGCACATGATTGGAAAAAATGCACTTTTTCCAATCATTACGTTTAATAGTGAAACGTAACTCTTCAACCTTGGCCCTCTGACCCACCTTCCCTCATCAGATAAAAAGCAAACTACCAGCCTGACTTACTGTGTCCTCTCCTATAGGCTACTGCAAACATTAGCTATGACAAACAGCACGGAGGTAGTGAGAGCTATCACCAAAACAAACAGATCATTCTGTAAGCAAAATGCAAATCCTCTTCACAGAAAATCTCACCACAAGCCGTGTGTGCATGACAGCCACCTCTACTACCACACTGAAGAACTGTGCTGAACAGCTGGCAGACATTTTTTGCTTTATTTTCAAAATGTCCTTACATCTCCACACCGTTCCTAACCTTTGGAAAGACTCAATTATTGTTCCGGTGCCTAAAAATGGCTCCAGAGTCTTTTAACGACTTTAGGCCTGTGGCACTCACGTCCCTCATTATGAAGACGTTAGAGAGGATTGTGAAGGACGAACTTTTGAACTCTGTACAGGACCTATTAGACCCGTTTCAATTTGCTTACAGACCAAACGGGGAGTGGAAGATGCAGCATGTACTCTTTTTAACTTGATCTATACCCATCTTAAGGGTGCAAAGAGCTTTGTGCGGCTGCTTTTTATTGACTTTTCTTCAGCTTTTAATTGCATCCAACCACATATTTTAGCAGGGACCTTAAAGAGTACTTTTAATATCGATTCAAGTCTTATCTGTTGGTTGATGAACTTTTTAACTGACAGGTCTCAACGCGTGAGAGTGAATAGCATCTTATCCAATGTTCTTTTTTCCTCCACCGGTTCCCCTCAGGGCTGCATCCTCTCTGCGATTTTATTTATTTTATATACAAACGCATGCCAAAGCCAGCACATTAGGCGTCATATCATTAAGTTTTCTGACGACTCGGTAATAGTGTTGCTGCTGATGCACAACGACCGTGAGCATGGAGCTATTTTAATTGATTTTACAGAGTTGTGTTGTTACGTGTAGCAAGGAAAGTTGGACCAAAAATGCAGAGAGAGCAGGCAGGCAGACAGGAGTAGAGTCACTTGATGATTTAATAAATTAAACGAAATACAAAACCAAAGGAGTCCTGGAAAAAGCAGGCAAAAAGGATAATCCAAAAATAAAGTCCAAGTCAAAAATAGAAACACTAAGACAAACACACAGGAGTACGAACTGGAGACGAAACACACTAACACAAACAGAATACAACGATCCGACACAGGACAAGGGAAACACAAAGACTAAATACAGAGGATAACGAGGAAAAGAGAGGCAGGTGACACAAGGGCTGGGAAACAGGTGGAAAACATCAGACAATCACAAGAGCGGGAAAAACCAAAAGACAGGAAGTAAAACCAGACAAGACTAGGGAGAAAAACCAGACTTCAAAATAAAACAGGAAACTAAATACAAAACAGACTACCAAAATAAGACAAAAACCCCAAAACCATAACATGTGTAAGTCGTCTTTTATGAACATTAATGCGGCAAAAACCAAGGAAATGCTGATCGACTTTAGGAAGAAACCCCCCACCCTCTCTCCTACCCTTATTAACGATCAAGCTATCGAAGTGGTGAAGCAATATAAATACCTCGGTATTATAATAGACGACAAACTCACCTTCGAGCCACAAGTTGACGCTGTCTGTAAAAAAAATCACACCAACGCATGTTTTTTTATCGTAAACTTCGCAATTTCAATGTCGATAAGACCTTTATGCAGATGTTTTATTGCTGTTTTATTGAAACTATTCTTTCTTTTGCCTTTGTGAGCTGGTTTGGGTCCCTCACTCTTAAAAACAAAAATAGGCTGCAATACATAACTAAAGTGTGTGGCAAAATTTCCCACAACCCTACTGACTGACTTAAATTCTCTATATGAGATAAGGACTCTGAAGAAGGCCCAGTCAGTCCTGGATGATATAAGCCCCCCCCCCCCCCCCCCGAACAGCTACTCCATGTTGTTGCCGTCTGGCCGCAGATTCTGTCTGCCAAAATAACAGACACAAAAACTGTTTTGTTCCTGCTGCTATAGGCTTTGTTAATAATTCAATGTGAGATGTGGACTTCTGTGTAGTATGTATTTATTTTTGTCCTTTATTGATGGTGTCTGTTGTCTGTATAGCCTATGTGTTGTTTATCTTGCATTCTAGTGCTGCACAACAAATTGCCCCTCGGGGATAATAAAGACTCCTTGACCTTGACCTTGACACAGAACCAATAAAATGTAATAACCCTGCACAGCCAGCAGGATCTTACCGCACCCATTTCAAATACCACAGGTCTTAACCAGTAGCTCACATTTGCAGAAGAGTCATGCAGAAGGCCAAATACACAACACACAGCCAGCCGCAAGACAAACCGGTAGATCAGTGTGATAGACACACAAACACACTCACTTGGAGATTGCAGTTATATCCGCAGCCATCGTGCAGGTCAGGTCATAAAAACAACAACGACATTTAACTGTTCACTGTGTTCACATTAAGAGAGCATTAAAGCTCGGGGAACAGGATCATAAATGTATTATTTCAGAAGCTAAAGAGCATGGAAAGGTTTACAGTTACTGAATCATTAAATTGTTAAAGAAAAACAGAAAATATCAATATAATACATATCAATACAATACATAATATACACATATTTAAAAAAAAACAGAAGAACATTTAAAAAAAATCAACAGTGAAAACACCTTGAACCTCATCTTAAGAAATATCTGTGTATTAACATTATATATACAGTTGTGTTTTTGTTTTTTTTTATATTTGGAATTGCATGACATGTGCTCCGACATCTTTTGTCCACCACGGAGGATGGTTTTGGGAGATTTGATTTGATTTACGTTTGACGCTTTTTAGGAGTCCAAATCAACTAGGACCTTTCCTAGAAAGTAAATACCAACTCCCTCGTGAAGAAGGCACAACAATGTCTGTACTTCCTGAAGAAGCTGAGGAGCGCCCGCCTATCTCCCAAAACACTGACCAATTCCTACCCCTGCACCACTGAGAGCATTTTGACCAACTGCATCTCAATGTGGTACGGCAGCTGACCAGAAAGCCCTGAATCGGGTCGTAAAGACGGCCCAGCACATCGCTGGCACCCACCTCCCATCCATCAAAGACATATGCTGCAACCACTGCCTGCGCAGAGGTCTCAGCATCAGTCGAGAACCCTCCCACCCCAACCACAGCCTGTTCTCCCTCCTCCCCTCTGAGAGGCGCAATAGGAGCCTCAAAGCCCGAACTACCAGGCTCAGAAACAGTTTCTTTCCCCAAGCAGCCACCGTTCTGAACCAGGCCACCCGCTGAACTTTACTTAGCCCCCCTCCTCCTGCTACTACACTGTTATGTTAACCCGTTCTCACTCCAAACTCATAAAATACGTACATTTGGGCTGTCAGCATCAGAAGTGACGCAAAAAGCGCCCTTGCAGCGTGTGTGTAGAACACACCAGGCAGAGCAGCAGCTACACAGGATTTGAAGATGACGTAGCACTAAGAGTGACTACGGTAGTGGGTAGTATGAAAGGCCAACGTACCTTTTATAAGCCCACCCACAACCTTTTCCTTAACCTAACTGCGTCAAAAGTTACGCCAATAGTCCCGACCAAGCGCGTTTAGATATGACGCTAAAGGAGACTTTTAACATCAATAACAACACCAAAGACACCTGACGCAATGGGAGTGAGAATGTGACATGTTATGTCATTTGTACAAGCACTTTAACACTACATTTCACTTTAATTATGCTATTTGCACAAGGGCTTTAACTTATCCTATTTTTACTATGCCATTGCACAAGTACTATCATCTACCATCTGAGCCTGTAAATAATGTCTATGTTGTTGTAATGTGTCTTTTAATCTTGCCCTAACCCTGTACATCGTTGCATATGTGCTTGCACATTGTGTCAATGACAATAAAGTTGAATTTAATTGAATTTTACGACATTTTTTTATTTTCTTTCCTGGAAATTCTTGATGCTTTTTTCAAAATTTTGGCAACTGTTTTTTGTGACACTGTTTTCAACCTCTTGCATGCTTTTTTTCCCCATGCTTTTGTTGCTTTTTTCTGCGTTTTATACGGGTTTTTTTTTTTTCAAATGTTCAGTATTTTAACTGAGGTACACACATAATTTCCGACAAGACAAAATAAGACTTTACTTGCAAAACGTCATGGGTCGAAATAATCATTTTTCTCTATTATTTAGTTTTCATGATCATTAGGAGCCAAAATGTCTTGTATTGTTTTGTGTGAGCCAATTCACCAAAATAAATTCCAGGCGATTTGCGTTGTTTTGGCATAATAAAGACTTGACCTTGACCTTGAAAATCATAATCGCGATTAAAATTTCAATTAATTGCACAGCCCTACCTTGAGGGCTTCACAACTATTCAGTGTGCAGGTAATTCTTTCGCTTTCACTTTGAGCACTTTTATCTAGCACCTGTCCCACTGGTTGGTTTGGATCCGGCACAATCCTTCTTTTATTTAAACTACTCTTTAGTGCTGGGTGTAAGGCTCCATTGAAAGAAAGTGACAGCATAATTATTTGCCAGCGGTCACAATTATTTGTTTTGGTCTGGATAAGATCCTGTGAATAGTTCAGAACACTGAAACATGTGAGAGTATTTTCACTTTCTACTGAAAAGCGAGAATTTCATCCTTTGTCAAAGGAGTTTAGTGAATTAATGCTTAATGATTTTTTTCATGTGGATTGTGTGATTTGCTTGTCCTTTTGAACTGACAGATTTGAAAGCGAAATCTAACATTTTTTAGTCAGCACTAATAACAAAAGCAGTGCAAATACTAATAGAATTTAGTATTAAATCATCATTTATTTATATCATCAGATATAACCATTTAAAGTTGCATCTTTTTCCCCTGTTGACAAAATAAAAAGTCCCTCCCCAGTGCTTGAAAAAACTATTTGACGTGTCTCCCCTCATGACTAGTATGAAACAATCTGATCTTGATTGTTTTTTTTTCCCCAGTCACCTGGCTTGACTTTTGTGAGCTGATCTGAAAGCAGTTACGAGCTCGGAGAACAAAGTGACCTGAAGCAGGGTTCAGTTCACAATGTCCATCAAAGGTTTATAGAGTCACACAACAATATACTGTATATATTTCTTAACATTCACTTTGATGACGTGAGAGAAGATACATAAAAAGGGGCATCAAAGGAAGGAGGATGGTTCACGCAGATGAATCAGTTTTTGATACACATTTATGATACCAATTAAAATGGATAAGAGAGGCTTCACAGAATGTAACGTTACAGATTCCACATGTTTTTGCGCGTGAGCATCCCTCCCCCTTCCACATTGTGCCATTGTTTCCAGTCAGAGAAGCATTGCTGTACTGATAACAATGGATAGTATTATGTGTGTTATGACAGAGACCTCTCCTTACTATCTCAGCCTCCTGCCAGGAAGTTTACTGCTTAGTTTCTTTACAACCTTTACCGCCAACAGTAAACGTTGCTGCCAACGTTCTAAATGTCTCATCCATGTAAGCTGGAAGCTGTCAGAATGACATTCACATAATTGTAAGTGCTTAACTTAACAAGTCTGGATAATCACTTGGGCAATGGCAGCCCAAGCTTTTGTTTGTAGCAATCTGATTAATGGACGTACAACAGCCTGCAGCTAAAGACAGAAAGATTTAATAAAGACTGAAGATATCTTCCAAATGATATTCTAATTGGACAAACCGCAAATTAGTTATGGCCTATTTCCTGCTAAGAGTCACCCTTTGAGAAATTCTTTGAATGACGGGGGGCCGAGTTTGTTTTTACTAATCTTGCTCATTCATAGTAGAAATGTGTATCACAGTCCAACAGTGCTGTATACGAAATGTGGTTATGACAGAGTCAAAAGCCAAACAGTAGATCATACATTACTGTTTTTCAAATTATGCAAAATAACAAAATATCCATATGGCGGACATCTAATAATAATAATAATAGTAACAAACTGGTACAAACTATACTAAACTATATACAGCAATACAACATAGTGGGATGGATGACTGTGTGAAAAGTGTAAAATGAAAGTGTAAGAGGTTAGTTTAATAATTAACTTTTGAGATAAGCATAATGACCCTCTCATGTGTTTATCCAGTGACAATGCACTGAGATCATAGCAGTAAATATCCACCCCTCCCTCCTTCCCTTGGGTTTTTTTCTGGCACAGATTGTGCAGTTTCCAGTAAGCTACGTGCTACTGACACATTCTGGCCTGTTGCCAAATCTACCTGACAGACAGGTATGTTGACCTAGTAGGAGGAGAGTTGTCCTGCTCTAACCTTACTCAGTGTGTGTGTGTGTGTGTGTGTGTGTGTGTGTGTGTGTGTGTGTGTGTGTGTGTGTGTGTGTGTGTGTGTGTGTGTGCGTGTGCGTGTGCTTGTGCATGTGCATATTTGTTTTCGGAGTGCTCTGCTCAGATAGTTAATTAACAGGTTTAACAATGGCAGTGAATGAGGATTAAATCAGGTATGTTGTTGCTGTTGAAAGGGCTCTCAATTTATTTAGGGTTTGCAATTAATGGGAGAATAATACATTCTTGGATCATCACATATAGTGCAACAAAGAGACACAAATCAAAAACATTGCTCGTCTCCGCCCATCACTCACCTTCCTTGCTGCCGAAACCCACGCCTTTCCCACCCACACCCGCTCCCGTGATCACATCACCCCCGTCCTCCAGAACCTCCACTGGCTCCCTGTTCCCCAACGCATCTGGTTTAAAGTCCTCCTACTCACAAAGCTCTCCATAAACAGGCTCCTTCTTACCTCACAGATCTGCTCCACCGCCACAATGAGCAATTTCAAGAGACTTGAATGAATGAATGAATGAATATGTTGAATGGGTACGAGAAGGACTCGATGTGATTGTATTGTGTACTGTGGTTATATATGATAGCTTGGATAAGTTATTAATCGGTTTGATATAACTGACAGATGAAACATGGACACCGGTAGGTGATAGCGGGAAAAGAAAAAGATAAAAAATAATGTGTATGTATGTGTGTATGAATGTGTATACGGGTATGCATGTGTACATGTGCCTGTAAGTAGGTATATATGCATGTATGTGTAAGTATACATGTACAGTATAAGTGAAGAATTCCATTTTTTGTATATAACTAAAGTGGAAAAAGGGTATAGGACCGGAAACGTTTTTTTTAACTTCTTCCTACTACTTTTTGAACATGGACATCCTTATTTGAATCATTAACAATAATTTTGCAAAGATATGTTTGCATTTTGTTAGTATTGTAGTATACAGCTGAGTCGTAGCGCGACCATCAGCTGGCTTGATTCCAGCTGAGACTTTGTTGGAGACGATCGCTGTGTCTCTCCATGTTTCAGGCCCTGGCACTAGCTAGCTGCGAGGAACAGTGATTCGCTTCAGTTTGGAGGGCAACATGCGTTTTACTCGTTTCGTGTTGTTGGTGACATCTGTTGTTGTGGGTGTATAAACAAGTCTAGACCCCAAATATAAGACAACCCCACTTTTTCAGACCTGTAAAGCAACTTTGAGTCTATGAAAAGCGCTATATAAATTCAATTTATTATTATTATTATTATATTTCCAAGGGGAGACCAATACGGTAACTCATATGCAACTCAACTCTTCTGAAACTCCGATACCAACCACTACTGCAACTGTCACGCTGACTGAAACGTAGGTGGGAAACAACATTCTGCACAGTGTTGCAACGATGTTTAACACATTCTCACTCCCATCGCGTAAAATACAGACGCTTGGTTCAAGTGTCTTTGGCGTTGTTATTGACTAAATCTATCTAAACGTGCTTGGTCGGGACTATTGGCGTCACTTTTGACGCAGTTAGGTTAAGGAAAAGGTTGTGAGTGGGCTTATATAAAGGTACGTTTCCATGACACACGGGACAAGAACAGGACGGTTGGGTTACATGAAAAGAAGAAAACGACATTTGGGTTTAGGAAACGTGACACGCGGGTCATGATCCCCGGTCTCCTGGGTGAAAGTCCTGTGTTGTCTGAGCCATCCAGCCCCCCCCCCCCCCAACCACCCCAACCACCCTCCCTACCCAGAATGTGGTGCTTTCATACTACTCGCTACCGTTGTTGCTCTTCATACTACGTCATCTTCAAGCGCTGCGTAGCTGCTGCTCTGCCCGGTGCGTTCTACAGACACGCTGAAGGGCGCTTTTTGCGTCGTATCTGACGCTGACAGCCACTGCCCAAACGTCTGTATTTTACAAGTTTGGAGTGAGAAGAGGTTGCAGTGTTGCAACTTCACCCCAGAATGGCACGAGTCTACCGAACTATAGGTGTGAAAGCGACCTAAATGTCCAGTTAGTGATCAAAGTGCAAGTAGTCACTATGTCACCAAGCTTCCAAGCGCCACCAATTCTGTGAGGGTGCACAAATTAATTTCGCTGTTCCACTTTCTGGTGTGTGACTGTGCACTGAATCCTGGCAGTCGTTGGCACCAAAGGACATTCTTTTACAAAGGAGAAGCCATCCAGTTGTTATCTTGCCATGTCATCTCTAACAGACCAGACCTGTTATACAAGCAAGCTGAAACCAAAAACACCATTTGTCAGTGTCAGTTGGAAGAAGCAGACAGAGGTGTGTCAACCACAAAGCTCATTTTTGCTGCTAAATGTTGGAAATCTAACAATGGTGGATTCATAAAGTCTTCAGTCAGTCAGGTAACTCACAGCTGTCAAAGGCTATGAGTCATTATGCAGTCACACACAAACACGCACACAGTGCCCCTGCACAATCTATTAACACAGATTGTCTTTTTTTACTCATGCATGTTGACCTTCACAGAAAAGTGACACGTTAAATAGTTCTTTTGAAAGCTTTAATGCAAGTGTTGGGTTCCATAATGCCGTCAGGTCTGCAGACACCAATTCTGCAAGTTAAAAGGTGATATTGTGCAACTTTGCATTTTGTGAAACCATTCCGGTAAACAGGTCTTACAGGTGTTTATGGCACCACACTGGTGAGTCTATGATATGGATCAGTATGATTGTTCTTGGTGCACGGCAGGGCTTTAATGGTGGTGTTGTTGCTTCTTTCTTGGCTGTACTTTCACCATTCAAAGTGCAGGTAATAAAACCAGTCAAATCTAACATTCTGCCAGATGCACTGAAGCAAAACATAATCAAATATTGTGTCCTTGAATATATTTTCAAGTTTAAGTTCAGTTCTTTCTTTTTAAACCATAATTTTTTTTAAATTCAATTGTTTCTCTCAGGAACAAAAACCATAAGGAATTAAAAGATGCAAACGTATAACCTGAAACTCTCACGTTCTCTCTCCCTTGTGGAGACTTTCATGTTGTAAGGTTTGTTGGAGGACTAATGGTAGAAGGAGCCCAGATTTAAGAAGTACAGTAGAAGTACCAGTTCATCTTCAGTGTAATGTTTCAACTCTTCAAAGATAAACCTTTGTGCTTGTGCAAAAGAAAGTGAGACTTATGACCTGGAATTTACAAAGTGCCAGTACGATTTTGTTACCGTCTTTATGGCTTGCACTTTCCGTGTATGTGCTGTGATAATGTGGACTATGAACCATATGTTGAGTGTGTTGTAATTCTTGTAGCTACATTTCAGCACAATTGCATGTCACAAAAGTTTCATACTTGAGGCATCTGCAAAACTTCCACTGACAACAAAGTGTATTCCACTTTGTTTTTCAATATCATATCATGTTAACAAGAGCATATTTCTGGTGGTTGTGGAATTGTACGGTTGTGTTAAGACAACTAAAAATAAGGTTTGGGTAAAACTGTAAGTAAAGAAAGAAGGAAGGGCACTTAAGTACAAAATAAGTCACTAATTGCAACATCTCCAGTTCGGTTCCATGCATTTTCGGCTTTTGTCAATCCAAGAAAGGTAAAAATGCAAAAAGAAATCTCAGTCAACATTGATTTGAAACATTTGATGGTTAAGACCATAGATTGCTGTCTTCAAAGTCTTATGTCTATAAGGGTTAGACTGCATACAACGTATTCATTCCGACCCCAAATAATTAAGGTCCCAATTACCCCCTTGGTGCACTTGTTAATCATTCAATAACTTGAGTCCGTCAGAAGAGCTGGAAGGCTGCTGGCCACAAATCCTGTGATTTGACAATGTCCATCACGATCACAGGGTGTCCGTGGGGTCTTACAAAGTCTAAAATGTCAAAATCTAAATTTTAGGCCAATGTCTTAAATTCGCAAGTATTCTGTTCTAGGTCCAAACAGGTCTTAAATATTTCTACGCCCATGTAATGCTTCCTTTGATGCTCATTGAAATGTTTTTTTATTTATTCTGTGGTGTTGTAGTTCTTTCTTTCACTTGTCCAAATATAATTTGCTTTATATGTACAGATCATTATTTCTCTGTGTCGCTTGTATTCAATTTTAATAACTTCATTTAATTTGCAAGTACTTTTGTGACCCTGCATTTTGTTGTACTTTTATGTTGTCATATAGGTCTTAAATTTCATTCATAATGGTCTTAAAAAGGTCGGTTACATTTTACTTGAAGGTATCTACATAAGAGTGACATGACACTGTCATAAACGTGTCATGAACATTAAAAACAAGTCATAAATGTTTATGATATAACGCTTCTTCCAGAAACCCTGGAATGAAGAGTTTAGTTTTGGAGGAGCACTGCAGACAGAAGGTGGGTGATAATTGTATCATGCGAGTTTAAAACTCACAACTTTACTCCAGTTTCACGTCTTCCATCCTTCATGATGGTTACAGATATATCAATAAGATTACAGCGTTAACACATAAAAGTCAATCCCAAAACAGCAAGTACATGTCAAAATGTATTTTTTTAATAGAAACAATATGCCATTAATTAAAAGATATTACAAATGGTATGATATAAACTCCACATACATTTATCAATCCAAAATGGATTAATCACATTAACACGTTAAAAATAAAATCACACAAACAGCGTGCAACTGATTTCCGACTGATTAAAACAAACAGTTATTTACAGGTGATGATCATGTAAAAGACATGTGACATAGTTACTCCCATAGTTACTACTACTACTTTTTACACTGTGTAAACACACTTTATAATAAGTGATACCGATAGACATGTAGTGCACATCATTACTGTATTATTGTGAATTAACATCACTTATTTCACCGTAGTTCTCTCTGCTCTGCCTTTCTCCTTCACTTTGAGTTCACCTTTAGAAGACCACATTTCCAAATGTGGTCCTACATTCAGATACACAACTCATTTTACATTTACATGGAAATACGGTGGTGACATTAGTACCCTTTTTGAATACAAGACAGTAATAAGAAAGTAAAAAACAAGAAATATAACATTTTCAGTGCTACAACATAGTCATTAATGCCCGTATACCACAGAAAACTCCATAGTGACAGATGAGGATGAGTTAGTCCTGCATCACTAAAGAAACTTAAACACAAGCATCAAAGTGAATTCTATACATTTGTAAAAAAAAAAAAAATGCTTTTTCAGCCTCTAGGTGCATACCGAAACTCACAAGCATCCAAAACGATGTCCATTTAAGTTACCGCGCACATAGTAAAGTTTTGCTGTGGCAATCAAACACACAAAACAGATACAACATTAATATCGGTTCATAAAACCTACTAGAGCCAAAAACACTGGCTTACATTTTCTGCAACATCTTCCTTTCAAGAGGAAGTTAGTGTCTGGGGGCAGCAAGGCTTTTTGGTTTCTACCCGCTCAGTGACTGACGTCTCACATGCCCATGCCAATCTCCTCCATCTTCCAGCCGCTGGAGTTCTTTCCAAATTTGTATACGAGCCTCCGGCCGTCAACTCGCTCCAGGATCTCTCTTTTATAGTAATACCTGAGGGAGAAGGAGGGTTAGTTAGTCCAGGTTTAAGACTTTAACACTTCACTGCTTTAAAGTAAATGAAAATGTCAGAACGTGACTTCTAGTCTCTTTCAGGGAAGACAATACAGGCAAAAACATCCTTTTTTTAAATTTTGAGTTTTTGGGTTATTTTGCTTCCACAACATTTCTTCTTTTAGACTAGTGGGGGGAAAAAACATCTAAAATACACATATAGACACTTATTTGACTACACTTTGTCTATTTGCGCCTGTAAATTATTCCTAAACTTACCAAAAGATAGCATTAGATAATGGGTCATTTGCATATTTAAACAGAAAACTTTCAGGAAACTTGTAATACAGAAATAATTGTCTTAATGTAGGTAATCACCTGCAGTGTCTCCCCTTAACAATATTCTCCCACTATAGTGACCAGACCGGGATTAAAGTGGCACACTAAAAACACTCTCTAGAGGAGCTTTGTCAACTGACATCATCAGGCTTATCTTGGCTTAGAGACTTCAAAGTTGGAGCAAAAAGCCAGTGTTATAAACTGGGGGTGTGGTAAACCATTGCATAAGCCCTTTGAATTGGGCCAAACAAGATAAAGCTACCAGCATAGCTTTGGGATGTTTGCTTTTTCAGCCTCTAAGTCAGGGGTTGCTAACCTTTTAAACATAAAGTGCAATTTTAAAATGTTCTTGTTAACCAGTGTGCCACATCAGCATTAAGCCTGCCATCATCTACCAGGCCCACTCAGGCAGTTATTTCTTTGAAGAAAGCAATGAGTACTAGCCAATCAGAGGCAGAGTAGAGCGGATCTTCAAAGAATTCAGGGGGTGAAAAAGTCAATCAAACTACTGTACATAACAGGATGTGCTCCTGCCGTTGCCTGTGAAAGAGGTCCTTTGGCATGCGGATTGGAACATTTCCAAAATCATGTCAAAACACATCTGACTGTTTTGTGTTTTAGGCCTTTGCCACACTGCCAGACACTTGAACTTCTGAAGCACGTATAAATGTTGAATCATTTCAGATTAGGCAGATTCAATGGAAAGCTGATGAAAGGTTTCCGAATCAAACTCTCCCCTGCTTGCTGCTACATGAACTCACCTCATGGCCCGGCTGAGTTTTTCATACGTCATGCTGCTGTTCTTCTTCTTCTGGCCCCACATCTGAGCCACAGCCTCAGACTTGAGGAACTTGAATACACCCTCGCGGCGGTCCTCCCACTTCATGAGGCCCTGGTTCCTCTCAGGGTGGATCAGAATGTCCCTGATGAACTCCCACAGGTGAGTGCCACGAGGAGCTATAAAGAAACAGTGACAGTGGGGCACAATGAGCTAAATGTGTTTGTGCATGGATGCATACAGTAAGCACAAGCATGGCAGTCAGATATGCATCTGCAGCCTGATAAAGATGCAAAGTAGAATCTGTAAAACAGCCCAGCAGTGTTCATGTACAGATGCCTTTTGAAACAGTTTTACATGATTAATGGCAGTATGCTGATTCTCCAAACATGGCCTTACCGTGTTTGTTTTTCTTTGGACTGCCATAAATGCTGCTGCTGCTGCTGTGTTCTCTGCTGACTTTGGGAGGTCGTCCCCGTGGTCTCTTCAGTCGACACTCTCCTTTCTCTGTTTTGATGTTCGCCTCTGTTAGCACAACAGTTAATTGTCAGACATTTACTTAAACTCACAGACACTGCTGAGACTGTGGAATGCAAAGAACCTCAAGCCCAGTTCGGACCAAAGATTTGTGACGAGACACAACCGTTTTAGAACGTTGCAGCGAAAAGTTGCAGCGGTCTGAACCGACCCGTCTTAGTACGACACAAGCCAGCTGATGGCGTCACTGCGACTCGGTAGATGCTAGATCGGATCCACTATACGTGTCGACGTCAACGGAAGTACAGAGTTGTATGAAGATGATACATTTTCTCGTCTCATTGGTGTAAAATGGCAGGTTTCACAACGTTTCAGAACGTTGCAGACCGGCGCGTTGCAAGTAGTTGCAAGTTTGAACTGGTCAGAAATCTTTGGTCTGAACTGGGCTTTACAAACAATGAGTTTTGTTGCTTTCTCACTTGATATCAGAGGGTAGGAGAACTCCGGGTCGGATTCGCCACTGCCAGACTCGGGTGAGCCGAGGCTTGAGAAGTCAAACGTGCCACCTGAACAAAAAAGAGAGAAACATGTTTCAGATACACAGCGTTCAGCGTAAGAAACAGAGAGGCAGAAGAGTCCGGCAAGATGATGAAGGAAGTAATACTCACTGTTGGAGGAGGAGCTGTACTCGCTGTCAGACTGGTTATCAGACAGGTACTCAGTGTCTCCCAGAGATGTCACAGGCTTCAGGCTCAGACTAATACAATCATAATCATCCGTGTAGTCAAACTCCTTCTTGCTGACAAACACTTCACCTGTTGGTAGTAAGAAACAGCATTAGCCCTATGATTTCCACACTATATCAATTGGATGCTAGTAAGTAACATCCAGAGGTGGAAAGAGTACAAAAATATTCTATTTAAGTAAAAGTACTATTACTTTGACGATTTTTGTTACCTAAGTTGCCTATAAGTAAAACTACAGGTAGCCTATAAAAATCTCCTCAAGTAAAAGTAAAAAGTGCTCACAACACACAACACAAAGTGGCGTTGCCCATCGTTCACTGCAGTAGTTTCCAGGGCATTTTTATGTTCATTTTTATTTTTTTATGTAGCCAAGTACAATGCTTCAAACTAAACATAAAAAAGTAAAAAATATAGATTTTAAAAACTACTCAATAACAGGAACACAAGTAGTCATAATTGTTGCCTGGTACATGTAACACCACTGTAACAATATTTACCTTGGCCAATTTTAATGGTGCTGAGCAAAGGGAAGTTTAGGTTGTCCAGGAAGTTGTCCAGGAGCTGGCAGGTCTCGTTCAACTCCGGTCCCGACAGGCTCTGCAGCTCTGAGAAGAAAAAAGAACATAAAGAGGAAATGAAAAATGAGGCGTTTCAGCCATAACATTCATCCTGGTGAAGAAAACTCCAGCAAAGCATGGAAGCTTGGAACTACACGTCTGTCCTCTGGGAACAGAGGCCAAATATATCATTTTTGACGGTATACATTCTTAGAGTTTTGTCACATTTCTCTCTCTCTCTCTCTCTCTCTCTCTCTCTCTCTCTCTCTCTCTCTCTCTCTCTCTCTCTCTCTCTCTCTCTCTCTCTGTCTGTCTGCATGTCTCTCAGCATTCAACACTCATACTCAAATGAACCAGAGGGGAGAGACTAAAGAAACACAGACACGAAACTCAGGGCAAAGGTGAACACGTGGAATGCTGATACTAATTGTATCCTAACCGTGAGAAAGACAGTATACTCCAGGGCAAACACACACTGTGCTCAGGTGTCATGTTGGGAGCGTGGCTATGTTCCCACAGTCCTATGTTCCCACATTTCTAAGAATCATTTATATATATATATATATATATATAAGCTCTGCACTTCCACTACACTACAAATCATTTGATGGATGCAGGCTTACCATATTTGGTCTTATGTTCCTGCAGACTCTGCTGGAGGTGTGGGCCGAGCTGCATGCCGAAAACCTCGATCATCTGTTCCCGGCTCATCTGGCAGAGAGCAGGGCCATCCATGGTGCAGTATGCCAGACTTAAGGTGCTCGCATCAAACTTGGTGCCCTCTATGTGATCACTGATCCAGTCCAGAACGTTGTCTGCCGTCCAGCAGTGAGGGCTGATGTGCCTGTACCACTGACCTGCAGAGAGAGAGAGATAATTAATTTTCTGCAGAGTATGGAAGGTGTGTTTACAGAAAGATACCTCTGAATGGGCCCCGAGGCTCTGGAAGGCTCCGCCCAAGGATATCAGGTCAGCTGAGTCAGTGACAGTGGTGGAAGGTAACTAAGTACATTTACGCACTGTAAGTACAAATATGAGGTACAGTACTTTTACTTTCTGTCTTTTCTTTTCATTCCACTTTACACTTCTACTCCACTACATTCATCTGCCAGCTTTAGTTACTAGTTACTTTACAAATAAAAAAATATGTTTGCACACATAACACATGTAGTTCATAAAATACGATGTTATCTTATAAATTAAACTACCCAACAATATAACGGCATACAAGTCCAGCTGAAATGATTAGCTGTTTAATGAGTTCCATCCAACGCTCTTCACAGGCCAAATGAAGGATCGGATCACTACTTTCATCCAGTTTTGGTGTTTTATTCCATTTTACAGCATTTGAAACAAAAAATTGAAATGTTTTCAAAACACTGACTAAACTTTGACATATAGCTAGGCTGTAATCGTCCATCAACATCCTCGGATCTTAACTATTAGTCAAAATAATTCACGATTTTTAACTGAGAAATTGGGTAGAATATTTATATAAACAATGTACATTAAATAAGTGTAAAACTAGCAGTAATAAGGTGAGGAATGAAGGTGGCTAAGAAGATGTAACAGAATTGGGTGACAATTTAAACTTAATGTTTTAAAAAAAAAGGCTAAACAGACGGAGGACAACACAAGGGCTAGAGAAGCAAGTTTTGGCATCTTCTGCATGAAGCAAGATCAAGATTTCATTAGAGGGCTGCACCCTCTTAATCACTAAGATGACTTTAGTCCATTAGTCATGTTTTATGCCTTTCTAATGCTGAATCACTTATTCCCAAGAAACTTATGAGCACATCGGTGGTAAATACAAGATTTAAAGTGATGCTTTTGCATGACTATTTGTGGAGAAACTCGGTTTCACAGATCTGTCGATAAAATTAAAGGTGCTCTAAGGGATGTCACACGTTTTTTAGGCTACAACATTTTTTGTCACATACAGCAAACGTCTCCTCACTATCTGCTAGCTGCCTGTCCCCTGAACACAATGTAAAAAAACATCTCCTCACTATCTGCTAGCTGCCTGTCCCCTGAACACACTGTAAAAAAACATCTCCTCACTATCTACTAGCTGCCTGTCCCCTGAACACACTGTAAAAAACATCTCCTCACTATCTGCTAGCTGCCTGTCCCCTGAACACACTGTAAAAAACATCTCCTCACTATCTGCTAGCTGCCTGTCCCCTGAACACACTGTAAAAAACATCTCCTCACTATCTACTAGCTGCCTGTCCCCTGAACACACTGTAAAAAAACACGGTCTCTGTAGACAGCCCAGGCTCCACAAACACCAACAAAAACAAACTGTGCCAACCTGCACCACCAAACATAAACAGTGTCCCAGCTTTCCGGCCAATAACCGACAAGAAGGATTTGGGGGTTGGGGGGGAGGAGGGGATGGGATGAGGAGGAGGGAGGGGCGATCTAGCCTCGTTTTGTTTGAAAATACTTTGAATGTCAACAAGAAGTGCCGTTACCCAACATCGCTTAGAGCCCCTTTAACTAATGGATCGGTCGACAAAATCGTATATGAGTGTTATTCGACTCGGATTTCTTTAGTCCAGCACAGCCATAGATTTTATATAAAATACATGCAATACAGCTTTTTTTAAATCTCCGTCTCACTGTCATTTATAGCTGTTAATCAACCAGTGCACAGAATAATGATAATGATAATAATCTTCTTTTATACAGTAGAGCTCTTTTGGAAAATCCACATTACAAAGTTCTTCAAACAAATACTACAACACAAATAAGCCTACTTTTAGGTGTATTAAAAACCTGACCCTAAGCCTAACCCTACCGATACAATGTAGTATTTAAGAAATAAAAGACAATTCAAAGGAGTTTCAAGCTCAAATAAAATCAGGAAGTATGGTTTAAGAAGTGTCTTAAAGGGGATCACCAACCAGCGGTGGAAGAAGTATTCAGATCAAAGTACTAATACCACACTGTAAAAATACTCTGTTACAACTAAAAGTTCTGCATTAAAAACGTTACTTAACCCTCCTGGTGTTCTCGGGTCAACTTTGACCCATTTTCAAAAGGTTTCTATATCAGAAATGATGGTTTCTTTCAACCAAATTTTCAAAAAACGTGGATGGTTCCATACAACACTCTTCACAAGTAAAATAAATGATCAGTTGAATACTTTTATTGAATGTGGGTGTTTTATTCAATTTTATAGCATTTGAAAAAAAAGTGATAAAAGAACGTTGAAAAGTGACAAAAATGTCAGAAAAAGCTTGTTAAACGTGGGGAGGAAAAACACAAAAACATAAAAAAAGTGACAAAAAAACATTGGAATTAGTGACAAATAAACTTGGACAAAAGTGTCGAAAAAAGACGACCAAAATGTTGAAAAAATTGAAAAAATTTTGACTGAGAAAAACAAAAAGGTGCATGGTCGATGGGGAAGACAACACAACGTATGTAAGCATCATCAGGAAAATGTACTTTAAAAAAGTATTAAAAATAAAAGTACTCAATGCAGAAAAATCCTCACATTTTAGAAACTGGAAACGATCCAAACTGTTCTGAATTTAACGTTTTTTTGGGGGGGAAATTTGGTTTGAAAGGAGCCCACATTTCTGATATACCCCTATACGACAACAGGAGGGAGATTTTCCTGCAACACGTCTACCCACTCATCTGTCACTGGTGTGGACTGATACCAGTCTGCATCCTTACACCCGGCCTCTGAGGTCAGACAAACAAGTCAGAGCTGTTTCAACTATGAGGTGGCGGCATTCCCCCGTTTGACGGTTTTGCCGAGTTAAACATTGGCTGCCTGGTAAATGATTGAGCCGGCAGAGTCTAAATGAGGTCAAAGCAAAGTTCAGTGAGCTCATGGTCCCGCTGGCTGAAGTTAAAACCACTAAAGGATCATGTTTACTGTGAGATTAGTGTTCAGCTGAAACTGCCCCATGAAACTCAGACCGGACTATAATGGTTAACAAAGGCTTGGCAGCCAAAACACCACACGCATTTTCATGTCTTTTGGTGTGACACGGATCACAGCTACATCTGATAACAGCAGTGATGAGTTCCATGGTCCTTTTTGTCAAGACATCCAATTTTCATCAGATGTAGACGTCCACTGCTGTGGAATTCACTGAATATGTCATTTAAAAACAACTTCCTTGCCAGCCTTCAGGTCACAGTTAAAGACGTTTAGGTAACACTTTATACTTGAAGGTAACTACACGTGTTCATGACAGTGTCATGTCACTCTTATGTAGATACCTTCAAGTACCGAAGTTTTTAATTTCACCGAAACCACATGTTGGGATAATTCTGTTGGTTGTATTTATTGTCTGACTCAAAGGCTTGTATTTCTGTTTGCCTTGCCCTATTTCTTGCTTTATATACTGTATATATACATACATAAATACATTTTGTGTGTTATGTTTATATTTGTTTGTGTGTTGTATATTGCTTGTTTTTTTGAATGATCATGTTTTTGTTCTTTTTTGTATAAGGGGAGGATGCTGAATACAGCCTTTACGGCTTCTTTTCCTCTTCTGCAGTGTAATTGCTTGTTTATAATATATATATATATATATATATATATATATATATATATATATATATATATATATATATATATATATATATTGTATACACTGTATACAGTATCTTTGTGCAAATGAACTCAACTACACAAGACAGAAAGGAGGGTCACAGCAGCAGCGGGTGTTCCTCTTACCGCTTATGTTGGAGTTGTATGCTGAATTGCTGATCTGCAGGGTGTTGATGCTGGGCAGCTGCGGCGGGACGTCATGGCTGCCAGTCTGATACATGGTGATGTTGGCGTTGGTCAAGATGCTGCTGAGGCACGGGGATGACATGACGCTGCAAAAACATAGGAGACACTTGAGCTGCTTTTCATTCAAAGTCAAGTCATCTTGTATTTCTATATTATATAGCCCAGTTAAAACAACAGAAGTTGACCCAAACATAAGGTTGCTTTACAACAAAGGCAGACGGTTTGAAATCAACAGTAGATTAAAAAGCAGCACAGGCAAATAAAAGATAAGTCAAGAGGTAAAAAAAAAAAAAAAAGCAGCTGAAAGCGAGAGGAAAAAAGGTGGGTCTTTAAATAAGATTTCAAATTTTGAATCAGAAACAACAGCAGTGGAGAGGAGTTATATCTAGTGAACCTAATGCATTTGTTTGCAGTTGTCCAGCTTTTGCAACATAATCGAAATATCACTTTCCAAACAACGAATGCTCGAACATATTCAAATTCAAGTTCAACTTATATTTACCTGATTACAGCACGAGCCACAGTATGATGCAAAGGGTTGTTATGCTCCAGGACAATCTGCAGCAGCGTGAGTCTGCGTTGTATTTTGTATGATTTCCACTTTCCAAGTATCAGCGTCTGTTCTCTGCCTGTTCTCTGTGTAACCTGTGTCTCTGAGGCAAAGATGCACCTGTTGAGCTTTATATTCCTGTAAAAAGGACCGGTGGGGGTAGGGTGTGGGGGGGGGGGGGTGGGGTGGTGGCGGACTCAGGTGAGTTCAGGGGAATTCCACATGAAACTGGCCGCGCCTCCATCCCTCCTCCTCTTTTCCTGAGAACTTGATCAACTAAACAAACCTGCTCTATTACCTGCTATCCTCTCACCTCTCTCTAACCTGATCACTTTTACCATCAGTTAGGCTTAGATTATAGTTGTATTCACTGGTGGAATGTAAGTAAGTACATGTACTCAAGTGCTGTCAAATGTCGAGGTACTTGCACGTTACTTGAGTCTTTTCTTTTCATGCCACTTTCTACTTCTAAACCGCTATATTTCAGAGGGAAATGTCTTTTTACTCCACTACATTCATCTGACAGCTTTAGCTACTACAAATTAACATTTTTGTTTGCACAGAAAATGTATGTAGTTTATAAAATACGATGTTTTATTATAAATTAAACTACACAACAATATAACTGCCTACAAGTCCAGCTGAAATAATCAGCCGATTAAACACACAACTGTTTTGAACGTTTCCAGTTGCTAGAATGTGCGGATGTTTCTGCATCGAGTACTTTCACTTTGAATACTTTAGGTACAATTTCCTGATGATACTTACATACGTTTACTTAAGTAACATTTTCAATGCAGGACTTTTACTTGTAACAGATTCTTTTTTTACAGTGTAGTATTAGTACATTTACTTAAGTAAAGGATCTGAATACTTCTTCCACCACTGTTTGTATTTATAGACTGAGTTGGCTTCAATAGGTTTGCTTTGTGATATTAGATTCCTTTAACTGAAAATGAAATAGCAGTGCCGACATGTGCTGGAGCTATCTTTACACGGCACACATGACATAAAAGCAGTTTGTCAAACCTGAACTGGAGTATTACAGTATTTGCGTCAGTAATATCTGTTATCACATTGTACAATGTGACTGTTTTGAAGACAAAGCCACCTTTGACACCAACAAGGATCCGGGGGTGGGGAGAGCGTGCATGACACAAGTTTGTGGATGGTCATAATTTCTAAAAATAGCCGCACAAAGTGTGTGTGTGTGTGTGTGTGTGTGTGTGTGTGTGTGTGTGTGTGTGTGTGTGTGTGTGTGTGTGTGTGTGTGTGTGCGTGCGTGCGTGCGTGTGTGTGTGTGTGTGTGTGTGTGTGTGTGTGTGTGTGTGTGTGACGACAGCAAACAGCCGACTGTGTGTTCACAGACAGTTTAATCAGTAAACGGCCAAGCCTGTGGGTGATAAAACAACTTTATTAAGATGCTTGTTTTCACATTTTCATGCCCCTGGTAGCCTACTTTAACTCTTTAAACAGGCTCCAGGCCCCCCATGCTCCCTCCTAAGCCCCGATAAGTGGCTCCAAGCCTGGGTTAACGCGCGTGCGCGTGCATGTGTGTGTGTGTGTGTGTGTGTGTGTGTGTGTGTGTGTGTGTGTGTGTGTGTGTGTGTCCGTGACAACAGAAAAATAGCCGACTGTGTGTTCGCAGACAGCTTAATCAGTAAACGGCCAAGTCTGTGGGTGAGTCAGTTGTGTCCTGATAGAACCAACCTGCTCTCTCTCTCTTTCTCTCTTTCTCTCTCTCAATTTCACTTTTCAATGTAAAGAACTTTATTGGCATGGCAAGACATTGCTTATATTGTCAAAGCAGATAACATATTTTTTGACGGGGTTTTTTTTCATGCATATTCAGATGTTCAATGCATTTTCTACTCGTTGAGAGAGGAATTACTGCAGTAAATTGACTTAATTGACTCATTACTCACCACTGTATTAAGCGGGACCATGTCTTTAGCTACGTGGTTGGTGATGGAGTTTGTAATCTCGATCCACCGTTTGCTTTTTCTGTCATAGCAAGTCCCTCTAGCAAACGCGTCTTTAAGTGACATTTGGCTCGACTTTTCTTTTGCTTTCCCCGTGTTACCTGCTGATGTGGAGGGCGCTGAGCCTGCTGACTTTAATTTCATACATTCTTGATATTCCAAGACGTGTTTGCAGCTGAGGCGGTGGAGCAAATTGCTCGTGTTGCCGCCTTTCGCAACTATTTTAGCCCGACAGCACTTGCGTAAAACGGTTGTTTGGTCAACGTCGGATTTTTGGAAACCAAAAAACCTCCAAACAACAGACCCGGCGGCTCCTTTTTTTGGCACAAGTTCGTTTCTACTACTTCTGCAGCATCCATCTTCCGTGTGACGTCCCTCTGGTGCACTGCTGTTTACCGTTGTCACTGCGCGATGTGAGTCTCAACGCGATCTGAGTCGCGTCGAGTTGCGCATGCTCAGATTTAAACAATTTACGGCATAACGACAATAACGGAAGATGGGAACAGCAATAATCGAAGATATAGAAGGTGGAAATCATTTCAAAAACGTTTTAGTTATCAAATGCTATCTATGATTGTTTGATTGCTAACGTTAGCTCATAACACCATTCCAGAAACAGCCGTTGTTGTGTTTGATTGCCAACTTGTAGCCAGCAGTGAACAAACTTGGTCATGTAGCTCCATTTTCACTGACTTTTTTTATTTTTTATTAACTGACGTGAGGGATCATGCCGTGAACATGTGATGCTTTACGCTAAATAATACATTACTGCCATTTCCACCTTCTATATCTTCGATTATTGCTGTTCCCATCTTCCGTTATTGTCGTTACGCCGTAAATTGTTTAAATCTGAGCATGCGCAACTCGACGCGACTCAGATCGTGTTGAGACTCAGATCGCGCAGTGACAACCGTCACTGCTTAGAAGTGCAGCATTTTAAAGGGTCCGTCTAAAACAGTGTCGAGCGGCGCAGCGTAACGTTCGTTCCGGATGTTGTGTTATTAAACACACCGGTATGGCGGTATATTAAAAATGAACATCGTGACGAAAATATACACCGGTTTTCGGTATGAACCGGTATACCGCCCAGCACTATGCTCAAACTGAACTCTTAAAGCAACAACTAAAGCACTTTTCCCGCTTCTGTCCCCCTACAGGTTGGAAGCAGAATTGTTCATTACATTACATTATGCAAGTTTGCCAGATCGGGTAGCAGATCTGTACATCCTCGAAATACAATTATGAACCTGAAAATGAGCATAATATGAGCACTTTAAATTGAAAGATGACATTGAAAATCGCAATGGGAACTAAAAAAGAGAAACATCAAATATGAAACTCAACATGTGAAATGGAAAAGCTTAAATGGAAATACTTGAATTAAAATCTCAAATAGAAAAAAACAAATAATTTAATTTTAGCCTTTAAACATTATAATCTCCAAATTTCATTTTTAAATTTTGTCTTTTGAATTTTACATTTGGCAATTGCCCTTTGACATTTTAAGATTCACCTTTTCCATTTCGATTTAGCGTTTGGTGTTTCAAAGGTATGTAAATGAGGGGGCGTGGCCCAAAGGCTGGTGGGAGGGTCTGAAACGGAAGGGGTGCAGAGGTGCTCCGCTGAGATTGTATTTGGGTATTTCCATTTAAGCTTTTCCATTTCACATTTTGAGTTTCATATTTGATCATCTTTCAATTTAAGATTTCAGTTTGAGCATATATATATTTAAGCTTTGCATTTTAAATTTGACTTTTTTACATTTCAACTTTGCTTTCAGGTAATAAAAAAATACAGCTCCTCTGGCACCACCTACAGCCTTTAGTGTGTGTGTGCGTGCGTGCGTGCGTGCGTGCGTGCGTGCGTGCGTGCGTGCGTGCGTGCGTGTGTGCGTGTGTGTGTGTGTGTGTGTGTCGGTCATTCACTGTCCCTCAGGTTGTAGCATTCGCTGTCACACGAGGAGTAATGTGGAAGAAATGCATACCAGACTGTCATGGCTGACAGTAGATGAAAGACTAGCATGCAGCCTTATTGTGTTAAAGAACATGTGTCCATTACGCAAATCCCCCAGCCTGTCCTCGCAGCCATTACCTCCCAGTGACAGACATGGTTATGATACCAGACTGGCCGTAGGCTACGGTTTTACGCTGCCTCTGCCCAGAACCTATGCACTTAAAAAAAGGGTAATGTAGCCTAATAGAGCTGTAATATATTGGAACGGCCTCCTCCCCCCACACACACATTTCAACCTAATGGGAAATGTTTTAAGTTTCAAAAAGAAAAAAGGAGATTAGGTTAACGTCTGTTTGATTCGGTTATTTCTTTGTTTTTTGTCTTTTTCTTTTTTGTCACAGTTTTTTGTTTTACAGCATGAAACACATGCTACTGTGTCTTTCATTTCATAAAATGAGGCCATGCTATTATGTTTTCATTGATCTGAGATGACAAATTTGAATGGTGCTTTATGCATTACCTTGTGATTTTAATTGTACTCTGTTTTAATATGTATCATATTGTATTATAATAATAATAATGATAATAATAATAATAATAATAATAATAATAATAATAATAATAATAATACATTTTATTTGTAAAGCACTTTCATAAAAGAATCTCAAAGTGCTACAGAAACCACATTAACAACATGGATGTCATGTATGTCTTATGTAAAACACTGTGTGAAAAGCGCTATATAAATACATTTTACTTGCTTACTTAGGGTGTGCACCACATGTAGGCACATGTTTAGGAAGCTGTGGATGGAATTACGTTTGTATTGGTGTCATGTATTTCC
This sequence comes from Gymnocephalus cernua, assembly GCA_023631565.1. Classification (NCBI taxonomy): domain Eukaryota; kingdom Metazoa; phylum Chordata; class Actinopteri; order Perciformes; family Percidae; genus Gymnocephalus; species Gymnocephalus cernua. The sequence continues at coordinate 40,256,296 of CM042428.1, read as the reverse complement.
TCGTAGGATGGGCCACAAGCGAGACTATGTGTCATGCCACTATGACACGTAGTACCACTTTGCTAAGAGAGGAGAGTCTGGCTACTCCACATAGCATTCTGGGATGGGAGGAAAACATACTCTGGTTTATTGGCATTCCTTTAAATCAATCAGAATCGTCTTGGGCGGTGCTAAGCACCCGAGAAAAGCTGCGGTGCCGCTGCAAAATAGGCTCGGAAGGAACTTGTTTTGGTGGAACATGTGTACGTTTAAAAGTAGTTTTAGTCGTGCAACAGAAAACTCAGATTGGACAGATAGTCTAGCTAGCTGTCTGGATTTACCCTGCAGAGATCTGAGGAGCAGTTAACCAGAGCCCTCACAAATCAACAAGAGTTTAAAAGCTAACACAAAGGAAGCCCAGGGTAACGGATATCTGGCCTAAATGAGTGAAATCCGGCGGATTTTCCGGCGGGACCTGATCAATCCCGGAAGTGGATCATCAAGTATATAGACTACATGACACGGAATTTAAATTATATCAAATCACATCATATCATACCATATCATGTAGGCCTGGTTTCAAACTTGACTGGTGGTCCTGTGATGCATGTCATCCCCTCTCTTTCCCATTACTCTAATAAAGGCAATACAAAATAAAAAATCCACTTAAAAAAGAAAGAAAGAAAAGGCATTGATGTACAGCTGACAGTGTTTTGGAAAACAAAAAAAAAATAATAAGAAGGAATCAACCAATATTACATTTTCAGGTGGATTTTCCCTTTTTTTATTTCCCAAAAGCATGGGAAAAACCTCTCTAATTACAGCCAATGTGCTGCTTTTTGTGTTTCATGATGAGATGATAAAGTGGTGATATATTTATTAGAAAAAAAGATGGTGGTGCAGGAGTATTGCACTCACTCCTCCACTGCTGCTGTCATCAGAAAGAAGAAGAAAGCATAGGCGTGGGCAGCTGGTGATGTCAGCACCCACATTTCCTTATAATCCCATTGGCATTATCCTTTTGAAAATTGGTTTCAAGTCACTCAATCATTTCCCAGCGAACCTCTGAAATGTTTTCTTCCCAAATTTCACAACATCATTCACACCCGGTTTCTGCAGCGGGTTAGAGCAGAGAAAAGCTCACAACGTGGAATGCGGCCCCTCAGGTTTTCTGCTTTCTGACAAGGCACCAGCTTTCATGGCCCGGGGGATTTAACAGGCAAATCATTTCATCACTTGCACGTCTTCTTTCACCACCCTTCATTGCCCTTCTACACCTGGCCTGTTGCTAGGCGGCGGGGCTTTCCACAGACACCGTTTGTGTGCCTTTCAAAAGCGAGAAGACTGTGACGTCACAGAGGTGTGTGAACTACTATGAACGTGTGTTAGTCACATGTGTTGTGTGTGTGTGTTCCAGTGATGAGACTAATACATAGGTGTAATTTACAGGGGAGATGAGGGGGTTACAACCATTTCACTTGACCGGACCACTTGTCCGGTCAAGTGAAAAAACATTCTACCTGCCCGAAGGCAATTTTTACTGGACCCTATACAAAAAAAATGTTCTCTCCAAAAAAAAATAAAACATTAAAAAGTGTTCAAAAAAACGTCAGCAAAAATGTCAAAAAGCATCAAATACCTAAAAACAAATCCTAATAAATGTCAACAAAAAAAACATAAAAAAGCGTCAAATAAAAAAAAAAAAGTCAAATGTCCAGGAAAAAAACGCTGAAAGCATCAAAAGCATGACATTTTTTTGAAAAAAAACCCATCAAAAGCGTCAAGCACCAACTCAATTCTTGATTGGCCAATGGCACATTTAAATCAAATCATTCAACAAACATTCTCTGACGATAACGTCAGAGAATGTTTGTTGACACGATGATGCCCGAACGGGCAAGTGGGTTGTTTTATTTACTTGCCCGACGTAGCGTTTTGCTTACACTAGGGCCATCGGGCAACTCTTATTGTTGAACCCTGATATATATATATATATATATATATATATATATATATATATATATATATATATATATATATATATATATATATTTCTGTTTATCTGATTTCAAGGGTTTCAATTTTTGTCTCAACTTATTTCTACTTAAATGGAGTTGTATTTCCACCATATCTTTGCATACATGTGTGTTTTATGCTTGTATACATATGTTTCCGTCTTCGTGAAGCACTTAGGTGCAAACTTGTTAGCTTTTAAAGTGCTATATGAATGAAATAAACTTAAACTATAAAAGCGGAAAGGCCACTCCTTAAAGTGTTTGCTTATTACTGAGTTATAAAGTGTTATAGAGGACCTAAAGCCGTCAGGCCCAGCTGAAGGTCTTTCCACGACACAAAGCACACACACTTTCCAGGTGGGAATGTTTGAGGGTGTAACACACACAATATGTTCCTTGTGCAGCAGTGGAATAGGTGATAAAAACAGTTAAGATAAGGACTGCTCAGCCTGGTTGTGTAGCAGTTTATTTTCTAAAGAACCTCTAAACTGAAATGTTGCAACACTAAGTTAATATTCATAGACTTTGATATTGTCTTTGTGTCTTACTTAAGTGTTCATATTATGCTTTTTGGCTTTTCCCCTTTCCTTTATTGTGTTATATATCTTTTTGTGCATGTTATAGGTTTACAAAGTGCAAAAGACCTAAGTCCCCCCCCCCAAAAGGACTTGCCGTCTCCAACAGAAAACACAGTTCACAAACTGCTCCAAACAGCTCTGTTGTAGTCCAGCCTTTACTTCAGAGACACACGTTGTCACTTTGGAACACACGTTATAATGCTCGCCTAGCTGCTAGCATGGCACGCCCTCATACTCTGCTTCTGACTGGCTAGTAGTCCTTACCTAGGTACTGTCAGGACACGCCCTCATACTCTGCTTCTGACTGGCTAGTAGTCCTTACCTAGGTACTGTCAGGACACGCCCTCATACTCTGCTTCTGACTGGCTAGTAGTCCTTACCTAGCTACTGTCAGGGCATGTGCGACTCCCAACAAAGATGGAACAGAAGTGAGATGTCTCACTCTGTAGCTAAAACAGAGAGCTCAACACACAGGGTGAAAAGAGGAGCTGCAGCAATGTGCAGTACAACAAAAATATGGTGTTTTCTGAAAATTAACCCACGTAAACCTATTCTGATATAACCTCTAAATACAATTATGAACCTGAAAATGAGCATAATATGAGCACTTTAAAGCGCTTTGAATTGCCTTGTTGTTGAAAGGTGCTAGAGGAAATCAACTTGCCTTGCCTTTGTGGTGAGGCCTTGGTCTGCGGACACTTTCACCAGTAGATGGAGATGTTGGCTCACTGTTCACACGCACACAGTGGACATGATGAACACAGCACCAGTGAAAAGCATTGATGTGGAAAAACATTGATGTGGCCCTGACACAGAATTTGATCTGTGCTATTATTGAGCAAATGACAACAGTTTGATGATCATTTATTGATTGGTTTGTAGATACAAATGTCACGTGGCAGCTGACACTGTGCACAGTCTGGAGTTACAACAGCAGACTGATTCATTCCTGCAAACTACAAAAGAAGTTGTCAAATTTGTATACACAATTACATGATTTTAACCCTGAGATAATTATAACACAGTAACATAGAGAGATACATCCAGTAATAAAGCAAAGGATATGACACTTAACAATAAAATGATCAACAGTTACGCTACATTAATATTTCTCAGTGCTGGAATTGACCATACGTAACTCGTTTATGTGTTCTTGTGTGAATTGCAACGCATTTTAACACTTACATCTGATCAGATCACATCTTTCAAGAATACACACCAAATGCTAAACAAAATGTACTTTGAAGATTATGCTACTTTTTTTCTAACCACATTAACTAATTTAGGTGGTGGCTTACGGAGGCCCAAAACTGATGCTGTATGTATATATATATATATATATATATATATATATATATATATATATATATATATATATATATATATATATAATATTTCTATATTTTCTCTTAACCTCCAATCAGTTGGTAAAATAAATCAAATCTTAATGTATTTAAAACGAAATCAGTTTAAACTTGATTTATGTTATTTACAATTTTACTCTTGTATTTATCACGAGCACGCACGCATGCACACACAGACACACACACACAGACACACACACACACACACACACACACACACACACACACACACACACACACACACACACACACACACACACACACACACACACACACACACACACACACAAACTAGGGCTGCACAATATATCATTTTTTATCATTATTGCGATATCAACTTGCACAATAAACATCGCAAAAAACTCTTAAAGCTGTTTTGATTTAGTGGAAAGAGAGTGACAGTAAATTATGTTGGAAATTATTTTCTTTCTTTTTTTAAATTCAACAAGCAATTTGTTGTATTTTAGCAGAATACTGAAAGCAGCAGAAAGGCATTTTACTTTTTCTTACCACCTTAATTGAAAGGAAAAACTATGTATTGACATGATTTATTATTTATTATTTACATTCAATTTTCAATTGTTTAACTAATTCATGTATTCAGTTTTGGACTAGTCAGTGTTGGGCCTCCACAGCTGACAAGTGCCTTTAACTTCTAGTGGTGCAAAGGTTTATTAGTTTTTTTCAGACTTTCATGACTAACTCATAAAAAATAACATGTACAGGGTAGAGGAGGTTAAAGAGAGCAGAGCAGCACATAAAACACCGAGCCAGACTTGTGCAGTGACCTGTGCAGCACCTTGCCACCGAATCCACAGCTAGAGCAGACCCTAACACTGGTGCTGCATAAAAGCTAAATTACATTAGCAAGAGTCACACTGATAAAAATACTTTAAATGCTGTAAATACAAGGCTTCTCTGGAAGTATGATTGTCATAGATCTGAAGAAACAAGCAAGATAATCTGAGAAAGACAAGCAAACAGTAAAGTCAGAGACACACAACCTGTGAATCGCTGCGAAGCGTAGATTCGTGCCCGATCAGGCGCCTGTCTGTTCACACCAGACCAAATCCTCTCCACAGAATGTCTCTCTCTCTCTCTCTCACTCTCTCTCTCTCTCTCTCTCTCTCTCTCTCTCTCTCTCTGCGTGCCTGATCGCCTGTCTTGCTCTAGACACAGCTGAGAAGTCAAGACAGCCAAAGTCCCCATAAACCTGGGTGTTTTATTTTGAAATGTGGATTTCCTGTGTTTGATAACCTACCCAGCTTAACACATTCGCTAGGCACTTCTCTCCTGAACGCAAGCGGCGTGAACAACAGATTGGATAACACGGGCGTCAGAATGAAAATGGCGCTGCTTTGCGTCACTTCGCAGCGCTTCCGCCGACAGTGTGTTTTTGGCGTAAGGTCTTTGGCAACATTTTACAAGATTTCTTTAAAAAACAAAACAAAAAAATCCTTGATTTCGGGGAGGCGTCACATATAAAAGTTTAGCACCATATGAAGTTCCCAGCCCTCTCTCTGTCTGTTTGGCCTTGGTGTTACACAGCACTGGATGTGATGAAGACATAGATCCTGGAAAGGAAGGAGGTGAACGTCCCCTGCCGCAGCAGCTTCATCTCCACGTCTATCAGGAAGTCTTTGGGCTCGCGGACCTGTCTCTGCAGGTACACGGCCCCGGTGAAGCTGTTCAGCTTCCTGGTGCTGAAGTAGCCCTCCTTGTTGCCTTTGATGATGCTGATGACAATATGGTCGCCGGAGTAGGCGGGGGATGGTCCGATTCGGAAAATCTGGGCAGGAATGATGATGTTGGTCTGGAAACTGAGCTGGTAGTACGTGATGCGTAGAGGGGAGTTCTGACAGTCTAAGGAGTTGCTGGGACAGCTGATCCGCTCACATCGTCTGAAAACGAATCAAGAAAGAGAGAGAGAAAAAGAAGAGGGTCGATGGGCACGGCAAAATTTAGAGACTAGGTACTTTGGGTGTATTAAAAGACTATATACTGGAACATTGAATGTGTTCATAAGTGTGTTTTATTGGTAAAAATAACAAATATATTAAGTATCTTTCTTCCTGTGAAGCTTGGTTGTGAGTCCTGCTACATTTGTTTGCCGTAACGTTAAACATATTCTTCGTAAATCTTAAGCCTACTCCCCGAAGAAAAAAAACAAGCAGGCCTGCCTTGTTGCACGATCCAAATTTTCTTCAAAACTTGCCATTTGTAGCGTGTAGCTTGCTAGCTTGTTGTTGTTTCCCGAAACGAACAGAGTTTTGCATAGCGAGGGATGTTCTACAGGAAATGAACCGTTGTAGATCCCGACTAGGTGTGAACTAACATACTTAGAGCTGTCCACTTGTGATCACTCAGGACAGATTTTAATCTTAGGTGGAAATAGGAAATCTGTGCAGCAATACAATGCTGTTGGAGAAGGCATCCTCCAGTGGCCACTTGCAGGGCTGTGTTCCAGTGCTCTGTGACTGCTTATCCATTAGACATAAAAAATTACAGCCCAGACTAAAGCTTGATGTAGTGCACTGTAAAATGTGCACAGCTTATGCCAAAGGTGTCTTGGAACCTGCACTGATAAATCACAGTCGCTAAAGGTAGACCAGGAGACGTTTTTAGCTGTGCGGCCATGGCTGCAAAGTCTACTCATGAATGAAAGATGTCTCTCCACGCCGAGCCGAGCCACGTCACACTGAGGTTAGTAAGGTGTCTCTTGATAACATTGATAAGACTGGGTAAGACTCCGGGCTGAGTGGAGGGTGTGTGTGCTGTTTCTGTCCACTGGAGCATAGAGTTGGGAGAGCTGCTGATCAAAGCCAACTGACTACATCATACAACTTGATGGGAGTCATGCTGGGTAACCAGTAACAGCTGCCACAGGTTCACAGCTAACAAGACCCTTCTGTGCAGCACACTGCAATGCAAGGACTTGGATGTACTGTACTTCTCATTAGAGGAGCACAGACAGAGAGGAACTAAGTGGAAACCTATCCAAAAATCTGACACAAGCCAATGCTTAAAGGTGTCCTGCCAAAACCGTTTTTACTTGCATTTTTTTAAATATGTTAGGTCCATGTGTGTGTGTTATGTGGTGAATGTGTAAATGAACTTCTACCTCCTCTGTCAGCTCTAGTCACTGAAAAGAAATAAGAGGAGAAATCAGGCCAATTCCAAAAGCTGGTCAGTCTGACATCATGTTGCCTGAGCTCATTACTAGTCATGAGCTCACCCAGTTACGCTGGGTAAAGGATGCTGATAGCCAGGCTCTCATTGGCTAGTTGTTAGCCAATCAGAGTCAGGCAGCTTAGCTCGTTGAATATTAATGAGAACTGGCACAAATCGAGCTGAGTCTTCCTGAAGGCTTTCTATACCACGCTAGAATGGCTTGAAACAAGGTAACCAAGGCTTTTTTTCCACAAAAAATGTTACAGAGTCCACGGTAGAACTTCAGACATTACCACACAGCAATGAAATATGTGTGGCTGGGCACCTTTAAAGGGACAGATTTTAAACGCCCAGAATACTGCAAAATAACTTTGATATTCATTTCACCATGGTGTCGGCGACGCATGCAGATGCGGCAGCCAGTCATACACTTTGCTACAGGAAGAAAGCCTGTGACGTACATGTCGTTTTTACCAATAACACAGAAAATGCTTTGCAATGGTTTAACTTAAATGAAAAAAAAGGAAAACATTCGAGCAAAATGTTTAAAGATTCTGCAGATGCTCAAGAATATTTGTCTTTTTTCTCTCCAGGGTTTATCATAAGACTATCTCTCCTGACAGAGACTTTAGGGATGCTCAGAGCACTCTTTAACCCTCCCACTACACATTCAAAGAGCTTTATTGATGGGCATGGTTCTGGTTCTTAAGGACTGGAAAACATCAAATCCACCACGTTTCAGAAACTGGCTACATGGACTTGTTTCAGTGATCCACCTGGAGAAACTGCGGACTAAGTAAGTCAAAACATCAGCATTAATGGATGGGCCTGGGGGCCCTTTTTGCAATATCTGGACCCAATTTAATTCTACTTTTATTTATGTCTGTACTTATGCACTGATTTTGTCAATACCGTCTGTTTTTGTATGCATACTACAGGACATTTTTGGGTTCTGGTTTCCTTGACTTTAGGTTAAGATATATACTTGTAATTCTCCCCCACTGTGTGTGTATGTGTGTGTGTGTGTGTGTGTGTGTGTGTGTGTACATGTATGGGAGTATGCTTGTTTGTTTCGTTTGTATTTTGGGTGTTGATTTTTATATATATTTTTTCATATGCTGTCAATCTTAAAAGGATTCTGCAGATGTTGAGAGAAAAACGTCACTCACGTGTCCGACACCTTCTTGTAGTTGTGAGGACAGGCAAAGGAGAGACATCTGAAGCCTCCCTGGAGGTTATAGCAGGTCTGTCCATGTGAACAGTTGTGGGCGCCAGTTGTGCACTCGTCAATATCTGGAAATGAAGAAATAATAAAGAAATAAGCAGTTTGATTTTGAACAGTATTCTTTTTTTTTTGTTCCAATTCAATCATATCATTTTGTAACTCATTCATCTTCAGAAACAGATTTTACACAAAAAATTTGACCCAAAAAATCCCACCTTAAGGTCTTACTAGCTACTTCAAGGCTCTCAACCAATTTCAATTTAAGAGGCTTTACGGATCGCCAAAGCATGTTAATACGAACTACGCAATTATAATAAAGAGCTAGAAAATTTCACAAGAAATATTGACGGTGTGAATGTTACTTGGTGCACATCCCAAGTTAGCCTGGCACTCTGTTTTACTGCCAGTCTCATTTTATTAAAACAATTTTCTATCGTTTATATTGCATATCGTTTATGTCGCCCATCCCTAAGTGACCATGTTGGTCTCTGAAGTAAAGGCTGGACTACAACAGAGCTGTTTGGAGCAGGTTGTGAACAGTGTTTTCTGTTGGAGATGGTAAGTCCCTTTGGGGGGACTTTGGGCTTTTTCACTTTGTAAACCTATAACATGCACAAAAAAGATATATAACACAATAAAGGAAAGGGGGAAAGCCAAAAAGCATAATATGAGCACTTTAAATAAAATTCCTATCTTTTAGTTAATCCTTCATGTGTGCTTTCCCAATCTGCTGTGGTCTCGGTGCCGGACCGTAACACTGTTCACTGAGGCCTCACCTTTGCAGGTGCGTCCATTGGCCGACATGACGTATCCATTAGCAGGACAGGCACACTGGTAGCTGCCAGCAACGTTCACACACTGGAAGGCACAAAGGTTCCCGATGCTCTGGGAGCACTCATCAATATCTGTTAAAATAGACAAACATCTCAGATAACAGCCCTGGATGGAAGCCAAAGGCAGGTTCTTTATCTCTCTGTGTTTGTTTGTGTGTGTGTGTGTGTGTGTGTGTGTGTGTGTGTGTGTGTGTGTGTGTGTGTGTGTGTGTGTGTGTGAGTCTGGGGATTAGCGTCAGGAGCTAGCTCAAGGCCTAGTCAGCCAAGACCAAATTAAATCTGTTACTGGTGACAAGAGTCACGCTGCTGTTCTCCGCATTCATGGAAACACTGTGAAGTGATTTGGCTCAATGAGACTTCATATAAGCAATTTGAGTTATTATAGGATGTTAAAACTCCTTCACCCATTCGGCCCTGACAGAAAAGTGTCCACCGTATTTGCCCTATTCTGTTTCCCTGAATATATCACGACTCAAAACTATTTCCACTGCTTTCTCAAGATCTGACATCTTCTCTCTCACTCACCCCCGCCCCCACCCCCCCCTCCACCAACTCTACCAGTCTCTACCTAGTAACTTTGGTAGAAAATACCTTCACATGTGTGTCCGTCCTCTTTCAGGTAGTAGCCTTGGCGACAGTAGCATTGGTATGAGCTGTAGATGTTGGCGCACTCCTGGCCACACGGGTTTTTGTCACATTCATTTACATCTAAGCACAGAAAAGAAAAGACGAGATTAGAATTCTTCCTGTTTTTCCTATTCTTGAAGAGATAAGGCCGGCGTTATTCTGTATTTTTCTTGTTGTCAACAAATCCTATCAAAATGGCCTACATTTAAAAATATGCTACCTTATCTCAATACTCTCTAATGGCCCAACGCCCACTGATTCCCCCAGGAGACAAATCTCCAAAACAAGTAGTTTCATTTGTTTTAAAGTCCCAATAATGCCCCCAGACTGCTGGTCACTGTGGTTTTTAGCAAACATTAATCAAACAGCCAGAAATTGTGCTTTTGTTGGGGATTATTTTCAGATGACAACTAATACACATTTGGGGCCCTATTTTAACGATCTAAGCGCACGGCGTGAAGCGCCTGGAGCAGATGTGTTTAGGGCGTGTACGAATCCACTTTTTTGGCAGAAAAAAGTGTCCGTGCGCCGGGCGCATGGTTGAAAAGGGTTGTACTCAGTGTCTTCATTCATTCATAGGTGTGTTTTGGGCATAACATGCAATTAACCAATCAGTGTCATCTCCCATTCCCTTTAAAAGCCAGGCGCGTTTGGACCTTGGCACATTGCTATTATGGTGTGGGAGATGGCGTGAAATGCTGCGTTATTGACTTTAGACCAGGTTTTTGTTACTCAATGGCGCGAACACTTTCCGCTGCCTCAAGATAGCAATACGCCCAGAATGCACCTGAACACACCTCCCTGTAAGACCAGCACGCCCATGGGCGCACAGATGGGCGCAGGTGCATTTGCTGTTTAAACGACGTGGACGCTGTACATGAAATTGACAACTGCGTCAGTCTTAAACTAGCAGAGACACTTGGGTTGGGCCTTGCGCTGCCCTGGGTGCAAGATAGGGCCCATTGTGTTCTAATGGGTATTTAAGGTAGCAGGACGTATGTGGGATTAAGTCAAATTTGTTTGTTAACTATAATGGAAATATGAACATGATGTCAGCCTCATCCTTTAATGTAACAAATAAACACAATTTCAACAAACAACTAAATGAGCACCACCCACAGAAAGATCATCAGAAGAAAAATAAAACTAAGGAAAAAGGAATTTGCTGCAGTGATTTCTGGTGCACGGTCACAGAAGGCTTGTATCATGTGGACGCGCCGACAGTGTTGTTGTCATTACTTAGAATTCCTCATGGGGGCGACAGAAACTACGCACCATAGCTATAAATATTCCACATCTTTCAAACATTGTTGGTATTATTCAACTTTTCAATGACATTCATACTGATTAAACCCATTCCCACTTTTCAACTCTTCCTACTTCTTCACCTACTTCTTACACATTCAAGCCAGCAATCCTCAGCCATTCAACATCCAGCATTCACACCGCAATTTCGTCAGAAATTGCATTCCCTAGTTATGTATGCACTCTCAGACACCTCCGCCGTCTCTGCATCTCAGAGATGGAGACTAAATTAAATTCCAAGAGAATACAGTTTTTGCTGAAACAAACATTTACAAAGACTCATAAACAGTTTTCTATCTATATATAATCTCCAAAGTCTGTGCAAAGGCTGCATTTTGCTCTCCCCAGAGGCTTACATCTATGCCTTGACTTCTTCAAGGAAAATAACAGTCAATGTAAACAAGGTGGCATTTACATTCTCGATATGTTAGAGAGAGAGAGAAAAAAAAAAAAAAGCTTACCTTCACAGTTCTTGCCATCAAATGCTAGGGTGAAGCCGGCTGTGCATGAGCAGTGGTAGGAGCCTGGGGTGTTTTCACAGGTCTGGGCACACAGCCTGCCAGGATAGCGCCAGCACTCATTTACATCTGTCAGTGCAGAGTAGGAGCTATTAGATAGCAGACAGATACCTCGGGCCACTATGGACTCAACGCCAGCTCTCATTCAGACACACACCCAGTGATGTTTAGACTAGGGCTGCTCGATTATGGAAAAAAATCCTAATCACAATTATTTTGGTAATTTCCCTTCATACTTTTCCCCGTTTTAACTTTTCTCTTCATTCAGAACACAAGACAAAATAAGAGTTTACTTGCAAAACGTAATGTTCAAAAGAATTGTTTTGATTACATTGTTTGGCGATCGTTGGGAGCTGAAATCAAAATCTCTAATCGTCAGCAAAAGGCTGATAGAAGGAGTACCCCCCTGTCCTATTTACTCAAATCTGACATCACATTTTTTGGCTGTGTGCAGTGAAGTCTAACTGAGCCGTGATGTGTTCTGCCTCCAGAGCAGATCTGACTTCAAAAACTGTTTCGACGACTAAACCTCCAATTTGGCGCAATGTACATGTGTATGGGGTGTTGAAAATGGTAATGGCAATGAAAAAAATCGAAATGAAAAAAAAAACAACTCCAATCTGCTCGTCCCCCGCTTTAAGTTATGCTGTTACAGGTCTAGATTGCCGGGGTGACATCCTTTGACACACTGATCTGCTCTCTCTTTCCATCTGCGTGCATCCATGTCCCAGAAATGCTTGTTACTAACTTATCTCCCGGGAGCTTATTCCCCGGAGTCCTTATGTTTTCTCGCCCACAGTTTTCCTTGGATTGGGGTGGCACCTAAATCATGGTTGCAGTTGCTGTGGTCTTGCTTGACGCCCTGCTGTGCCCTACTATGCTCTGTAAGCCCTGAACTGCTACAACTGTTATTTCTAGTCATAGTTCCACTATCTTCAGTTACTATAACTGCCACTGTTCATCATTCCAGCTGCTATAATTATAATGAATCATATCTCTCTATATTTGTATATCTGTATCAGTGTCTGTGTCCAGACTGGCAGTGACAGATGCCGCCCACAAAGAGTCAGGGTCTGTCTGAGGTTTTGACTAAACGGAAGTTTTTCTTCGCCACCGTCGTTGTTGGTTGTTGGGTCTTAATAAATTATAGAGGGTGAATCTCACAGACCTGACACGGCGATACGTACCGCTGCAGACTTTGCGGAGGGCGTCATACTGGTAGCCCGTCTGACAGTCACAGCGGTAGCTGCCAGGGAGGTTGTGACAGATCTGGCCCACTCCGCAGCGGTGCGTCCCCATCTGACACTCATCAATGTCTAGACAGGCAGAGAGAAAGACAGAACACCTGAGCGACGATCCTCTCCACACCTGAGTCTAACGTCAACGCAGCCAAACAGTTGTGATCATTGATAAATGAATGATTACAAAAATGATTGGAGTAATATATGAAGCCAAACGGTTATCAGTGTAGTTGAAATATTTGGGTTAAGAACAGCGGGTCGGCTATCGAGGCTGGCACCTCGGCTCTGGGAAATTGTGATTGTTTTTTTTTTCCCCCTATTGGTTGATCAATATATCAGAGCTGCAATGATTAATCGATTAGTTGGCAACTATTAAATTAATCTGCAACTATTTTGGTAATTGATTAATCGGTTTGATTAATAATGTTTTATGAAAAAAAGCTAAACATTCTCCGATTCCAGCTTCCTAAATGTGAGTATTTTCTAGTGTCTTCTCTCCATCTGAGGATTGCGTCTTGGGCTGATAATAATAATGATGAAGTTAAGCTGCTGTTCCTCGTCTCTGGAGATGCACTTACAAATGAAGCTGCGTGTCCGACAGCAGCTCTGCCATGAGCTGCTATGTTCACATTTCCGAGAACGTTATTAATATTTTCCTCATTATTTCTTATGTAATATTTCACACACGCTCAGAATCAGAATTTTAATTTATATGATCCGACAGGCCTGATCCGTGGATTAACCACGGGGTATAACTATATGTACTATCTCTCTCTCTCTCTCTCTCTCTCTCTCTCTCTCTCTCTCTCTCTCTCTCTCTCTCTCTCTCTCTCTCTCTCTCTCTCTCTCTCTCTCTCTCTCTCTCTCTCTCTCCGTCACGCCTCTTTGTTTACATGGCACGAGTAAAAAGCTTTCCGCAGAGGATACTTCGGTGTATCCTCGGATATAGCTCCTCCAGGGAGCCACCTCGCTCTGAAATCCTCTCTCCTTGAGATGTGTTTTAGGACCTATGACGTTCTTCAGGAGCGATTTCCAGGTCCCAAGCCAGGGTTTCGAGGTGGGAGGAGCCGAGGAGGTACACATTCGGGAATTGGGAAAGAGGTTGTTGAGATCTTTCAGCCATGCTGCTGTCCAGAACAGCTCAATAGCTTTAGTAATAGACCCTGTGGGGAGACTATTTCTCAGAACATCACAGGCTACAAAAGCAGGAACTCATCACACACACACTGACATTGCCAGATGAGCTTAAGAAGACCTTTTATGCTCCTTTGATTTTCTCAACAAAGCCAGCTGCCAAGTCTAGTTCAAAGTTTATTATATCCTTTTTTTATATATTTATATATAGAGCTGAACATTTTAATATTTAAATGATTTATTCAGCTCAAAGCATGCAGGTGTAGTAGTCAACCAAAAAAATGGATGGAATAATAAAGATTTGGATAACAATAAGCTGCAACAAACTATGTTATTGTGAAGAAATCATAATAATGAGGTGTGGTTAAAAAAAAATGTAAATAAAATATTTCGTGGCTACTTCACGATTTCCTGGTTATATTTTATGTTTGTATCTGTATTTATTCATATTATAATTCATTTTATTTTATGATGTCTTCGTAATGTTATGTATTCAATTTTGTACCATTTTGATCTCCATGTAACCGAACCTAGTCTAGCCTTCTTTTCTGCCGGAACTGCTGATCAGATCTCTGCAGGGTAAATCCAGACAGCTAGCTAGACTATCTGTCCAATCGGAGTTTTCTGTTGCACGACTAAAACAACGTTTGAATGTAGAAATGTTCTCAAGGCTATTTTGCAGCAGCATTGTTGCACCGCCTAGCACCAGACCTTCCTCCGCACCGCTGTGGAGGTAGGTCTGGCTATGCGAGACTAAACCGCCGTTAACTGGCTGATATTCAAGCTCATTCTTCCCCCTTTATGGCATTTTGTAACTATGCATTTGAGCACCTGTGTTTTAGCCAAAACAAATACAATATCAATGCTTTCATTTACATCTTTTCCATAGTTGCCAGCCTCCCTCATCCATGCTGTTGTGTTTAAGAGGTAAATCTCACCGACACACGTGGCTCCATCAGGGCTGACATGGTAGCCGGGGTTGCACATTATGATCTTCTGCTGGCAGGTGTAGGAGCCCACGGTGTTGATGCAGTTAAAGCCAGAGCCGCACGGCTCACTCAGGCTGCTGCACTCATTTATGTCTGCAGAAACACACAGAGAGAGTATCACGCCTCAAGACAGCAGAAAAAATTACACACAGGAGAACGCACTGGAACAAAGGCCACAAAAAAATGCGTAAAAAGACAATCAATACAAGATGTTTTTTGGTTGTAATAATGAAAACAATCTGCCAATGGGACAAGTGGAATATTCACTTCGTAAGAGTTTTTGAAATAAGATATGATCTTCAAACAAGATGATCCATCTTTTACAAATAACACAGCAGCTTAAAGGTGCCCTGCCACACAAAACTGTTTTCACTTGCATTTGTTGAAATATATTCATTACTATTCATGAGCTCGGCCAGTTGCGCTGGGTAAAGGATAGCGCTAATAGCCAGGCTCTCATTGGCTAGCTGTTAGCCAATCAGAGTCAAGCAGCTTAGCTCGTTGAATATTAATGAGAACTGGCACAAATCGAGCTGAGTCTTCCTGCAGGCTTTCTATACCACGATAGGATGGCTTGAAACAATGTAACCAAGGCATTTTTTCCACAAAAAATGTTACAGAGTCTACGGTAGAACTTCAGACATTACCACACAGTAATGAAATATGTGTGGCTGGGCACCTTTAAAAACCTTAGGAATTTGACTTAACTGAGTGAGACTCACAAAGACAGCCAAGCTGAAATTGCAATTAGTGGTGTCCTATAGCATCACTATGTGAACTTGTAACGCACCCTGACGCAACCAACAAGGCACAGAAATCCCAAACAGTGGTTGTGCAGGTACACAAGTCACAGAATTTACAAAATTGTGAAAGTTAATCTGAAAAATCATAATAAACAGTTTGCATTGGAGAAAGCTAAAGGAAGCCTTCCACCATCAGTGATAGATCTGTAATGTATGTGCAATCATCTGCTGTGAGTCATTAGGCTTAATGATTACTTTGCTCTGCGTGGCTGTAAATATCAGCCGAGGTACATGAGACACTTTTACGATATCAGGAGCACCCAGGCGTGAGCATTATGACTACATCGTGGTATTTCCCCATTCCAAGATGACAAAGTTTCCCTACACAGTGCTAAACAATTAAGGAAGTAATTTAAAGGAAAGCATATCATTTGTTTAATCCGTATAAAAAACGATAAATGTGTTTTGTTGGGGGTTATGTGACTATTTTTTGGCCAGGCGCAGGAACTTCTTGGAGTCTTGTCACAGTGAGGTTCCCAGGCAAATAGAGGAGAGACTCCAAGAAGTCACTGTGCCAGGCCAAAAAAATGTCCAGCACGTAAACCCCCCAAAAAAACCACAACCTTTGTTTTTAGTTTCCCTTGCCTACAGTCTATATGCTAAGCTAAGTGTCTCCTGGAAGTAGCTTCACATTTAACATAAATAATGAAAGGAAGCATATTTCCCTAAATGTCAAACTATTTTATGCCTTTATTGTATAACAGACAGGAAAGAGATGACGAGAAATGGGTTAAGAGAGATGGGGAATGACATGCATCAAAGGTTCCCGGCCTGATGTGAACTACTGTAGGGACGTCGTAGTAGATGGTTGGCACCTAAACCCTTGGGGTTAAGAGCCTACACTGTAGCCTACGTAAGTGGCCTGCGCCATTGTGAGGATTTATACTTGGTGTGGGTGTGCGTGGGGAGTGTGTGGTAGAGCGAGTGAGAGAGCGATGGGGTTAGCTTCGGAGCGAGCACCTACTCCGGCGGTTGAGACGGAGAAACAAAGTGTCAGCAGGAAAAAGTGAACCCTCCCCCTGATGTCATGCTGTTTACGGAGAAGAAGAACCCAGAAATGAGTAGGGAGGTTTAGTTACATGTCTGGGGAGATGCAGGACCATAAATCAGGCGTTAGGGTTAGGGGTTAGCTAATTGTTTATCGTTTTTGGTTGCAGCAGACAGCTTCAGTTTTCAGAAAATCTCTAAAAACCCACAGCACTCTACCTGCTCAACACCAAAAAGAGACTAGAGACTAGCTGGTGAACACGGTGGAGCATTTAGCAGCTAAAGAGCCAGATATTTCCCTCAGGGGTTGTTAGAGACCAAAAACAGAGCTAAAAGGAGAGTGAATATTGGGCCGACATTCTCCAGGTGGTCAGAAACACGTCTCCAAGTGAGTGCCTACATGTTACATATTCCTAAATTAATTTGTTTAAGCAAATTACCAGACAACAAATCTGGGTAGTGTTGTAGCATAACTGGAATTACCGCCCTTTGCTTTTGTATGCCTCTGCCAACCAGTCAAGTTGCAGTTCACACCCGTGTCTATCCAGACTCATATAATATATGTAATGAAGACTTTGAGTAATTTAAAAAAGGTGTAAAGTGTATTTTAAGCATCCACCTCCTCCTTTTAGTCATAATTAGCGCATGAATTCTTGAGTTTTGCGGCGGCCACGGCTGTCGTTGGCAAAGAGGCATAGAAATGTACACACTTCACAGAGAGTGGGAGGGACGAGGGTGTGAGCAGGGACCCAGCAGCTACATTTTGCCTCAAGGCCATCCTAGTAGGTTAATCAATCCATGGCGAGACAGCAGGACGAAGATGAACTGTTCATTGCCATACTCTCTATTAGCTGTTTAATGGTCATGTGTTCTAAGTTTCCATTAGCCAGAAGTGAGCAGCACTGACAGTCTCTTACCGATACAGTTGCCATGGGAGTCCTGTGTGAAGCCGCTGATGCACTTGTGTTTGGGATTACACAGGAAAGAGCCCGCTGTGTTCTCACACACAAAGCCCATACCACAGTTATGGGTTTGCAGAACACATTCATCAATGTCTGGAAGAAAGAACAGATAAAACAAAAACAAAAAAATCCAATGTCAACTTGACAAAATATTTCACATTCAACTGTTATAAGTTTTAATGTGCTGTCAACTCTCTCAGCTTGTTAACAGTACAGCAGGTGGCACTGTGGCTCAAGCCCAGAATAAACATGTGCAACATCCCAGAAACTTCCACTCACACAGTCAATGTTTAACTCGAGGAAAAATTCCCCTTACTCTAAAATTATCACAACTCTGCAATTAACAGAAGTTGAACAAAACTTCTTAAATGACAGTTATTGAATCTCATGAGCGATGGATGGAGTTTAAATGGAAGATTTGTGCCACAAGCCCATTTTTCAGTTTACGTTATGCTGTTACGTTGTCCTCTGAGACTCATCCTGTGGCACACAAGCATTACCAATCATCATCAGGGGGATATATTTCCAACGTCAAAGCAAAGATCTCTCCTTTCTTTCATGCAGCTAATTAGTTTTTTTCCCCCTGTTGGATGGTTGACTAAATATTACCTTCATTATCTAGCTACATTGATTAGTCCTCCCTGGTGCCAAGAGCTGATGACACCAGTCATAGAGCTTCAAAGTGCTTTACCACCCGCGCAATGCTTCTTCTCTCGATAATTATCTTGTCACATTCTGAACCTTGGGCATCTGCTGAAGCACAAACATCACTGCAGGGGCCAAAAACATTAGCATACACCTTGATGAAGACTTGCTGACTGAGCTTAGTTTAAGCCTGAGTTCACACTGAGTGAAGAGAAGATGCAGCAAAAACCCTTTTGCCACAGCGGCCTGCGGTGAAAAGTTGAGACAATTTAACTTTTGGTGAAATGTAATTTGACGTCACGCTGAGATGGCCAATCATGTAACCGGAGATCGGACTCGCCAGTGTGTTTTGAGGCGATGTGAGACTCTAGTAGAGGAAACAGGAAACATCACTGCCTCTATCGCTGTCACAAGAACATTTTAAAAGACTATGAGGTTGAGCGTGATGAGGCTCAGTCCTTGTCGTAGCGGCCGTGGGTCAGAAACAATGAGATCTATAAAAGAAATCTGACGGAAAACCATAATTATACAAAGGCTACTTGTGCTACATTGGGGGGTTCAATAACATAGCAGGATGTCACACAAATGGACCATTTTGGTGACACTCCCACCACCGCACAACCCTGAGGAAAATGGCTGGATTGCTGTTTTTCTGATCTGAACACAGCCTAAGTCATGACCACAGACATACAATTGTCACAGTATGGTAGGAATCTCAGAGCAAAAATTATCGTAAATAATCCATTTAACTCTGTCTCTACACATCACTCTGAGGATTTGGACTGTTTTCATCTGAACAGAGATGGAGGGGGAAAATGAGCTGTCTAAATGTATCCTGTTCCTGTTAAAGAGCATCTTTATTAACAACTGTCTGCTATCAATAATGCCTACAACCTTCCAATAGCCTTAACACCTATGCCGATGTACTCCACTTCAGTCTTGTATTCAGAGATTTGCGAGTGCTCAAGGGGCCCATTAAGGACAAATTATTCTTTGGAGTATTCAAAGACACAATTGGAAAGAGCAACAGAATTATGCAGTGCCTCGGTTTGAGCCGGGGGTGTTGGACTTGTGTGCTGTCGGTTGTTGGATCCTCTTTAAATTGCTGAGAAACTGGCAACACTGAGTAACACAGTCCAACACAAACACTAGCCTCGGCCAAAGTAAGTGCCAAGTTGTGTTAGGAAGTGGAAATAATTCAAGGTAATGTTTAGAACCTCACATGAAGGCTGTAACTACATATAAAGGAGTAGTACGGGGTTCAGCAGGATGTATCGCAATCCAGTATCTCTAGGAATCACGTCCATATTGGACTAATCTGCAGCTTATGATTTATGTCCAAGGTTATAACCACGGTTTATTTGCCATTATCACAATCTTTTCCTAGCCTTAAACATACTGTAGTTGCCATGCACAGATATTGTAAAAAGCGAGAATTTAAATATTTACTTTTTTAAAATACGTTAGATTTGCAGAATGATATGCAACCCATGCCATATGCGATTACTTAGTAATGTCAAAATTTATGTGAGAGAAAATGGTCTGTTTAAAGTTGTAGCTTACATGTTGCAAATTTGATTTAAAAAAGGGTTCCCTGGATCTGTCCACAGGTCACAAAATCTGCCTTCCAGCACCTCTAAAGCTCACTAATAACATGTTGTTTTTCCTGTGTAGTTGCCAGGCAACAAGCAGAGATTCCAGGAAGTAAAATGTGCGTGGCCAGCAGTCTTGTATAAAGTACTTGAAGGCAATACTTGAGTAAAAGTACAAGTATCTTACCAGAAAATGACTTTGGTAGAAGTAAAAGTCTCCTTTTAGAATATTGCTTCCATGACACTATCAGTCATTACACTTCCTCCTCTTCTTCTTTAGTTTTGGCCTATGGTTGTTTGTTTTTTTGCCGCTTGGCAACAAACAGGCATCACGTCACCAACTGGAATGGAGCGTGCAGTATCTTGTCAATGTAGGAGCAATGATTTGCCAAACCTGCTTTTTTCCAGTGTAACAAATTACTTCTGATTTTATTTTGTAGTAACGAGTAACTAAGATGCTCAGGGGAAATGTAGTGGAGTAAAAGTCTACATTTTATTTAGACACTGTAGTGGAGTAAAAGTAAAAGTTTCCAGAAATATAAATAACAAGTACAGATATGTGAAAATTCTACTTAAGTACAACAGTGACGTATTTGTACTTTGTTACATTACAACACTGGTGGCCAGGACACAGTCCAGCACAAAAAGGCCCATACATGTAAAACCACATTTTTTACACTTTGGTTTTTGTATCGATAAAACCAACAGGATATCATTTTTTCAATTAGTGAGCTTTAGATATGCTGGTATTTTGTTAGCTTTGCACAGAAAAAAAAAACAAGTGTATTTCCCAAAATGTTGATGTATTCTATAAAAAAAAACATTGGCCTGGGACGTAAAGAAAATCCTGCTGTCACTGAAAATCACCCAGGCTTTTGCCGAATTGTCCAAAATTGACTGGCGATAGGGTTGTGGTTTTGCTTCACTGTCCTTTCTGTCTTATTTCTGTTCTCCAACCATTAAAAAGAAGGTAGAAACCCTGTGCTGCATAATAAACAAGACATCATCAGCATTTCCAGCGACTACTTCGGTGGCCCTGAAAGTGACTGCTGGGTTAATTGGCCTTAATGAAATTCATCAGGAACAATGAACTCACCCTTGCAAACACTGCTCCTCAGCTGGAAGCCAGCAGGACAAGTGACCTGCAGCTCGCATGTAAATGAACCCACTGTGTTCACACACTGCTCGCTGGGCCGACAGCTATGGGTGTTGGTTGCACACTCGTCCACATCTGCAGAAAAAGAACAACAGTGACTCTGTGTGTGTGTGTGTGTGTGTGTGTGTGTGTGTGTGTGTGTGTGTGTGTGTGTGTGTGTGTGTGTGTGTGTGTGTGTGTGTGTGTGTGTGTGTGTGTGTGTGTGTGTGTGTGTGTGTGTGTGTGTGTGTGTGTGTGTGTGGCTCTAGCTCATGACGGGGCTCAATGAGTCAGCAGCAGATGGACGTCAGCAAAATACACTAACAAAGGAAGTCGTTCTTAAATCTAGGCGTATGAGGCAAACCAGGAAATTACATGATTTGCTTTTGCCTGAATGGAAATCACTAGCTGGGAAGTATGGGGCGAACGTGGCTCAGGTGGTCGCCTACCAATCAGAAGGTTGGTGGTTCGATCCCTGGCCCTGCAGTCCCATGCTGAAGTGTCCTTGGGCAAGACACTGAACCCTGAATTGTTCTCGATACTGTGCCATCGGTGTGTAAATGTGTGTGAATGTTCATCTACCTTGTATGGCAGCCTCGCCACAGTGTATGTATGTGTGTGAATGGTGCCTGTAATATGTAAAAGTGCTTTGAGTAGTCGTTAAGACTAGAAAAGCACTTTATAAATACAGTCCATTTACATTTGTCATCAGGGTCAATGGGTGCGTTCCGATTGTCTAGTAGTACCCTGCGAAGTGGACTGCACAGGGTATTCAGACGCATTAAGTACCATGTTAGCTACTGTTAATACTTGCTACGGATGCGAAGAAACACAGAAAATTGAACCTGATCCAATATTCTTTAAGGCTCTGACACACCAACCCGACAGCCGACCGTCGGCAGAAAAGCCAGTCGGACTGATCAGTCTCCCCGAGTTGGTCAAAAATGTGCCTCGGAACACACCGAAGCGACGCCGACTTCAGGGTACGTTCTGTTCATAACAGCAGGCAGCGCTAATCTGTATTGTCACGTGGGTCTGGCTTCTCCCGAATTTCAAAGCCAGACCATAATGGCGGCTCGTTCGAAATACAATCTCATATTTTACAAAAATAGTTCAACAAAACGTGTTTCTGAAAACATTTTAAGCGAGAAATAGTCCATGCTGTTGCGTCACGCTCCTCCCGCTCGTCATTTCCGGTAATTGGTCATTGAGTCCGACTGTCAGCCTTCCGATTCAACAAGTCAAATCGGCCCAAATGAAGGCCAACAGCTCCTCCGACTGACGACGGCACAGAACACACCGAACAGACTCGAGTCACCGACCTCGCCAGACTGTCCAACGGCCGATAATCAGGTTGGTGTGTCGGCGCCTTATGAGGGACGAAAGTTTTGGAGGCAGTGTGTAAATGTGATTGGCCCAACGTGAGGTCATATTCATTTTTTAATATGAAAAACGTGCGAAAAGTTCGGACTCAGTATGCAAGGACCTTCGCACCCAGTGGGTTTCTGTGATGTGAGAAATACTTTAAAAGTACTACTGTTTAAAAATACACAGAGCTACCTAAAGGATGTTAGCCACACCGA